>OX424436.1:14709100-15309100 GCA_949152465.1 Cantharis flavilabris
TTTAAATTTTACTGGAATAGATTTTCCGATCAAATTAAATGATATACATAAATTTGAAAAAATGAATAATATATCAATCAACGTTTTTGGATTAAACAAGAATGAAATTGTTGGACCATATCATCATACAGCATTAAAACGTACAAATCATGTGAATTTATTACTTATTGATGACGCATGGGGTAAATTTCATTATTGCTTAATACAAAATTTACCCAGACTGTTATCCAAACAATTGACTAAGCATAAAAATCCAAAATATTTATGTGATGGCTGCTTGCAATTTTTTAATAATGAATTAAAATATAATCATCACTGTGAAAATGATTGCACACACATTCGAGCTAATTTACCAACCGCAGATGAATTTCGAATTAATAAATTTGGGGAAAATATACCCAAAAATATTTTAAAATTTGATCAAATTCAAGATCAACTCACGAGTCCATTTGCAATCTACGCAGATTTCGAGTCAATATTGGAACCAATTAATACAGCAATTCCAAATATAACTAATTGCTATACAGTCAAGACGGAGCACCACGTTCCATACGCGTTTGGCTATTATATAAAATGTAGCTTCGACGATTCTCTTTCATCTTATAAATCATATCGAGGGGTTGATTGTGCGGATATCTTCATAAAGTATCTAGAAGCCGATGTGAAATTTTTATATGAAAATTATTTGAAATTAATTAAGCCAATGCACGATCTTACGTTAGATCAATTAAATGATTACAATAATTGTAATGTTTGTCATATCTGTCAAGATTTCTTTTCCGATTTTAAATCAAAAGTTCGCGATCACTGTCACATAACGGGTAAATTTAGAGGTGCAGCACATTCGATTTGTAATTTACATTATCAAAATTCTAATGTTATTCCAATATATTTTCATAATCTTTCAAAATATGATGTTCATTTGTTTATAAAAAATTTAGCGCAAAATGGTGAGCAGTTGGAGGTTATTGCAAAAAATAAAGAAAATTATATTAGTTTTAGTAAGCTAATTTTAGTTGATAAAAGTGTGAATGAAAAATATTCAAAATATATAAAACTTAGATTTCTTGACTCATTCAAATTCATGTCCACATCACTAGAAAAATTAGCTAAAAATTTAAACAATAATGATTGTATTGAAATTCAAAAAATTTTTAAAACATCTTATGAATTTGATCTTATTAGACAAAAGGGTGTTTTCCCATATTCATATGTGGATAGTTTTTCAAAATTGGATGACACAATGCTACCTCCAGCTGAACAGTTTTTCAATAAATTAACAAATGAACACATATCAAGTGGTGATTATCAACGCGCGATCATGGTTTGGAATACATTCGATTGTAAAACTTTGGGTGATTATTCCGATATATATTTAAAATCAGATGTTCTGCTTTTAGCAGATTGTTTCGAGAAATTTCGACGATCAACATTTTTGTCATACGGTTTAGATGCTACAAAATATTTTACATTACCTTCACTGAGTTGGGTCAGTATGCTTAAAATGACAAAAATTGAATTAGAACTTTTGACAGATATCGATTTGATTCACTTTTTTAAGAAAGGAATTCGTGGCGGTGTTTCCACCTGTATTAAGCGAAAAGCTATTGCAAATAATATTTATTTAAATCATTATGATCCTTTAAAACCAACATCTTTCATATTGTATTTAGATGCAACTAATTTATACGGCTACGCCATGCAACAATATTTACCATGTGGCGAATTCACCTGGTTAAATATTGATGAAATTTTAAATTTAAATATCATGAACATTTCAGACACCTCCAGCGTGGGGTACGCGTTGGAAGTGGACTTAGATTATCCAATTACACTGCATGATTCCCATAATGACTTTCCATTTTGTCCAGAAAATATCATTCCACCCAATGGAAAAACGCATAAATTAATTCCAAATTTATTCAATAAAAGAAATTATATCATTCATTATAGAACACTAAGACAATGTTTGAAACACGGTCTTATTTTACGCAAAATTCATCGGGTTGTTAAATTCAGACAATCAGCATGGCTGGCACCATACATAAATTTGAATACTGGTTTTCGAAATAATGCAAATTCAGAATTTGAAAAGGACTTCTTTAAATTATTAAATAATTCAATTTTTGGAAAAACTTTGGAAAATATTGAGAACTATAGAGATATTAAATTATTATCCAATTGGGAAAATAATAATTGTTGGGGTGCTGAAACTTACATTGCTAGACCAAATTTTAAAGATCTATGTACCTTTTCAGAAAATTTGATAGCCGTAGAAATGAATAAAACTACAATTTCATATAATAAACCAATTTATATTGGATTTTCCATTTTAGAAATCGCAAAAACAGTCATGTACGATTTTTATTATGATTTTCTAATACCAAAATATAAAAAAAACATATCGTTGTTATATACCGACACGGATTCCTTAATTGTTGAAATTAAAACGGAGAACGTTTATTGTGATATCAAACAAAGTTTAGAAAAATTTGATACATCTAATTTTCCTAATTGTAATGTTTTCAATATTCCAAGAAATACATCGCAATTAGGAAAAATGAAATTGGAATATCCGATACAAATAATTCGAGAGTTCTATGGAACTGGTTCTAAGGCCTACTGTGTAATTTTAGACGATGGTATTGAAATTAAAAAAGCAAAAGGGGTTTCAAAGAATGTAATTGTCAAAGATTTACATATGTGTGATTATAAAAACGCTGTTGAAAATAAACAAAGCAAGTTATGTGAGATGACTACATTCCAATCGACGCTACACGAACTATATACAGAGTTGAAGAACAAAGTCGCATTATCTTATTTTGATGATAAACGCTACATCCTGTTTGATTCATATGTTACATTGGCGTGGGGGAATGAAGCCATTAAGTTAAATGAACTGATTAAAGAGTTAAATGACGTCAAATAAAATTTGCTTTTTGCGCACACATTTTTGTATATATAGAATTGAAAATTTACTACTCAGACATAATAATAATATCCCGAGAAGTTATAAGATGGCGAAGATTCTTCAACACATCCAAATAAAAGGTGGAATTTTACGAAATCTATTGGAGAATGATAGTGTTGCAGATATTAAAATCACGGAGGATGGTGATGAAGGTATTAAAATATTGTGTTGAATTTTATTTTATATGATCTAATATTTTTTGATATTATAGCTATGGTGACTGATAATTTTAATTTAGAGCAATATGTCAACGATGAGATGGAAAAGATATTTGTGGTGGAGCAAACAAAAAAAACTGATGGGGTAAATGAGGTTGATAAAATGGAGATTAATAGAATGGAAAATGATGTTGGGATTAATGAGATTGAGAGAATGGAAAATGATGTTGGGATGAATAAGATTGATAGAATGGAAAATGATGTTGGGATGAATAAGATTGATAGAATGGAAAATGATGTTGGGATTAATGAGATTGTGAGAATGGAAAATGATGTTGGGGTGAATGAAATTGAGAGAATGGAAAATGATGTTGGGATGAATGAGATTGAGAGAATGGATGACTGGAATAATGAGTATTTTGATATATCGGATTTCATCATTCTCGAAGCTGAGAAAATTAAATATAATAATAATAAAATAATAAGTAAAAATATAGAAAATAAAATAAGTAGTTATAGTTTAGAAATAGAAAATTTAAAAAGAAAGATAGCAAGAAAAGAAAGAATTGTTAAAAATTTAAAAAATTTAAAAATGTATTATAATAAATAAAAAAATTAATTATTTCTAATATTTTATTAAAAAAAAAAAAAATCTTAACAAGTTGCTAACATCATACAATTTCACGCCTATTTATCCAAGAATTGTGGCTATTATCTAATCCCAACCACTTAACAAACATTTTCTTTTTCTGTCTTTTTAAAATTTTTTCAACTAAATAAACATCGTGATGCTTAACTTTTTGCAATTCTTGCCCATAAAAACAGCCTTTAATTTCTTCGTTGTTAATATCAGTAAGAAGATATGTTCTTGGTAGCGTCACTTTAACTTGTGAAATTTTAAATATTTCGTTAGACCAAACTGGTGTGTATCCTTTCGAAAACGCATGTCGATATTTGCTTATTCTAACACTATCTCCGATTTTAAATTTGGGTTTTTTCGGATCCACAACTTTTGGATGATTATACACAGTCTTTAAAAGTAATGGAACATGTTTTTTAGTAACATCCATCGGTTTTAAACCTATTGTTGAATGTTTTCTTGAATTATATACATCCACCAGTTTTTTTAATATATCGATCCATTGATAGTTTCCACGATAACTAAATTCCTTCCACATTAAATTTTTAAGAGTTCGATTAACTCTTTCTACTACCGAAGCTTTTTTAATGGAGTATGTACTATAGTGATTTATTTTATATTTCTTCATCAATTCTTGAAACTCCTTATTGTAAAATTCTTTCCCCAAATCTGTTTGCAAATTTTTAGGAATACTTTCTTTAAGAATCGCGTTCATAGCAGCGGTTACCTCGCGTCCGCTCTTGTTCTTTAAAGGTTTTGCCCAAACATATTTGGAGAAGACATTAATGACGACCAATATAAATTTGAATCCTTTGTTTATAGTTGATAATTGCGCTATATCTACTAAATCTGCTTGAAATAAGTCGTTCAATCCTTTAACTAAAACTGGTCTCCGCTGATAATTTTGGCGGGCAGATCTATGTAATTCATTTACAACGTCTCTCTTTATATCCATCATTCAATAATTTTTTATTTGATAATTTTAGCTTTTCGCAATTCTTCTTCTATGGATGCGATCTCGTTTACATGACCATCGTGACCAGCAGATCGGGATGCTATTAAAAGTTTTAATCGTTCGATTATCTCATTTACATCGTCAAAATACACAAACTCTTTTTTCTTGTTGTTGTATTGTAAAAATAGTGGAGATTCTAGAAATCCACCACCACCCGTCTTTTTATTTCCAATTATACCTTTTTCTTTTAATTGTGGTTTAATAATTCTTTTATACTTGGATGTGGCATTACCAATAATTTGATTAGTAGATGAATAATTTCTACGAAATAAATTGGTTCTATTTCCAATATCAATGTAGTTATCTAGATCATTTGTTGTATACACCACCGGATTTTTTTTAAATAAGAGCTCATAAAGACCGGGGGTCCCCTTATATTTTAAAGATTTATTAGCATTCGGTATTTTAATGATAATGTCATCTGCATTAAAATCGAGTAATGAATCACCAATTGCAAATTTTGCAGTTTCTAAGTCATGTTTAACCCCATAATTAAAATCAAAAACATCCTCCGTATCTCTTACCATGTCTTCTATGTATTGTCTTGGTAGTGGTGCAAAATTTTCTAAATATTCGTAAAATGCATTTGAATTTATCATATCATTAACTTCTCTAGCTGTTTCATTATGAGCTCGATTATATTCTTCATCGACAAACATAGGATGTAAAATTGTTCGATTTAAATCAACATCGTCAGGTTCGTGTTGATAAACTGCACCTTCCTCTAAAAAATTTGGTGGTGATTTATAAATTTTCGGCTCTACCTCAGATTTGCGACCGTAAATTTTTTTTTTTTTGGGACTGTGCGATATATCAAATTCCGATTTCATTTCCTGTTTTATTTCTGGTTTTATGTTATGCGATTGATTAAATTGCGAAACTATTTTTTGTAAAGGTTCCGTGATGGGTTTATACTTTTTAAATAAATCCATATTTGATTGGGTCATATCCGATTTTAAACTTTTATATTTCAATTTCACAGATTTTCTCGCTTGAATAAGATCATGAGTTAAACGTGTATCCATCGTGGTCACCTGAATACTAGCAGTTATTTTAATAACATATATATTCTTATATAATTATAAATGTATCAAAGCCTTGTCTATAGCGACCACCTTTAATATCGCAAGCTTTATCAATAACTAACATTCCGTATTTATTTTGCCAACAAATATTGCATAAAGTTTTAAATTGATTAAAAGTCATATCCACCCCCACATGATCATCATAAACATGCTTTAAATTTGTATTATCTTGTTTAAACAAAACTAGAAAATTTGCATTGTCTCTTATTAGTTGTTTTGGAATTTTACTATATGTTTGACATAAGTAAAAAGAATCAATATTTTTATGTCTCCCAAAACTGAAATAATCTCTCATAATATCTTGATTGGTGCAAGCCACGTCATCAAAAATAAATATCGAGTTTGGTTTGATATCAATCGGCGATGGCACATCTTTCTCGCTTTCATATTCAAAATAACCAACCCCCTTTATAGGTTTCAAAACGTCTTTCAAAAATTGGTATTTTGGTTGAAATATTGATTTGGAATATAAATAGATATTTTCAAAACGAAGTCCATTGGGGTGAAGAAGTAAACAGAGAAGAGCGTTAGTTTTACCACAGCCAGAATAACCAACAATCAAACCCATTTTTGATGCACACCCCAACAAAACACCATGCTTGGGAAAAGTAATAGTTTGAACATCATGGTTTAATATGGGAAGTTGATGATGTTGCTTCACTAAACGCATTTTTACTTATGATTTTGATATATCAGTCGCTGTCGTATTCACTACTCAGAAATCCATCGTAATACTCAACAACTTCATCGACATCATCATCTTCATCTAACTCCCCCAGGGCCTGCAGGACGTCATCGAACCCCGTTAATGCAGGCTGGTTGGACTGGGTGGGCACAAGACGGCTGTGGATTGCTGATGGAATTTGTTGAGTGGTCTGCGGTACCTCAAGCTTGGGGAGTTTTATCTTACTTAACACACCCTCGTCGGTAATCACTAAATATCTTTTTGTCCTTGTACGACATACCGCACAAGTTTTTAATTCACATACACTTAACCAGGCCTGGACACATCTAAGACAAAACTTGTGATGACAAGGCAAATTTGCCATCGAACCTTTCACAGTATCGAAACATATTGAACAGAGCATAGTGCTTACGTTGAATGAAAAATTCATACAGTATATACGTATATTTATACAACAGTATACCGCCATATACCGCTGTATACTGCTGAATACAGCCATATACCGCAGTATACAGCGGTGTACAGCAGTATACAGCGGTATATGGCTGTATTCAGCAGTATACAGCGGTATATGGCTGTATATGGCGATATAGCGGTATATGATGGTATATAACGATATTTAACGTAATACCACAGTAGTAACTACACTACACCGATATCGGTAATAAACACTTTTCTAATACCTTTAAAAGAAAAATGTAAAACAATAAATTTCAGTCAACATTTGTAATGCAATGCTGATACATCGTAGACACGGTGCTGGACTAGTTAATAATATAATAAATAAACTACCTTTTGAATTACATATTCCGGGTTATAGGTATCTAATATATATATACTCTAAGTATTTAAGAATTATGAATTTAATAGTATTTTTTAAAGATTTTGCGGCCCCGGTACGAAGTTAAAACAACGTTTAGATAGAGGTGATTCTGGCATTAACCAACTAGATGAAGCTTGTAAAGAGCACGATATAGCATATTCAAATTTTAAAGATATATCTGAAAGACATAAAGCAGATAAAATATTAGCCGATAAAGCTACACATAGAATACTTTCAAAGGATTCATCACTTGCAGAAAAAATCGCTGCTATTGGTGTAACAGGAGTTATGAAAGCTAAAGTAAAAATGGGGATGGGTTGTAAAAGATCTAAAAAACCATCGTTTAGACAGGTGTTGAAAAAAACCACAGACGTTTTACGTCGAAGTAAAAGCTCAGATTTATTAACTAATGCGAAAATCGCTCTTTCGACCATTAAGCGGAAACCTAAGAAACCACGAGTTATTCCAATACCAAAAACTGGTGGATTCCTACCTCTAATCCCCATATTTGCCGCTCTAAGTGCTTTAGGAGCTTTGGGTGGTGGTGCTGCAGGGATCGTTAAAGCCGTTAATGATTCAAAAAGTGCTAGCGAAAATTTAAAAGAGGCTCAACGACATAATAAAAACATGGAAGCAATTGCAATAGGCAAAGGTCTTTATTTAAAACCATATAAAAGTGGACTTGGATTATATTTAAAGCCATATTCAAAAAACTAATAGCATCGCTACCGAAAAAACCACTAACAAACATCGATTTACTTCGATTTGTTAAAAAATTTAAAATTCCACATTTTAGAGGTGTGTTTATGAAAAATACTTTACCGAAAAAAATATATATGCTTGAATGTGGTATAGTTAATCTGGAGGAGGATTTTAAATCCGGTTCTCATTGGACTGCATATGTTAAACATCATAATGATATTTCATATTTCGATAGTTATGGAAATCTACCTCCACCTCCACAATTAATAAAATATTTCGGTAGCAATAAGAAAATTAAATATAATTATGATAGATATCAAAAGTATAATTCATTTAATTGTGGACATCTGTGTTTAGACTTTTTATATAAACATTCCACTAATTATTTACATCAGTGTTAAGTCAACCACCCACGAAATGTCATATGTAATCAGTGTAAGCGGTAATAGCTCCGAATTGTATTCGGAAATTAATCCGACTATATATGCTGATGATGGACAATATGCACTAGCTTTAACAAATTTTGAAACTTATAACACAATACATAATGTTAGGGTTGGCTGTAATAAATTTTACTATGGTGATGATGTTGTTTTCTCGGTACCCGATGGTGACATGAGTATTGAGAAGTTTGTTAAAAATGTACAAACGCATTTAAAAAATCCCTATGCTATTTCCATTGTTTCGACAAATAATAATAAAATAGTTTTAGAATGTGCATCTTCGGCTAATTCTGAGAGAGGTGATAGTGTATTAAAAGGTCTTGCATTCAAGACAACAAGCATAAAATCAAAACAATACACATTAGAGTTAAAAGATGTAATTTTCCAAAACGCTCAAAAAGTGAATCAGTTTTATTATACTAGTGAAAAAAGTTTTAGCTTTAACCTTGATTTAGGCTC
Source organism: Cantharis flavilabris (assembly GCA_949152465.1). Classification (NCBI taxonomy): domain Eukaryota; kingdom Metazoa; phylum Arthropoda; class Insecta; order Coleoptera; family Cantharidae; genus Cantharis; species Cantharis flavilabris. The sequence goes on from OX424436.1 coordinate 14,718,082, forward strand.
TTATGAACTCACTCAAGTTCTATCATCAATAAAAAAAAAAATAGATAAACTAGTTCCTAATAAGTTCATTATTACAGATTTTGAAGTGCGTTTAAAATCACTACCAAAATCGCTCAATAACGACAAAGAAATTGAAGGCGATATTAAACCACTCTTGGGTTTTATAAAAGAAGGAAATGGGGATTATGTATTAAATTTATCTAAAACGCAAACCAAAATATTGAAAACTTACAATAAATTTTATACGGATTTGGAGAAAATTATTGAAATTCCTAGTGGGGCTTATGAAATCAGTGATATTCAATCATATTTACAAACACAGTTAAGCATCACCAATACCACCCTAGAACTCACAGTAAATGCTAATACTTCAAAAGTGAATATTAAATGTACTGAACGTATTAATTTTAAGAAACCTGATAGTATAGGACCATTATTGGGTTTTGATAAGAAATACATCGGTAAAAATACTCCAGTAGTATCTGATCATGGTGTCAATATTTTATCAGCTAACACTATCTGTATTGAGTGTAATATTACGACCGGTTCTTATAGAAATGGAAAGCTGAGTCATGTAGTACATGAGTTTTTTCCATTAGTTCCACGTGGATATAAAATAGTTGAAACCCCATCTAATGTCATTTATTTACCTATAACCACTCAATTTATAACAAATATTTCAGTTAGAATAATAGATCAGAACGATCAGGTTATAGATTTTAACGGGGAAGAAATATCAATAAGGTTTCATTTAAAAAAACTCTAAAGATGGTAATCCAATATTCTAGAAATACACGTCAACAATATAAGCATCTGTCTAACATAAAAAGCATCAGTCGAAAACCTTCAACAGGTTTGATAACACCAATTAATAGAGCGTTTTTGAAAGCTTTAGGTTATAAAGTGCTTGTGTAAAGATGGGGATTTTGGATATTGCAGAAACAATTATAGAAGATAATTCGATTACAAATGCAGAATTTCATACACATCAACCATATGCTTCCACATCATTTGCTAATAACGATGAAATTCGAATCCCTATTCAACAGCTGGATGCATATACAGCACCTAGTCTTAGCTATCTTTATATTGAAGGCTCGCTAAAAACAGATGGTGGAATTACTTCACAGACAGCCCATTTCATTAACAATGGTGTAGCTTTTTTATTCAGCGAAGTTAGATATGAGTTAAACGGAGTTGTAATGGATTCCTCTAGAAACCCCGGCATTACCTCTACGATGAAATCATATACATCATACTCCAAAAACGAATGCTTAAAATTAAAAAACGCTGGGTGGAATCCAAAAGCAAATAAAGAAATGGTACTAAATGAAGGTTTGGATGGGCATTTTAATGCTTGCATACCATTAAAGATGCTTTTGGGTTTTTGTGAGGATTATAATAAAATCATATTGAATGCAAAACAAGAATTGGTATTGATAAGAAGTAACAGCGATGTAAACGCATTGGAATCTTCAAAGGCTGATGAAAAGCTTCATGTTACTATTAATAAACTATTTTGGAAAGTACCACACATAACGGTTTCGTTGGAGGAACAGCTACGTTTAACAAAGTACATCGATAAAAGCATAGAAATCCCCATAGCATTTAGGTCGTGGGAACTTCACGAATATCCGCAACTACCTTTAACAAATCGTCATTCATGGACCGTAAAAACTTCCACTCAAGTAGAAACACCTAGAATGATAATAATAGCATTTTCAACAAATAGAAAAAACAAAATTGATAGAGATATGAGTAAATTTGATTTTTGCAATTTGGTAAATTTAAACGTTTATTTAAATTCAGAGCGTTACCCCTATGATAATTTAAATATAAACTATAAGAAAAATTCTTTTTCAATTTTATATGAAATGTTTGCAAATTTTCAACAAACATATTATGGTAAAGAAAACGAACCAATGTTTACACCTGAAGAATTTAAAGCTAATGCGCCAATGGTAGTAGTAGATTGCACTCGTCAGAAAGAGGGTCTTAGCAAAGGACCAATAGAAGTAAGAGTAGAATTCGAAAATAGTGATAATATATATGAACACACAGCCGCATACTGTTTAATTCTACATGATCGCATGTTTAGTTATAATCCACTTACAAATTCGGTGAAACAAATATGAATAATAATAATAATAATAATATATTAGTGTTGGATGTGCAGGGGTTTAATACCTCCAAGAAAGAATTTTCACCTAAGGAGTTAGCTGTTTATGATGGTTTCAAAACAGCTCATTACATCTTTAAACCACCTTATCGATTTAATTGTTTGCCTATGGAATTCCAAAAGCAAGCAAACTATTTGATGAATAATCACCATGGTATATTATGGGGGTGTGGGTTTACACCTTATCATAAATTTAATGAAATTGTGAAACATTTAACTTCATCTGTTGATGTTGTATATGTGAAAGGACGCGAGAAGACATTATTCATCCAAAAAGTAATTGAGAAACCGGTGATAGAATTGGATGAACAACCTTCACTATCAAAAGGGGAGCCATATTGCTTTTATCACTCGCTATCAAATTGTATCTGTGCACTGACTAATGTATTTTATTTGTATAACAATTTTATTATGCATCAATAAATTGATTTTTTTATATATTTTTTTTTATTGTGGGGTTAGTTTGTTATAGTTAGTACATGAAGAGCAGTTGCGTGATAGCCATGTGGGTATATGCTGAAGAAGCAGGTCGCCTTTTTTCGTTTAGAGATTGGAAGCACCCCTTTGTAGATTCGAAGGAGTTAGCAAAAGCTGGGTTTTACAATTTACGAAATGACGATAATGTGCGGTGTGCGTATTGTTCAATCATTATTGGTAGTTGGGAAAAAGGGGATAATCCTATAGAAGAACATAAAAAATGGTCTCCAAGTTGTCCTTTTATTATAGAAGGAGAATCGCTTATTAAAATGTATGCGACAGAAGAAGGTCGACTTATTTCGTTTAAAAATTGGGGTTATACCTTTATAGACCCTAACGAATTAGCAAATTCAGGATTTTACAGCATAGGGAATGGTGATATTGTTCGGTGTGCGTTTTGTGCAATCGTTATAGGAAATTGGAAGAATGGGGATATTCCTAGAGTAAAACATGGGGAAATATCTCCAAAATGCCCCATGACTGGACATGATGTTTGTGGGATATACAAAGTTTTTCCTAATTCAATACCAGACAATTACATAAATATAACTACAAAAGTTGAAGATCTAAACGATCCCGATGAAAATTTACCCGAAATTATCCCACTACTAGGATACAAAGCTGAAGATCAATTTTGTTGGAAAGCTAACAATAAACTCTCTTGCCCATCTTGTATATTACAATAGTTGTAAAAAGAAAACGAGATTTTGTGAGTTTAATAAAAAAATATTGAAAATTATTTTGTTATTTTACATAATACGATAGGTTAGGTATGTACTCACAAACATGATGATGATGTTGTAAATACATACCTAACCTATCGTATTATTATTTACATATTTGTTTTATTTCGGATATGGATTAATAAAAAAGATTTATTAAATTTTAATTGTTGTTTTTATTTTGTTTTACTGGAAAAGTTTACATTGCCTCAATTTAACTCTTAAACTAATATATGCAACCGTTAAAATATATAACACAATACTTGTGAAAAATAAAAATTCGAAAACGATTGCATTCATATGAAGAGTGTTGTAGTTGTTTCTGAGTTCGTTCAAATTGAGCACCAAATATTCACCGCGGTTTCTTATTTGACTTGTATCTTGAAATTCGAAAATAGTCTCATAATAGATAACTGATTTGTCATTATCAATTACTAATGGATGTGTGATAACGTATTGATCGCCTTGCATAATTTCAATAAACATTTTATCGAAGTTTTCACACTGTTTAGACTCCTCGCTAATATCCAGATATTGAATGCAAATCATGGCGTTTTTTAGATTTCTAGGACATGTTAATGTAATTGTGTTGTTCCATATCGCTGCTATGAAATAAATTAGTGTGATATCCATTTTAACTACCACCACCACCAACAACAAACACGTCTATTTCGTTTAAGATATTGACGATTAATAATTAGTTTTTGTAATACCCAATCACTTATATTACAATGGGTTTAACATTAAATATACACACGTGTTCTTTTTTTATAATTTTTATTATATTTCACCATTAATACATTCTACTAATTTATTTTCTATTACAAGACCATATGGTAGAAAATCTATTATTCCACATATAATATCGGTAAACTTTTTATTATTTAATATTCTACAAAATGTTTCCAATGTAATTAACTTTTTCAAAAATTTATCGCATGTCTCCTCTTGGGCTCCATACTTCGCTGCCATATCTTCAGCCTCCTGCAAGTTTGGATACCCTGATTTCATATATACAGCACCATGATGAATATCGAATGCCATATCTGATAAAGTACACTTCATTCGCTCGATAGCTGAATGTAGATCCACAGCTTTCGGATAATGTTGTTCCGCATATGCCATCCACATCCTATAATTTAATTACATTAGCAATTTCCAGATCAACGATAATTTTTTCAGGAAAAAAATGCAACATCTCCATAAGTGTATATGCGTTGAATCCAGCAGTTTCCATGTTGATCATATTAGATATATTAGATGGGTTTTCTAGTAGGTTTAAATTATTTTTTATGGTGTCGAAGTAAAATACATCAAACGAATGTTTATGTAATACTGATAAATAACCGTTTATCAAATCAATCAATTCCCATAATCCAGTAATAGTTTCAAACCCCAAATAAACCCAATTTTCACTATCTCGACATAATTTTATAATTTTTTTATTTTTAAAGTTATGAAATTCAATAGTGAATGAATCAACTACTGGAGACAATTTTGAACCACTGTCACTAAAATATGATGTTAGCATAGTTTTGTAATTAAAAAATCGTTTCCATTCTTCTTCATTTAATATCACTTTCTGTTTTAAACCGCTAATTGTAATGCTAGGTTGCAAATTCAATTTAGATAATCCAATGGAGATGTTTTTAGATAGGGATTTATTTAGTGGGTAAGATTTTTCATTTAACAATTCCACTGTAACAAAGTACTTATCAATTACAATAAAAATTAAATATTTAATAATCTAACTTACTTGTTTCAAGTTGATTTGATATGAGTTGATTATGTATGTAGGTATGCACTTAATATTATAAGCAATGTGAAGTCAATATATAGCAACTGTGAAGGTCAACAATAGACCTTGAGTCTGTCATCAGCCAATAACTAGAATTTGTCCTTGAGTAATAACCTTATTCGATGACCTTGGATTACCGCGGGGTGTGGATGAAGAGGGGTGTTTTTTTTTTTTGAGCGCTTAACCTTGAAAAGTGGGCGTGGCTATCGACCAATAAGAACTCGACCTTGAAAAGTGGGCGTGGCTATCGACCAATAAGAACTCGACCTTGAAAAGTGGGCGTGGCTATCGACCAATAAGAACTCGACCTTGAAAAGTGGGCGTGTCTAACGACCAATAAGAACTCGGCCTTGAAAAGTGGGCGTGGCTAATGGGTACATGGAGTGGGGGGTTTAGTGGAGGGGATAGAAACCTCAATTTCTATCTACTCATTGCTAACCGTGAGAAGCTTGCTCAGGATATGAATAAGTTAAACGAGCTCTATTTTGATGTTACTAAACGCTTAAATGCCGCTTACCAGCGTAATGCTTCGCATTATAATTTTAGGAAGCGCACCGTACGCTTTAAGGTGGGAGACATAGTTTGGCGTAGGAATTTTGCTTTATCCAAAGCAGTGGATAATTTTAGTAGTAAGTTAGCTCCTAAGTACATCAAATGTAGAGTTCGCGAAGTCACAGGTCCTTTAACATACCGATTAGTTAATGAGCGGGGTAAAGATGTTGGGATTTTCCACGTCAAAGATTTAAAACAGCATCCTCGGGATGATTTAGGCGAGACGGACGTGAAGGATGAGCATAACCATGGTTAGTGGTTAATACAAAGGGTGGAGGATGGGTTATGTTGTAACAATTTGGTCAATGTACATCTTAGATCAGTTATTAATACAAAGGGTGGAGGATGGGTTATGTTGTAACAATTTGGTCAATGTACATCTTAGATCAGTTATTAATACAAAGGGTGGAGGATGGGTTGTTATTGTTGTCACTATTTTGATCGTTTAACATCAAGATACGGTCGGTAAATTTTTTTGTTTCAATTAATAGCGGACCATCTTGGCTATTAATTGCACCATCGGAGATTACATCTCAAGTACTAAATAGTTACCAATACTGCTGTAGATAAGATCTGTTGACTCTTTAAGAGTCGAATTTGTTAGATTTTTTTATTTTTTTTTTGCTTTAGTTTCTATGTCCCAAGGACGCTGATTGCCTTGGTCCGAAACATTTTTTTGGTGCTGCTGGGGGTGTGTATTTAATTTAAATACCCTTGCGAGCCGTGTGAAGTGGGTCCTATGTGGTCCATTTCTTTCCAAGCACTAATGGTGATTAGCATGCAATTACCATAGTGTTGTTTTGAATTTTTTTGTTAGTAGAATACAGGTCCGATGCGGTGCTGTATTCAAATTTTGCAAAGTCGACGCTATTGGTTAGAAACGCCTTTTAAGTCGCAGTTTTTTTTGTTGGCTAGTAGAAGTGTTACGCACTCAGTCACTTCGAGATTCACGCTTAGGCGGATGTAGATTTACAATATTTGTAGTTCTAGTGAATTCTCACCTTTTGTTTATTTTTTTGGGTTATTTTATTCTACGGTAGTCTGATTGAGTATCATGATTTTTTTGACTTATTCAAATAAGTTTATTTTATGTTTTATTTCTTCAGTAGTGGAGGTAGCTGTTTGAACGACGTACTCACACACCTTGGTCAGTCGAAACGTTGAAATAAGCTTCCATCTAGTTGAGTTACCGTCTTGACCCGGGTCAGACATCTTAGGGGGGGGCCGTGTAACAAATTTTAGTAATTTGTTTTATTTTCTAAGTACGTCCCTGCCTAGAATCTGATTTGGGGTTTGTTGAGTTTGCGTTTTGAACGCAAGACGGACTTTTTGAATGTGGGTTCGATAAGTGAGTGTGTTCACGGTGTTGGTCTTGTCAAAAGATTTGGTAAGTTTTGCTTTTTCTGTAAAACTTGTAGGGAGACACCTTCATAGTGGACAAATTTGCATGTTTTTTTGATACCTTTTGGTAGTTCGATTTTTTGGTGCTTATAAAGTTGTTTTCGTTTCCGATCTTTTCATAAATTTAATTTTAATACGGCAAATTTTAATTTGCATTGACGAGCTTATCCATCGATAATATTTTATCTTAGCTCGCAAATTTTCCACAACGTTAAATTTTAATCTAAGTAAAATATTTAATTTTAAATTAATTAAATTAATTTACTTTTGGTGTGAACTACTTGTCTTTTTTTATGTTTCTCCAATAGGATAATACTAAGGCAAGTAGCTACGATTTTCTTTCACCGGTTGTGGCTGTCGATTTGTCGACAGCAAACTTCTTGCAGAGATCATTTTTTTGTTTATCTGTCACCTTTTTTTTGGAACTTATGACCCTAGCTTCCGCATCATCTTCAGCTAGATAACATCAGCGGGCCTCTACAGTAAATAAAAGCTGGTTGATTTATTCCCAGCGTGTAGATAGTAAAATTCTGGATCCCCAACAAGAGAGGAGGAATTTTTTATCTCACTGGCGCCCAACGTGGGGCTCGATTTTCGTTAAATCCTGCAGGAATATGTTGTCGATAGCGGCACGTTTATTGTTGTTGGAAATTTTTGTGTTCTTTTTGGAGACGGGGGCGATTCGATTTTCGAGTATTCCTTTAAATTGCAATTTTTGGTAGTTAAACTTTTGAGTTTGATTTTTTATTTTGCGAATTGCAATATTTTCGCTGATAAGGTGTCTCCCGATTTTGTTTTTGTTTTGTGCTATCAGTGCTGATTTGTTTTTTTGGTTTCACTTTTGGTGAATTTTTTTGCTGTACTGAATAGCACAAGTATTTATTTTGACGAGACTGATTTTATAATTATCACACTTTTGTATATTAATTTGTGCGGTTACATTTTTATATTTTATTCCATCGAGTTTATTTATCATGTCAGGCTACGTAGAGGCATTAACCCGAGACGAGATAGAGGTAGAACTAAAGTTTCGCGGTTTCGATTTAGCTGTCACACATTTAGCTACTAGAAAGAAAGAACTAAAGAAATTTCGTCGGGATGAAAGTTTTAATTCCAAATTGGCTTTTCACACTTATAAACCGGACGATCCTCATGTCGACTTAAAAACTTGCGCAAAGGCTATTAAAGAGCTTACTGAGGAAGTAGACAATTTAGAAAAAAGAGAGGAGGAATTTTTTATCTCAAAATGAAATGTTAAAAATATGAAAAATGAATATTTAAATTGAGCGTGACTTATTCACTCTGATCAAAAACCGTTGATTGAACTGTCCACTACTTTCCACCACTTTTATATCAAATTTTTGTCTTGTGGCTTGGATTTTTCATAAAGTTCACTAAACCGAATTTGATTTATTTTATTTGATAATAATTACTAATTGCCAAACGATGTAGTCGATGCTCGAATTATTTTAAGGATTTTTTCTTACCACCCCTTCCGTAACTAACGTTTACTATTCTAACAATACGCATGTAAACGAAAGTGAAACGAGGCCTAGTTGCTAGCCGCGTAATGCCTGGGATACACGACCTTTGTCACTAATGCTTAGTCGACTTGTCGCTAAGTAATTAGAATCGGTTTCTATGGCAGTTTACTAATACGAGGCACTATTCAGCATGTTTACACGCAAGATATTGCTATAAGCGACAAGTACTAAGCACTAGCTACGAAGCTCGTGTAAACTAGGCATAAATGATTTGATTACTTATGCCTGGGATAGACGAGCTTTGTAACTAATGCTTAGTCAACTTGTCGTTAGGTAAATAGAATCGTGTTTCGAGTGTGACGTCGGAAGGCGGGAATATTTCTAACATTTACGAGCAAATATTGATATAAGTTACGGCTTCGTGAGCTAATACTTTATTTTTGTTGTGACGAGGTTGAAAATTTCTACAAATTATTTTAAATATAACAAAACATAACAAGAAGTATTTACAAAGAATACTTACAATTTATGCCTTTACCGATTTGCACTTTAAACTAATAATTTCTCGGTGGTGCTCTTATTTATACTTCCTTTTTATGCTGAAGTTGGCATCACCGGTAAAGACAGAAATAGGGCACTTCCACTCCCCCACTCCAACATGGCTGCCGAACAACAGCTTGGTGGTATTCGCCATAAGATTTGTTAAGGATTCAAGTGTTTTCGTTATAAAAATGTATTTTTTATAGAATTCTAACCAGTTCTTTTAGCATTTTTAGCTTTTATGACACGGTGGTGATTGTTTTATAATAAATTGGGCTACTAAAATCCACTATACTTACAAATAATTGAATAATTTGTGTTATTAAATTTTTGAAAATTATTAGCCTTAAATATTACAATTTAGGTACAATAATTTGAAATAAATTGCTTTAAATAAAAATAAACAACATTTCAGCTGTTTATTAATAATTAGTTTCCAGCATTTTTGTGTTTTTGAGTAATTTACATAAATACATTCAGATTTAGTGAAAGATATAATCGTAACTAGCACAGTTCAGGAGTTTACTAAAAAATGTAAAAATTATGTCTTAAAAATCAGCAAATCTTCTAGTCGAGAATGCATTAAGCCCGGCAGATACAAATTTCGCCCAAGTTTGAAAATTCCCTACCTATAACTCAAACTGACGAAAAACCATTTAAATTAGATATTTTCTAGTTTGATTTGGTTAAGTTTAATCATTCATTTAATTTTACTGTACTTTTTATTCTGTAAATATTTGACTTTGTTTAAAGGCAAACCGGCAGAAGTTGGAAAATAACAAATTCTGGTTGTATAGCCCTGCTATTTCAACATGAACCGGAAAGTCAAACAAATTACTGAAACACAAAAATGCTGGCAAATAATTACAAAACATAACAGCTGATATGTTGTTTATTTATTTATTGTATTGTATTTCATTTAAATAACTGTTAAAATTATTAAATTATTGTAACTTTTAATATTTCAGGTTAATAATTTTTTTAATAACACACAATTTATTTAATTATTTGCAAGTATAGTGGATTTTAGTAGCCCAATTTATTATAAAACAATCAGCACCGTGTCATAAAAGCTAAAAATGCTAAAAGAACTGGTTAGAATTCTATAAAAAATACATTTTTATAACGAGAACACTTGAATCCTTAACAAATCTTATGGCGAATACCACCAACCATACCACCAAGCTGCTGTTCGGCAGCCATGTTGGAGTGGGGGAGTGGAAGTGCCTTATTGTAAGCGCCAAATTTAAATTTAGCCCAGGGGCGTATCAGGCGGTTTTAAGGTTTCCGTAACATTCTCCCCTTCGGTACACTGAGCTGCCTCCACAGAGTTCAGTTTACCCACATCTAGTACGGCAACCTTTGCGACACATCTTGTGTAGGTGCCATAAGGGGTCTTGATCACCACCCGTCGGACTTGATCGCTGGTCCCTCCTTTAATGACTTCGATCACTCTGCTTTTTCTCCATGAATCACGGCGTTTGTCGTCCATGATAATGACGATATCACCAATCTTGATTGGTTCCACTCGTCGGAACCACTTTGTCATTCGCGTCAGTATGGGAAGGTACTCTTTAATCCAACAGCGCCAAAAGTGCATTGCCATTTGTTGTGACAGCTCATAGTGCGATCTCATGAATCGGTAGTCTTCCGGGTTTTCGATGAACGGCTTCGTTCCACTTGACGATCCTAAAAGAAAATGATTAGGCGTGAGCGCTTCCTGATCTTCAGTTTCGAGCGAGACGTATGTAAGTGGGCGCGAATTTACTATGCTCTCGGCCTCCATCAACATCTTAAGGACTCATCGTTAGGTTTCTTAGTAGGCATCGTTTTCAAAAGCGAATTTTTTACGGATTTAACCATGCGTTCCCAGCATCCCCCCATGTGGGTACTTAGTGGGGGATTGAATAGCCAGCGTATTTCCCCAAATTCTAAACGATAGTCGTCAGGAGACATCTGTTCGTAGAGTTCGCGCAATTCTCTTGCTACCCATACAAAATTCGTTCCGTTATCTGAGCGAATTTCAATCGGAGTCCCTCTTCTGGCGATGAAGTTACGTACGGCCATCCAGCAGGAATTCTTCTTTAGAGAGTGAACGATCTCCAGATGTATCGCACGAATTGTCAGGCAGGTGAACAGCGCAACCAACCGCTTCTCTGTTCTACGACCAACCGAGACTTCAAGCGGTCCAAAGTAATCCAAACCAACGTACGAAAACGGTGCTGTGAAGGTGGCTACGCGTGCTGGTGGGTGTTCCACGATTTGAGGTGGAGCTGGTTTTGCCCTTTCGTTTCAGCATATCTTGCGTTCACGCACAACATTCTGTCTCTCATTTATCATATATTCTAATATTGTTTGGCACTTACTGATTTGGTGATTCCCATTGGAACAGATCACGCAACTGGAAAGGCTTGGTGTTGGGGGTACTTCTTTTTTTCTTTCATCGGAATGAACCGCATGGAAGTTCTGCGTTCTTCTGTCAGGTTGGCGTGGTGCTTGGTTTTCGATTCTCCTATCTTCGAACCTTCTTACCGGGGTGACCCTCGATGTAGCTACGCTACTTACCTTTGTTGCCAGTTGTGCCAGCCAGTCGGCGAACGGTGACAGATCCAGCCTAAATAATTGGGTATTCGTTAAGTCGAGATTGACTTCCTACCCAGGATGCAGTACGTTTCTTGATGTCTTCGTGGTCATCTTCACTGCTTTCGTCGCTTTCGAAGGTACATTCTTGCTCTTTAATAGCATACATCTTGTTTAGATACTCCAGATTTAGCTGGCGTTCAGCTTCAAGTTTTTGTAGAGCCAGTTCTTTTCTTTGTTTCGTCGATGATGTTCTCGATTTGCCACTAGCCTTTGAGTTTGGTTTTGTCCGAACTGATGCAACCGATCGACACCCCTTGTGAGAGGTTTTTGATTGGTCTGCTTTAGCTGATACGAGCGTTAATTCTTTCTGTAAAATCTCGGAGGAAAGAGATTTTGAGAGTTGGGCTGACTTCTGAGCGTTGGCAGCCTCACCAACGAATTTTTAGGCTTGCATTCTCAGAAAGTCGCCGTGGTGTAGAATAAAACACGATCGGTTTTAGACTATGTTTATTTGGTGGATCGTCCGCTTTTTATTTACAAATTTTGCTTACATTTCATTTATTATTTCCGTTTAAAAGTTAATTATATCAAAAATGCTGATAAGTTTACCTACTTAATGTTCTGTAATTGCAATTGTTGCAGGATATTATTTTGCATACACATTAAATAGTTAAACTTAACATATATACAGTATGGTTTTCTTTAATATACTACATTTAATATCATACAAAATTTTGTATGTTTAACGTGGTTAAACACTTTCAATTTTCGCTTTAAATCTGCTATTTCAGCTTCTGCATCTGTTGGCTCGTAGTTGTTGGCTTTTTTGTTACTACACGAAACGTACGACCAAGGAATTTGTGCCACAGTATCGTCTACACCTACGCAATCATAATGAAACCACTTGTCGCAGGAATCACATTGGACCATGTGATTTGTATCCTTTCTTTCACAATTAAATTAAATTTTCAAAATATATATACAACTATATTTCTAACTTTTACGAGCAAATATTGATATAAGTTACGGCTTCGTGAGCTAATACTTTATTTTTGTTGTGACGAGGTTTCAAATTTATACAAACTATTTTAAATATAACAAAACATAACAAGAAATATTTACAAAGAATACTTACAATTTCAGCCTTTACCGATTTGCACTTTAAACTAATAATTTCTCGATGGTGCTCTTATTTATACTTCCTTTTTATGCTGAAGCTGGCATCACCGGTAAAGACAGAAATTGTAAGCGCCAAATAAAAATTTAGCCCAGGGGCGTATCAGGCGGTTTTAAGGTTTCCGTAACAAATCGGTTTCTATGGCAGTTTACTAATACGAAGCACTATTCAGCATGTTTACACGCAAGATTTTGCCATAAGCGACAAGTACTAAGCATTAGCTACGAAGCTCGTGTAAACTGGGCATTACTCGGCCTGGACAGTAAAGTAGATCGTCTTTTGTTACACTTAATTTGACAGATCGTATATTAATTTAATCAACATATCTGTCAATTCACAAGCTATAACTTTTAAAATAAAGCAAATTTAAAATTATTTTTAAATTAGTTTATTTTCGATATTTTTGGTTTAAATCCATCGTTCTTCCTTTAAGAAGAATTTTTGTTTAAGCGAATTTTTAATTTCAGTATGGAATATAATATACCTCGTTACTGAGTGACTTCATCTATGGAACTTTCTATTGAATTTATTAAGCATATTATTTCATCATGTGACCAGTTTGATTTCTTCGTTAATTCACTAGCATTTCCATTTGGCAATTCATTTTCGTTATTATTTTGTAGTGTGCTTGTACGAGGTGGCATGGAATATAGCAACGAATGTGCAAAATTAATAATATCTAAAAATGTTAACATATTCATATTCCTTGTAACGAATTGAGGCATTTAATTGGGGCTTGTTTACCATTCTTTGCTCTATTATAATAATCCTCACTCACTTTTGAAATATAAGTTTGTCCTACTTCAAGATGTAAATTTGTAAAGGGTTATTAACCTCAGTGGATCAATCATTTTTGCAATAAACGAAAGAACATTCTTCTTTGTAGGTGGCAATGAATTACACAGGCCTGCAAAATAAATATTTTTTTAAATTGTTTTAGTTTTGATAACTGATTATTGTGTAGTTTTCAGTGCTGATTTCAGAAATAATTTTGGTTTTTTCTATCACGTAAGGTTTGTCTACAAAATGAGGTGAAACATTTAGCGAAAATCATAAAATTGACATATTTTATATCGGTATATTGTTTATGTACAATGTTCACAGTTTTTTTTCTTTTTTTTTCGTGTTATATAGGAACCTAAAAAGTAATAATTATTAATTTTCAGGTTTTGATATAAAATATGTAAATTATATGATTTTCGCTAAATGTTTCACGTCATTTTGTAGACAAACCTTACGTGATAGAAAAAAAACCAATATTATTTCTGAAATCAGCACTAAAAACTACACAATAATCAGTTATCATAACTAAAAAAAAATCAATAAAATATGCCTTTTGCAGGCTTGTGTAATTTAATATGTAATTCGTGGGTAAACAGAGGGTGATGGAACTTTTTAATTATTTTTTCTGTAATCAGTGCAAAAAGTACCATTAAAATCACTAAAAAAATTTGAAACAATTTTTTCAACGCAGACCTGTGTTATCATAAGGAGGCACTTTTATCTTAAATACATCGAATTTTGGATTTCAAGCTACTCCTAATACCTTATTTGTTACTTCATCAGGATCCAAATCTATATCAAATGAATCACGCTTGCTCATTGGAATATTTTGTATCGTCTCGGAGTTGTTGGAACACCACTTGTGAAGTTCAAGTCCTGCTGACCTAGATAATGGTTTGTTGTATGGTATTGGCTCCTGCTAATACGTCATCTACATAGCAATTCTCAAGAATAGCTTTAGCTGCGTGTGGAAAATTAGTGCTTTCACTTTCAGCCAAGTGATTCAAACAACGCGTTGCTAAAAATGGAGCACTTTTTGTCCCATACGTTATAGTTAGTAATTCGATGCATCTTAATGGTTTATTAATATCATCACGCCATAATATGTTTTGTAGATGCCGATGCTTCTCAGAAATTATTATCTGCCTATACATCTTCTCGATATCAGCACCGAAAACGTTTTTGAAAGTTCTGAATCTACAGAGGATATCAAAAAGATCGGGTTGTATTTAACGCAAGACCGTTGCTAGTTTTCATACTAGCGTCGAATACTACTCGAATCTTAGTAGTGCTATTTTCGTTTTTGATAACCTCACGGTGAGCCATAATGTACCTATTTGATAATCCATCATCGACGTATTTTCGATGTCCCAGTGCTAAGTATTCGTCTATGAACTTTTTGTACGAGGTAAATAATTTCTTACTTTAGTGAGACGTTTTTCCGGCCAGAGAAATCGTTTTGGTGCAAGTGCGTATGAGTTTCCTAATTTAGTTTCTTGATAGGATACAAATGGTATGTCGATTTCGAATCTTCCATTGCTTAATCTCTTCACTGTATTTGTAAAGATGCTTTCCGATAGTTTGTTTTTTGGTGACAATAGTTTGTTTGCTGACAACTCTTCCAATTGCCAGAACTTTGGAATCAAGTCATCAACGCTAACAACCAGCGGTACAGCACTGTTTGTGTAAATTTCTATCGGGGCGTGACCCGCTACTAGCCATCATAAATAACTATTTTGTAGTGTAGGTAATGATTTACCTAGCTGACGATAAACCTGACGATAAAATTTCATAATATAGATTAACGCCTATTAATGTATCAATTGTACCTGGTTTGTAAAGCTTAGGATCAGCCAATTTATAAGAAGGATTAATTTTTAAACGTTGTCTATCGACAAATGCACTAGGTAAAGGGCATGTAATCTTTAAGACTACACATGAGGTGGTAAATCGCGGCTTGTTTATTCTGGAATTGAATATTAAGTCGGCGAAGTCATTCGAGGCAGTGGCATGTCCAGCAACTCCAGTTATCTTTTGTAGCGACTTATACCGTATTAAATCAAGTTTATCAGCTAGCTTGCTGGTGATTATACTAATTTGTGAACCTGAATCCAAAAGGGCTCGTGCGATAATACGGTTGCCTTTGGATGAAAATAATTCGACTTGTGCGGTGGCCAGTAACATTTGGGATTTCTGCTCGCGCTGCAAGAGCGAATTTTGATCTCTAAAAACCATGTTTGTAACTACTGATGAATTATTGTTTTCAACAATTCCGTTTAAATTTGAAGCAGAAGGAGCATCTTAAATTTGTTCAGTATTACTAATAGGCAATAATGAATTCGGAATTTGCATTTTATTGTTGTGATTATGAATTGACGAATGGTGTCTGCCCTTACATTTCCTACAACGGTATCGCGACATGTATTGACGTGTAGAATGTCGACTGCTTAGACAATTGCTACATAATTTACGTTGTTGAATACATTTTAATTTTTCAGAAACGGTCAGATCGAAAAATTTGGGACACTCTCGAATAACATGATTATCCGTACAGAGTTCACATTGTATGCTCGATTCACCGGTATGCTCACTAGCAGGTTAGTTCTATCCTTCTCGCACTATTTGACGTCAGCTTGGAGCTGGAAATGTCAAATTTGCAATATTTCTTACGTTTTTCAACCACTTCTAGGATTATTATGTTAATGAGGTATAATATAATTGAAATTGATATTGTTTGACCTTTTATTTTTATAAAATAATCTTAAAATTTATAATTAAAATTCAATCGTATTATAATAAATTTCTCCTACGTGACGTCAATGCGCAGAACAAACGAGTTTTAATTTCTTACTGAGCATACTGGTATATGTGAATCGAGGCTCGATTCTGATCTAATGAAGTGATTTACTTTATGATGTGAATTTCTTTGATTAATTATACCTTTAGGTTTATTTGTAATATTTTCAAAAGATTTACATCTTTCTTCTAGAAAGTTGATGAAGACCTTTAGCGTAGGTAGTTCCGATTTATCGGCGTGCAAGTGATAAGCTTCTAACGTATTGCCATCTAATTTATTAGACAAAAGGTATAAACAAATGAGTTCTAACTGTTGTTTCGGGCTCAATTTATTTGACTCAAGTATTGTTAAACATTGATTCGTTTTGGGCAGGAATTTGCGCAATTGTAGCTCGTTGCTTTCGGTAACTATGGGAATTTCCAGTAATGACTTGACAACCGGATTGATCATGAGAATTTTATTATCATACTTTTTGATTAATAAATCAATGTCACCTTGATAATTTTCATTGGACAACTGAAACTTATCAATCAAATTTAATGGTTCCCTCTCTAAGACCGATTTTAAATGTAGAAATTTTTGAATGTTTGATAATCTATCATTGTTGTGAATCACTGCATCAAACAAATCTTTAAATGAGGTCCACTCCGTCTGATTTCCCAAAAAAGTTTTAATACTAACATGCGGTAACTAGAATTAAAGTGGTCACTATTCACAGTTAACCCTGCATCACTATTTTGTGATTTTTTTGATTGATTGATTTTATTGATCCTCCAATATTTTTAGATTGCATCAGGCTTGTTAATCGACCCATTGTAGAGAAGAATTTCTCCTCAACATCAGGTCGATCGTTTGCATACCCAGCTTCGTTTGAATTTTCGAACTGATTTTGAGCTTTAGAATAATCCTCAAACGCTGATCTAAGGTATGCTTCCCTACTTGAAAGTTCGTGAATATTGAAATCTTTCGTGTGCTCATAACGGTTAATTGTTGTCTCAATCCTAGTAATTTTTCCTTTTACAATGGTTCTAGCTTTTACGAAGTTTTTCATGATAGTGATTGATTGAACTTTGAAGTAAAGATTTACAGTACTTGTTGTTTGCTTCTTGGCTTATAATACAAATAATAATTATTTTGGCTTCTCACTAGATTTAATTGATAAATAACACTTAACAAATATTTACAATAATTATATACAAATTGGAGTTCTTGTATTGTGAACTCCGAGTTCTTATTATGCCGAAACAAAATTTGAGACTGAGGACCAAAGGGTTTCTTTGGTCCGACTTTAACAATAAAAATATGCTGATACCTGCTGGCGAAAATCCCAACAGGTGAAACAATAATGCATAAAAGAAAAAGGTCTATTGTCCAATAAGTTAACGGCGAGGCGTGGGGTGCAAATATTCAAAATGCACTTAACAGTACCTAACAATTTCAAATCAATAAAACAAAATAATCCTACATATCTAACAACAACTATAATATACTTTCTGACCTTATAATAATGCGAAGTTGATGCACTTGTCTGTAGGTTCACTTGGCACAACACTAATTAAGCAAACACCATGAAACTAATATCGATGTTAACTAGAACAGTACGAAAAAACTTCGAAGTTGTAAATTTTTTCAAAAATTTAAATGTACATTAATTTTAATTTATTGTATTGCTTTGAGAATAGGTCATTAAAGGAACATTTCTATATATTTTTTAAATTTTATTAATTTATTGTTAATACAGTATAACTTTACCAATAAACGAAAAACTCGAACTTGTATCCGTGACGTGTATTGGTTCACGATTTCCAAACAGCATAGTTAAATTCCAAACTTTATTGTTCATGTTTTTTGGTACATATAATATGTATCGTATCATAATAATTATGTTGCAATATTTTCAACATATTGACTGTGTATTCTTCATCGAATTCTACGCAAATATTAAAAAAGCTATCATCGAATGGTGCATATAAAATGAAATTGCATTGTTTCAAATTAAAACTGCCATACTAAATTGCACTTGGGCATAATATTGATGCTTCTTTTTTAATGTAAAAATTCCATCTTGATTTAGAAAATATTTGCATTTATGGAAACAATCCAAAATAGGCATATGTTTTCCTGTAAATAATAAATACCGTAGAATGGGGTGAAAAGGAACACTTTTGAACTTTGGAGCTCTGTAGTTCTCTAAATAATATAGATAGATAATAATTCTTGCGCATAACAAAACATCAGTCTGTATCATCACTATTCATTTTCGGTACCCATTTATTTGATTGATGACTGATTTGTCATAAATTTTTATTTTTGTTCTCTGATCCTATTCACCTGCCAATGGGGTGAATGGGATCAGTCATATATTTATAATGTTAAAACCGGTTTGGCTACATATTATGGTGTCAATATAATCATGTAATTTCCTGATGGGAAGGTTTAGGTTTACATATCTACAAATTAGAATGTCAAAAAGTTAATTATTGCCTTTTATTTATTTTATTTTATACAAAAGAAAGAACAAATTTAAATAATTATTGTAATATTTTTAATTCTAAAGGTTGGTTTATGCAAAACGTCGACGCACGCAACGCACGCACCGCACGCGTCTAAATAAAGTTGAAGGATTGAATTTCTGTAGTAGGGTTTATGCCATAGATAAGAAAGAGTAATATAGATGGCCAACTCTCCGTATTTTTTTGGTGACATATTGCAGCGCCAAAGTGTGTGGGGTGAGAACTAAAATTGAAGCGTGAATTTTGGCGCGCATTTCAAATATTCTGAATGTCACTATGAAACTTGAAAATTTGTACATTGAAATTACAAATATTATTTTCAAGTTTGTGAAAAACTTAAAAATAGTACTCGTAATTTCAATGTGCAAACAATTAAAGTTGATTAAAACAATTAAACACATAAATTAAATAAAAATAATTTTATTATTTTAATTAAAATAGTCAAATTACATTTTACATAAAAATTATATACTTATAACATCTACAATTTAAACAAGTAATTTTAATCTTTTAATTTTCTCCGATTTCTTTTTAAACTTTAGGAAACGTTTGTGTGCCATTGTCCTAACCTGATCAGTATTGTTCTCAAAATTTACCGATCCCAATCCTTTTAAAGTTTTATTAATTTTTTTAATCCAAATTTTAATAAAGAAATGAGTATACAGAAAAATTTAATTACCAACAACACAACAGTTAAATTTAATTTAAAAGATTTAAAACAACCAATTAACAACACAACACTAACCAACAAAACAAAATAAAAGAAAGGTTATGACAAAGGTGTTAAGACTTCTTTAATTTATGTCATGTAGGCAACCATCAAAATTTAGCGCGCCGACTTTAAAATTAACGTACCTAGCGCCAAATTGTACGGGGTGTGAACTAAAACATGTTCCGAATTTTTAAGTGGGAGATAACACCCCATGGTTTATGCGCTACGTTTACGCGCGTGAATTTTAGAGGCGTGCGTACATAACCTCGAAATTTATTTAACTTTTGATTTGTTTGACGCGCGTAAAGCTAGGAACTTTTCAAGTTACATTATTGTTGTGGTACGATTTTTTAAAATTTAAAAATTTGTTCAGTTTTGAATTATTGTAGTTATTGAAGCCGAATTGCAATGAGCGAAAGTAAGTACAAAAGTTTATATTTTACTAATTTATTTTTCATTGTAAAATGCAAAAATTACCAAAAGAAAGATCAAGTTGTACTCTATGAGATTAAGTCAAAACCTCAATTTCGCAAAAGCAGTAGGTTATGTTATTGGTTTCAAATTTAAAATAATAATATTACCGCCATCTACCGTAATGTGAAAGTATTCTCATTTGTAACCAGAAATGGCACTAGAACGCGTCAAACGCATTCGGACATGAATTTTTGCATAAACCAATATTTTGATGCTGCGTTTGGTGCAGTGCGTGCGTTGCGTGCGGTGCGTGCGTTGCGTGCGTCGACGTTTTGCATAAACCAACCTTTATACATAATTTTTTTGTATTCGCACAAATTAAACTTAAATTTAAGCAAACCTCTTCCATATTTTTCGGGAGTTTCGAGTCTCCCAACGACTTGTTTGAAAGTAAACTCACACTCATCTTTCATATCGGGAAATTTATATATATATCCCGGGTAGTTTAATGTGGTTTTCTCCCGTAAGAAATTTCATTCAAACACATCATTATTTGATTTTAAAACTTAAGCTATAAAAAATTTGTTAAATGACTTTGAAGTACCATCTTCATAAGATAGATTGACGATTAACCAGTCATCAATATTGATACCTTCTACATCAACAGGAAACACAGGAAATTTATTTGTGTCAATAGTTTCAATAGGCGCTGGTTGAGAAATCTCTTCAGTTTCAAGAGCAGGTTGTTTTTCATTTTCATCTTCATTGTCAGACATGAGATCCATATCGGAATCATGAGTGCTAAAATGCTGGCTGCTTTCATCAGAAGATTCTAAGTCATCTAATGCCACACTTTTGCCTGCAGGAACATACATTTTTTTTTGCGCTGTTTCGGCTGATTTTCATCATACCGCATAGATTTTAAAATGTTAACAATCGAGCTGTTGATCCCACTTTCGGGAGCTTCATTTTCATGATCTTCCTCAGGCAGCATACTCAACACACGATTAGGGTTAAGGGGTAATATTCCGCATTTATCAAAGCCAGCAATTACATTGTTGGCCCTGTTTTCATCAATTAATTCCAGCAGTTTCTTCAACAAAGCGGGAAAGACATTTTTAGGAATGCTACACTCTTTTTTTCCTGGCCCCTTCTTATAGGTTTCAACTATCTTTCTCCATGCAACTTTCAATGGCTTGAAAAACGCTACATCCAAGGGCTGCGTTAAATGCGTTGAGTTGCTTGGTAGAAATATAAAACTTATATGATTCTCTGAGCACTCTTTTATTGATTGTTTTGAAAGGTGGGAAGATGAATTGTCACCTATTAATCACCTTTTTGCATGGCAGCTTCTTTAGATATGGTACCGCGACTGAATGTATCCAATCCTCGAAACAATAATTATCCCACCAAACCGATTTACTCGATTGTACCTTGTACGTGGTGGTCCTTCAGTTGTCCAAGAGTCATACATGTTTAAAGCTTTGTAGACTACATAGCATGGTAGTAATTGGCCGCTACCAGAAGCAGCAAACATTATTGAAGTTGACGATTTGCTATGATTAATAATAATCCGTTCAGGATATTTAGACCCTCGCCTTGCAATAATTTTCTTTCGGCCCGGATCATCCGAAAGATTCATTTTGTCATAATTCACGATATTGTGATGAGATTTGCGTTTTTAAAGTGGAAGCTGCAGTTGCATACATGTGGCACGTTTGCCCTTTTCGTAAGAAATCTTCCCTTGTTGAACTAAAAACATAAATGCGCTTCGTGATTTTTCAAACGTTTAATTGTTTAATATACAAATGAATAATGATTGCGTGGATTACAAATCTAATTAACTTTCTCAATAACTTCTAACAACAAACTATTTATTCGTTAACCTTAATAATCAAAAACAACGTTCGTTCTTATGTGCTCTCTACATTACCGACCACACTTTCTGTCACTTTTTTAAAGTCCGGCGCACACGTTTTTATGCCCGCGCACACTCAACCTCTAACAGATATTGCTAGCTGGAATACCCTCTAATTCTACAGCAAGATGTTCGAAATACTGTGTAATGGTTTCCCTAGTAACACCAGCACGGATCCGTTTTATATTTTGGCACATTCTTTCAGATAATATATTTGAATGGCATTTTAAGAAACCATATGCAAATTCTTTACCTGGAAGATTATTTGGAAAACGGGAAACAACCCTACCAGCTCCATTTAAATACTGTTGGACCACTACTCTTAAATCAAATGTATCAAAGGGAAAGCCCCACTAGCTGCATATGAGTAACTTTTCTGCAATACATAATTCTTCTCCTTCATTCAATACTGTTTGACCTCCTTGTTTCTTAACATTTACATTTTTGAGATGTCTCTGAAGCACGGTGTAAGCAATATTGTGTTTCTTCGCGGCTTGTCTTATGCTATAACCATTATTTGTGACATCATTTTTTGCAATTTGCAATATATTTGGGTCAATTAATTTGTAATGTTTTCCCGCTAGTTTAGGCTTGTAATTTCTTGTCATTTTTCCTTATTGATCCTATTCACCTCACCTGTTGATTCTATTGACCCCAGTTATTGATCCTATTGACCCCAGTTATTGATCCTATTCACCCCAATAACCTAAAAAAAATTAGGTAATTAGTAATCTTTGCACATTCGTTCTTGACATAATAAATAAACAAAAACTACTTAGTATATCTTATTTACTAACCTGCTGGTGTCACTAGTTACAATTATTTTTAATGTAGCACTCTTAAGTTTGGAGATTTGAACAAAGTTTTTAGGCCTACAAAAATCATTCAATAAAACAATATTTGAAGTTACTTTCTGTCATCAATACTACCAACATCTAGTGACCAAAAATCACCTACATTTATGCTATGATGACTTCAGTAGTCGTTCAAGGCCAACCGAGCATATTTTGATTAGTTATTTTTGTTTTTTAATTTTTATAAAAAAAAGTCCCACTTTTTGATCCTTTTCACCCCAGCGATCCTATACATCCCATTCTACGGTAGTAATGTTAGTTTAAAATTTTTACAACAACTTAATTCTTACCTTCAAATGGACATTTTATTTCAAGCAGCTTTACTGTTTTCCAATTTTCCATAACAACTCCATCAGGGCTATATGCTATCCGTGGGTGTACTTTATTTACTATGAGTCCTGTTTCGAGAACTTCTACACCGTTCATAAGACTATGCATTTCGTGCAACAGCTTCACACTCTCTACCATGTTTTGTATATTTACTGCTAAACTGTTTAGGCCAAAAATACTTTTTGTTAGGTTAAACTAACAAAAATGTGACATTATATTCCCGGAATAACGACGTCGTTCGTTTTAAGAGATGCGGTGGATCAAAAATGGCAAAAGTCTTCTTCTGATTGAAAGTGAGTGAAAAAATGACTTTTCCATGGTAAACCACAGTAAGACAAAGCTTTGACATTCGTGGTGGCCATGTCACAAATGGTTGTCGCCACTTTGCAGTTTGCCAAATTTTGACAAGCAGACAGCACTGCCTAGTGCTACACCTTTTAATTATTTGACTGGAACAGCTTCCACTGGAAAAATAATATGCAACTGGGTGCTTCCATTTCTTGTCGCCTAAACCACAGACCATATACACTAGTGCCTTGTTGGAGACTCTTGGAGATGATAATATTCATATCCCACAATCCTGTTATAGTCCAGGAGCCTGTGAAATTGTTCGGTACTTATTTTCGCAGTCGGCAAACACGGATATAATTATTTAGCGAGTGATTTCGAGCAAAAAATCTTAAGGGACTTGGGGGGGGGGGGGTTTCGATGGGTTGAGTCAGAAAATGCCTCCGAAAGTACAAATGCGCTCCACTTATTTTTACAGTTGTGAAAATGGTGTAACTAAGAAAATGTGTATTAAAATTAAGTATAAAAATAGTCTGGCTCATATGTGGGCAAGAAAAATATGTCTGGCGAGTCAAAAACTGAAAAATATTTAAAAAATAATTGCCCTCATTTTGGCAGCCTTGAAAATTTGTCTAGTGACAGTTTACACTATTAGTGCAGTGATATTAGGGTATCACTTCGGAATGAGAGATAATAACCTGGAAACTCGTACACACCTTCATTTTAGCTGACGCGACTCCGTGACTTAAGAATTTTAAGAGTATGCGCATCTTGCAAAAAAAATGAGATTTTCGGAGTATAATACCGAAGCTGGAAATTTGCAGGTAGTTAGTTTATGATGTTTTCATGAAGAAAAAAAATGTTAGCTGGAAAATTTCCGTGATTTTCCTTGTTAGCTGAGAGTATGAAGATGTATGGAAAATTGGAAAATCCTGATCATTATACTGAAGCTAAAATTTATTTGTATAACAATTTAAGGTATGAGAACTAGAAAAATAATTGTTAGCTGGTACACAGGTGTGATTAAACCACGCATACCTCTCCCCGCTGCCCTGTACCAATCTCGTAGAAAAGGGGAGGGTAGATTGCGGCTCTGTCCGTGGCGTCCTTCACGAGGTCCTTGGAGGCGGCGAGGTTTGGCTCGGACAAAAGCACTACATCCAGCTTCATGTCCCTAGCCGTTGCTTCCAGAAGGTCATAAGCACTTCTGGCGGTATGGAGGTTCGCCTGCAAACAACGGATCTGCTTCTTCCCTGGGGGGGTGGGGGGTGCCTCGCCCTCCCCTGCTCGTCGGAGGTTTTAAAAACCCCTTTTCTCTTTTTGGGAGTGCGGCTCAGGCAGCGGCCTCATGTAGGCGGCTTGCGCACTCCTCACGTTTTGCAGCCTCAGGATGTGCTCGGTACCAACATGGTACCCACAGGCCTTCAGGTCCGCCTCTATGTCCCCCGGGATGCCGTACGCCTTCAGGTATTCGGCGTACAGGTCCTTCAGGAACCGGGGGTTGACCGGCAGACCGCCCCCCTGGATTTGGCATCTGAGCCTCATCCTGTTTGTGCCGAGGACGCTGTGGTTATCTGGTTTGTCATGGAAGTACGCTACGTACATCCTGACATTGTCCCGGACCGCGTCCTCTCTAAGTCGCGCCATCTGGTAGCGACTCCCGTTCTCCGCCGCCCTGGTCATTTTGCATATGACCGACTCCAATGGCCCCTCTCGATCCGGGACTTCCCGGTGGGGGTCCAGGGAGACGCTGGTGTCGAACTCTCCCGCTTTAGCCGCGACGATGGCTTCTTTATCGTTTGCGATGCTGATTTTCTTTATCGCGCCAGTGTTCTGTCCCTTTCCGCTCTGCTGGATTCCTCCCGGTACCCACGCTGTTTTTGGTTGAGTTCTTGGAGGAGCGGGGGTTTTTCCGCATCCCACGCCCTCTCTATTCCTTTCTGCATTTGGCGCAGAAAGGCCTCCTAGTGCAGGCCGCCATGTGGTGGCCCTCCTCACCGCAATTCATGCAGTGGGCACTTCTGTCGGGGCCTTGGCACTGGGCGCCGATGTGACCAACTCCCATACATCTGTAGCAGACTTTGGGAGCATCGGCCTGCGCCTCTGACATCCTACACCTTGGACCACCCGATGGTCAGCATGGAGAAGGGCCCTGGCTTTAGATGGTGCCAGGATTACAGTGGCCCTTACAGTTTCGGTGCGGTGACGACAAGATCTTCTGTCGGACCGACTATCTTTGCGACAGCATCCGCAATCTGTCTCTTGGTGGCGGTGGCCTCAATACCTGGTCTTGCCACCGCCTGTTTTTGTCTGAGGGTCCTTATCTCGTGGTCCCCCAGAACTTCGCCGATTTTTTGCTTTAGCGGCTCGGCTTTTCCCTCCCCCTCTGCCATGGTGATTATGACGTCTCCGGTCCTAGATGTGCGGACCGAGCGGACTTCTGCACCGATGGTTTGCAGGTCGATGTTCGCCTGCAATTTCCCTACCATCTCGGCATAGGTTGAGTTGCCGATTTTGACCATGATGGCTTCTGGTCTGCCATTCACCGATGTTGGTGGGGGTGATGGGATTTTATGGTTTTTTTTTCTGTTTCTCCGCCTGAGAGGGTCGCGCTGTCGTTACCCGCTGCCTTTCCCCAGCTTGACCTTGGCTCCCCGTCTCGGTGGGGGAACGATCCTGCTGTTTGCGCTCTTTGCGCTTGCGGTTTCGCTTCCCTCTCTTTCTCTTCCTCTTGCCCGCCTCGTCAGCCGGGGCATTTACTTGCGCCGCCGCCCCCACTTGACCTATCGCGGCGTCCACCGTTCTAGCGTCTCTAGTGTCTATTTCACTTTCCCGCATTCCGGTACACTCCGCGCCGTCTGTGGTGGCTTCGGCGTTCGAAGCGGTTTTGTCCCCAGTGGATCTCTCTGCACTCT
Source organism: Cantharis flavilabris (assembly GCA_949152465.1). Taxonomy (NCBI): domain Eukaryota; kingdom Metazoa; phylum Arthropoda; class Insecta; order Coleoptera; family Cantharidae; genus Cantharis; species Cantharis flavilabris. The sequence continues at coordinate 14,744,519 of OX424436.1, forward strand.
ACACTGAACTGCTAGAGTTCACCACTGCCCTCTCGTCCCCACTCACGTCGTCAACGACCACCGTCTCGAGCACCGCACTTGTGTCCATGCTTTGCCGTACGCCGGGTTCCGCCGGGGGTGGGGTGTTGGCTTCCGAAGCACCTATTTGGTTCGGAGACCCCGTATTGAGGTGTTCCGAAAACTTTCCGAACTAGCCCCGTATTATACGCTCGAAAACTTTCTGAGCGAACCCCGTATGTTGTTTACGCCCCGTTTGTGTGAAATTTTGGTTGGGTTTCCTATTTTATGAATTTGGGAGTGTTTAGAATTTGGGAAGTAACCGAGACTTCGCACACGCGATTTAATTGTGCGCTACGTGACGGAATGTTGTTTCTCACAATCACGCCACTTTCACATACGGGTGCATGACCCCTACAGGTGCATCGACGCGTCGTTGCATCGGACCTCTCGCTCCCACTCGCGCACACGTGCAGTTGTTATGCACTTGAGGAATGTTAAGAATGTTATTATCCGTGCCGTTCACCTATCACCCGATCGCAACAAGTTGCAATAATTTACAATGCACAATGTTGAATGTAAATTTAATTACATGTGGTTTAGATCGGTGTTACAAAAATTTGATTGTTTTGATGGTTTTCTTTTGGATTATGGTGCCGAAAATTTGGGTGGATGTGTAATTAGTGTTTTTCGTGCGATGAACGAGCCTGTTTGCCGAAAAATTGTGCGCAAAGTAAAAGTGAGTGTCACTTACCCCTGTAAGTAGTTTTAATTATTTGTTCACTTAATTCCAGTGCACTTCACTCACGAAAGGCCTCCCAGGCACCAGAGACCTCCGATTTTTTGTTTGAAGGCACTATTCACCAAGAAACACACTGAACATCGAAACCACTGTAATTTATTTTAATAAATTTTAAAATAAAATTTTTCCACTTTTTTTTTCGCGGAGCACTTTGTCACACATCCGTTCCGTATGACATCCGACTTGGTACTAACCTAACCTTTTTTTTGTGAGCATTGGGAGTGGGGAAACCTAGCATAGCCCCCCCCCCCCTATGATTGGGGGGGAGTGTCAGATTCTTACTGACTTAAAACCCACTCCGCAGAAGTGCCGGGATTCGCTTGACGCATTCCTTCCGAACACTTCAGCTCTTCTGCCCTTTCGGGACTTTTTTCTTCTTAGTTACGTTGCGCGTTGGTGTCGTTGGCAGCTTGTAGCTCCCTTTGGTCTGCCTCCTTCGTGGCTATTATTTTCCTGGCGCACTCCTCTATTGCCTTCCAATAATCTTCGCGTTCCAGCATGAACCCAACCAGGCTGTCAGGGGAGAGACTGGACCCTACTTTACGTTCCATCTGGGTTCTGGGGACTACCCATCTAGGGCACACGAAGAAGGTGTGTTCCGCGGTGTCGGAGGTGTTTCCACAGTACGGACACTGGCTGCTGGTCGATCTCTTGAAACGGAGAAGGTAAGCTTCAAAGCAGCCGTGCCCAGTGCGTGACCTCGTATGTAAGAGAACCGTGTGTTCTATTGCACCATTCTTCTATGCTCCTAATCAGGCGGTGTGTCCATCTGCCCAGTTAGTTGTTGAAAACCCCTTTCTAAAACCGAACTGGTTTGGTGCTTCCCCTCCGGTTTCGGTAATCTCGTCTTGCAATCTTTTAACTAAAAGCCTCTCAAACAGTTTCCCCATATCGTCAAGGAGACAAATGGGCTTGTACGAGTTTGGGAGGTGGAGGGGTTTGTCCCCCTTTCTCAACAGATCTATCTCCAATCTGGTTCTCTGGACCCGAGGGGTGATCTCGTGGTCCGGTAGTATGTTTACTAGTACCTCTTGCAGGGCTCTCGCTGAGCTTCTGGTCTCCAGTAATATGTCCCCTGAAGCCAGAGTGGTTACTTTGCTGATGGATGCGGCTGTGTTTGTGCTTCTTAGGCTGTGTTTTAGATTTCCTGTTAGGTCGGCAGTTTTTTGGCCAGGCCTTAGTTTTACAATAACCGCCTCCGGTCTTTTGACAGTTATTCTTTGCCCTTTTACTTCTATGTTCTGTTTTAGTTTTGCAGGGGGGGGGGTTGCTTTACCATCTCCGCTGAGGGTTTCTTTCTTTTTCTACGAGGGACCACTTTTTCAAACGGGACTTCGAGTAGTTTTCGGAGCCTACTCCTCTGTTCCTCGGTTTCCGAGTGTCCTTCCGAATCTTTGCCTGTGTTTATTGGGATTTCCTCAACCATGTTGGCAATTATACTCTGTTTTCCTACCATTTGCGGGGTACTCTCTGCCAATGGTATTTCTGCATTTATTAACCTCTTGGGTATTTTTATGAGGGCTTTTTGTTCTTTTCGGTAGTGTTCTTCAAGGTCTGTAGTGCTCGTAGAGTGTGATGTCAGTCTCTTTTGTCCCGATTCTCCTACCCTATCTATCGCTTTCTTTATGTCTTCGACTGCGCTTCCAAATCCTTGAATTTGGTTTATGAGATCTTGCATCTGTTCGGTTTGCTGTGGTCGGAAGGTGGTTTCAAATTCCCTCTCGTGCAGCCCCCCAATTGCTTTCTCCATCGAATCTACCGATGACCAGAGGTTCTTTATAATTTTGTCCGTGTTTTCTATCTTGTCTTGGAGGCTACCAAGTATAGTATGGCCTAGTGAAATTTTTTTTTTTCCCTAGTGAAATTTTACCCCCGGTAAAAATTCCCTAGAGAAATTTTACCCCCGGTAAATATTCCCTAGAGAAATTTTACCCCCCGTAAAAAATGATTAGGGGGTAAAATTTCACTAGGGAATTTTTACCGGGGGGGTAAAAAAGCTCAAAATATTCTTAGTGAATTTTTACCCCCTTAAAAAATTTTATAGGTAAATAAGAATTATTACATTTGTTTATGTATCAAATTTCATAACATCTTACTGCGAAATGCTAAAATATCTTACTCAGATATTGGAAGAATTAAATAGGATAATTTAAAAGTTTATTTTTTTTTTTTTTCGGTATTTTTATATTTTTATATTTTATTTTCGGTATAAATTCGGTAATTATCTTTCGTACTTCCTTGTGCTGATCTTCACTTCCGGTAATGCATAAAGATATGCACCTAAAAAAACAGTTACCGTCTGCTTTTACGTCTATAACTGTGTGAGGCGAATGGAGCAACGAATTTTTTGATTTCGCAAAGTCGGAATTATTCTCAAATGAAAGTCCAAGCTTCTCACAAAGTCGTTTTTGCCAATTGTTATTTATGGGACAGAAACGAAATTTTGAATTTTCCGTTATGCAATTAATTTCTTCAACAGATCCATTCAGTTCTTCATTTTCGCCATTTTTTTCTTGAGATCCGTTGTCGTGGTAATGTTTCAAATTACTGATAGGATAGCCCTTTTTCACAGATTTTCCCACTTTTGACCGTAAAATGCAGTTGCCATTGCTAAGAATTTTCTCTATGGTGTACGGTCCTGTATAGGGTGCTTTTGTCCAACCACCTTTGCGATCATCTCGTCTGCAATTTCGTACCAGTACCGATTCTCCAACTTTAAATTTCACTGCATTTGCACGACGCTTATCATAAGAAGTCTTTTGCTTTTCTTGACTTTCCTTTATATTTTCAGCGGTCTTCTGAAATACACACTTTTGAATTTCTAACATTCTTGCAAGATTTTTTTCAAAATCATTTTGATTGAATAAATTATCTTCCATTTCATATTCTGTTTCTTTTGTAACTTCAACGTCGTCAATGTCCATTCCAAATAACTCATTGTCCATTCGATTAATTTCGTTCATTTCGTCTATTTCGTTCATTTCGTCCATCTTGATCATTTCCTCCATCTTCCTTCCATCCATTTCAATATCAACAGGAAGTTTCGGCTCTCTGTTATATAGCAGGAAAAAAGGTGAAAATTTTGTGGATTCATGACGTGCAGTACGATGCGCAAAAAGAACTCCGTCAATTACATCTGGCCATTTGCGTACGTTTTCTTCTTTATATAGTGTTTTAAGAAGTTTATTTTTTATTGTTCTATTTTGTCTTTCAACAAGTCCATTGCTTTGCGGGTGATATGCAGACGTTACCCGTTGCTGCGTTCCCGTTAACATATGGAGCTGATTTGAAACTTGGTTAACAAATTCCCTACCTTGGTCGTTTATTTGTATCGACATACACGAATGTCTGCAAACAAGTTCAAATAAAAATCGAGCAACAACTTCGGCAGTTTTATTTTTTATTGCCTTGATTTCGGACCACTTACTAAAGTAATCAATTGCTACAATGATATATTTAAATCCATCTACTTCGGGAAGTGTAGCTAAATCTATTCCAATTTGTTTCATAACTTCTGTCGGTATTGGCACTGGTCGGAGTTCAGGAACAGCTTTTAAAACGGCTGGATTTATTTTTTGACAAATATCGCAATGCTTAATAAAGTTTACCGTGTCCGTGTATATAGTTTGCCAATAATATCTACGTTCGATAATTGATATTGAAGCATCTCTCCCACGATGAGATGAGAGCGATATCGATTCAACACTTGAGTCTGTGCCTTGGTGAACCATTGATATTATTTTCTTTCTTTCTTCCCAATCTACTATTACTGGCAACCACCGATGTTCTGCATCACCGCTCGTGGTTCTTTCACTATTTTTAATTTTCTTTTTGTATAATAAAGTTTCGTTCTCCATTGTATAAGGTTTACATTGTTTTCGAAAATTAGACTTTTCATTTTTTCCTTTGATATGTTGAGGATACGTTTTGTTAGTTAAAAATTGCGTAACCATATTTAAATCCAATGCGATGTACTTTGATGATTTGGCGATTACAGGTTTATCTTCGTTGCTGCATTCATCACTTTCTCGTGGATTATTCATTTTGTTTTGATTTTCGGGAATTATTTTGACAATGCTATGAAATATGCTGGATTTATTATTATTCTTCTGGTTTGGTCTCTCGATTTCTTGTGTCTCACTTACCTTATATAATATATATACAAACTATAATTCTGTACCAACCGTCGGTTTTATTTTTTGTTAAATTTTTAAAAATTTAGAGATTAATAAAGATTTTAAAGATTTTTTAAAGATTCCAAAATCTAAGAAAGATATTTTAGCATCTCAGAATAAAATATAATCGAATTTGATACATAAACACTAATAAAAATTCTGATTTACCTATAAAAATTCTTAAGGGGGTAAAAATTCACTGAGGTTATTTTGAACTTTTTTACCCCCCGGTAAAAATTCTCTAGGGAAATTTTACCCCCAGTAAAAAATTATTAGGGGGTAAAATTTCACTAGGGAATTTTTACCGGGAGGTAAAATTTCACTAGGGAATTTTTACCGGGGGGTAAAATTTCACTGGGGTAAATATTCCCGGTTACACCGGCACGCCATCAGGTCCCGGTGCCTTGTTGGTCTTCATGGCTTTGGCTGCCTCCAGGAGTTCGGCCTCGTCCATCGGTGGAAAACTCCCGTCTACTGGTCTCGGGGCGAAGTGCATCTCCGGATGTGTCGGGAATAGTACCCCTATAATTGATCTGAGTCTGGTCTCCGTCAGTCCGGGAATGGCCGGTCTACCCAGCTTCTTAGTCACCACTCGGTAGGCGCTTCCCCATGTGTCATTGTTGACTTCCTCTATGAGATCGGCCCAGTGTTTCTTTTTACTTTGGTTTATTTCTTTTGCCAGTTGTTTTCGGAGCTCGGTCAACGTCAATCGTGCCTGCTGGAGTTGCTCTTGGTTGTTTGTTCTGCGAAGTCTAGTTATTTTTCTTCGCGCTGCGACACAGGCTCTCCTGGTGTGGGCGATCTCTGCCGTCCACCAGTAGACTGCTCTCCTCGAGGCAGCACCTCTTCTTGGCATTAAAGTATCGCACAGGCCATGAAGAAAGCTTTCCATCTCGAAACCTCCTTTTCCTCTTGGTGTAACGCCGCTCCGTAGATGTTCTTCGAGCTTGCTCTCATCTAGTTTGCGCCACGCCCAGCCAGTCTGGGGGGGCCGGTCGACTTTGGATGTTCTGCCCACCGTGAAGGAGAGGTATCGGTGGTCGCTCGCAGTTTCCTCCTCCAGTACGCTCCAGTCTGTAACCTTGCCGACCAACCTCGCGGAGACCGCAGTCAGGTCCAGTATTGACGCTGAATCACCCCTCTCGAAAGTGGGGGTATTGCTGGTGTTACATAGGACCAGGCCGCCTCTATTAGCGCCTCCACAAGAAGCGTTCCCCTGGCATTAGCCGCTGGGGAGCCCCATTCCACCGCTCTGGCATTGAAGTCGCCGCCCCCGACTATTGGCTTTGAGTGGGTTGACATGCTGCATGTCATGAGCGCCAATTGCGCCTCTTGAATAGTGTGTAGCAGCAAGTCCTGGGCAGCCTTCGCGTGATTTAAGTTGACCTGGAGGAACTCTGTGGTGGGCTTATGCCCGCTCGGTCAAGCATTGGCTGGGGCACCACTTTGCTCTGTGGCCCTTTTCCTTGCACGTATAGCACTCGATCTCTTTATCCCTCTTGGTGGTGTTTTTGTGGATAGGGCATGTCGTTGTTCGATGCCCTTTTTCACATATGGCACATTTTTCATCTTTTGTGCACTCTGCTGCCTGGTGTCCGATTTCACTGCACTTGATACATCTGGCTTCTAATTCTCCATCGCATCCGGGTGCTGTATGGCCCCTGCGCCAACACTTTCTGCAGAACCCAAGAAAAAACTTTTCTTTTGTTCTACAGCCGCTGATCATGCCTATTCTCAGTTTGCTCTTAAGAATTACCTCCATGTCTCTGAGATCGACTTCTACTGTAGCCGATTTTGTTCCACGAAAGCCTGTTCTTATCTCGTTTACTTGGAGATGTGCCTCTGCCCCTATTATACTTCTTATACCCGTAAGAATTTGCATCTCGGTTGTCGTCTCGGCCAAGTCTGATATTTCTATTACCCTCCTTTCCGTTTTTCGACCAGGTCGACGTCCTTCATAACTTTTTTAATTTCTACCATGACGTTCTTGGCGTTTCCTCGGCCCATTCTCGTACAGCTTTGCCGTTGTGTTTAGCAGGCATATCGGTCTGTGCGAGGAGGGGAGCTCGAGAGGCTTTTGGCCCTTCCTTAGTATCACCAGCTTGGCCTTCTTATAGATGTTCTGGAAGTCGCCAAGCTGGGCACATCTGTTAAGTACTCCTAGGATTTGTGTGGGGTGGATCTCGATGATTTTCTTGAGGGCTTCTGCGGGAATGCAGTCAGGTCCTGGTGCCTTCCCGTTACCCAGACTCTTGGCAGCCTCGCGAAGTTCTTCTATGGAGAATGGTTGAAATTCTCCGGCATAGCGCTCCCACTCTTGCGTGTGGTGATTGGGGAAGAGGGTATCCAGTACAGTTCTAATCCTGTCTCCTGTCATGCCGGGAATAGGTTGTCTGCCGAGTCTGGATGAGACTATCTTATAGCCCACACCCCACACGTCCTCCTCCACTTGTTCGATGATTTTTTTCCAACACACCTTTTGGCTATCCTCAATCATCCGTGCCATCTTGTTCCTTTCCAACGAAAGTGTGGCTTGCAGCTCTTCTCTTGTTTGTAAGTCGCTTCTTGCTACTCTATTCTTTTCTGCTACTCAGGAGTCTTCTCCTGATCTTGTTACACATTGTTCTCTGTGCAGCAATCTCGCCGTTCCACCAGTAGGCCCCTTTTCGTTTGAAAGTTGTTTTCGGCGGCATGGCCGCTTCGCAGATCTTTGCGAGGGCTTCGGCGAGCTGCTCCGGAGACTCCATTTCTTCTGAAAACACCTCTTCCGCCTTGGACGCCAACTTGGCGTCGTCCAGCTTCCGAAGGTTCCATCCTAAAATTTCTCTAGCCTCGGGGGTCGGCGAACGGATCTCGAAGGCCACGTATTTGTGGTCACTCGCCGTCTCCTCCTCCAGTACCCTCCAGTTAAGGATCTTTTGCTGGAGGCCTGGGGTGGCAAAAGTGATGTCGATAATCGACGAGGACCCTCCCCTGTTAAATGTGGGGGTATCGCCAGAGTTGATTACTTCTAGATCCGTCGCCGCCAGGGCCTCTGTCAGCAGTTCTCCCCTCAGGTTGGAGACACTTCATCCCCATTCAGGAGACTTCGCATTGAAGTCGCCCCCGACGACAATATGTCCAGATGTGTCACGAACAAGGTCGATTAGTTCGTCCAGGACAACTTGGAAGTATTGGGGAGTGCAGTTTGGGGTGATGTAACAACTGATGAAGGTGTTTTGTAAGTACTTGACCCAAACGAAGCACTCCCCTTTGCCCCACTTCTCGACTCTTCTTGCGTCGGGGACCTAGATCGCCGCGGACCCGGAGTTATTGGCCCACCAGTGCTCCGGCAGGCGGTTCGGTTCGCTCAGTAGAACCACGTCTGTTTTGCGAGCCAGCACGTTGTGTATCAGCAGCGCTTGTGCTGCCCGTGCCGTGTGCAGGTTTGCCTGCAGAACCCGAATTCCGTTCTTTTGCCTCGCAGTCCCGGGTACCGTATCTGTGTCCGGTCTGTCCACATTCAATGCAGTGGGAAGCGTTCCCACAGTCTTTGGCTCTGTGTCCGGTCTTGCAACACTTCCAGCACAGACCGGATCTGTCCACACCTCTCCTGCACTGGCCCGTGTCATGGTCGCAGGCCCAGCACCGAAAACACCGGTACGAACGCCGGGCTCTGCAACCATTCACCATTCCTATACGTATCTTCTTTGCCGACAGTATTTTGCTGGCACTTTCCGGGTCGGGCACTATCGTCACCGATTGGGTGTTTCCAAACGCGGGGGTGAGGTCCCGCAGGGTTATGTGCCCTGCGGGTCCCGTGATGCTAAGGATATCCCGACACACGGTTTCCTTTGTCGACAAGGGGTCGATGTCTCTAATCTGTATGGTTTCCATACGTTTGAGGGGATTGATCTCCATCTCACTACCGTTTAGAATTTCTATCAATGAATTTTTTTCTTCATTGCTATCGGTTTCCACCAGTAGGTCTCCGTCCTTCATCTGCCGCACCCTTTTTGCATAGGCAGTCTGCTCTGTCAGCTGGGAGAGCCTTTCAAGAGCTGTCTTATATTCGTCTTTCCCTTTTTTCAGCTTGACTAATACCGCTGGTGTCTTTTCGGTTTTTTTCCCCTTTGTGATTACTTCCTCCACATTGGGCCTGCTTTTGACGGGCCGTTTCTTCCTAATCACTGTAGTGAAAAGTTCTTCTTCCTCTTTGTTCTCTGGGTCCCTCGGAATCGTACCCTTTCTGACGGCCCCCGTTGATTTATGGTAGCCGAGGTTTTCTGTTCCCCCTGTTTGGGGCCTCATCGAGATTTCTGGCCTCTTTTCTTTTGCCTATTCTTTGGAAAAAGTTTCAGAGACCACGTCACTTTCTTCCACAGTTATACCTTGAGAAGCGCTCTTAGGGCTAGTCTGTGTTTCAACCGTTGTTCTCTGTTTTCGGGGGTCTGAAGTTTCCCCTTCACCTCCTCTATTTGACATCCAATCACCTCCACATTTTCCAGCAAGGCCTTAAACTCTCCAACCCCCTGCTGGCTAAAAGAGGTCTCGAATTCTTTGCCGTCAATTTCTTTAACCTTGGTCTTGAGTGCGACCATATCATCACCCATCCTCGTAAGTAGCTGTTGTACTGTGTCCACCGCGGTAGTCATTTGTGCGGTTTCTTTCCTTTGCGCCTCCTTTATCAGCGCTTCCGCTTCCCGGGCTTTTCTCGCTTCCTCCTTGATTTTCAGGGTGTCAACCTGTGTTTGAAGCTTGTTGACTTTCTTTTCCAGCTCGGAGTCTTGCTGGATCTTGTCCGATGACTTGATCTGTATCCATTTTTATTCTATTTATCAGACCCTCTCTCACTTGCTGGAGACCCTGGCCCGAGAAGCCTCCGGCACTGGTCTGAAGCTTGTCTTGGCAAAAGCGAATTGCCTCTTGTAGAATTACTTCGGAGTCTACCTCCAGCTCGTAGCTCCAGCGAGCTCCTGTAGGCGAGCTCGCCGGCAAATTGCCCATCGATTTCGTTTTAAACTTCGGCATGAGTTTGCCTTTCTTCGCCTTAGCCAATCTTGTTACCATGATCTCTCCGGTGCCGTCTTGGTTTCCAGTCGTTTCACCGTCCAGTCCACCGGGGTTGGTTACCCGATCTCTGAGGGACCCCCGCGGATTGAGATGCCGATACAAAGAGGTAACAAGGGGAGCTGTTGATGTTTCGACTCTTGATTTTAGGGAACACTACACCCACCATACCGCCCGCGGACCGCTCGCGGTCTTAGGTCCGTCCCGAACACTCTCCCGAACGTTTTTGGTGGTTTTGGTCGCGCATGCTCAGAAGAAAATATTTTTTCGGTGTATTTTTGCGCCTCGTGAAACTTGCCCGAGGGGGGGGGGGGCAAAAATTTCTCCCGCGAAACTTGGCGGGGGGGTCCCGAGGGGGGGGGGTGCTCATTACCGGCCCGAGTCGATTGACACCTCTCCGGGGGTGATCCGCCCAGTGGTTCTCTCAATATTCAATTTTTAAAATTTAGCGTGCTCACACTGTAGCGCGGTTGTGCGTTGATCACCCCGTATATATTCCGAATTGTTTATCTTTATCAATGTAAACATTGATAAAGGTGGATTTTAAAAGAGTTTTTCGCAATTTATGCCACTATTACCGAGCCGATAAGGTCGAGACGCACTTTGTTGGATAGCAATTTTTGTGTTCTACCCCCTCGCACCTGTCCGACCCCGATCTGACCACCCCTTCGCGCACAAAGTGAAATTAATATCTTCATGTGTAATCGAATTTGATGAATTTCATTTTGGCACTTGTTTTGCATTTTGCTACCTTATTCCTGGCCCGATAGATGTGCGACCGGTACCGTTGTCTTCCCCTTTTTGTGCTTGTTGTAGCTGTATAACTTCCTCTCCTATCGCACTAACCCCAAAGTAGCAGGAAGCACTTACCCCTATTATGTGACTTTGATGATAAAATCCTTCACAAAAACCATCAAGTGGCACCTTGCCGTCTTTATCGGAGCACTCCCCGCACACTTACGGCAGTTAGAAGTTTACGACCATAAAAACCGCTGTATCTTTGTTATCTGTGGACCAATTCCGATCCAACCGGTATCATTCGAGAGCCTGCATCGAGCCGGACGTAACCCGCACATTTTCGAAATTTTACTCTCCCGCCTTCCGAGCCTGAAGGGGTTACGGAGCCCATTTTACACACGTCCGTCTCGGACGGCTCCCGCCAGCAAACTAACCTAACCTAACCTATTGAATAAAAATCGTTACAATACATTAATAAAACTACAACAATCATACTATGATTTTTTTTAAGAAACAATTAATTTTTGATTGGGTTAATTTTTTCTTTACTACCAAATCTCGAGCGATATTTTTCATTCTTCTTAATAAGAGTAGATCCTGTGATAACAGATTATTTTTCTCAGCCCATTGGATGCATGTTGAAAAAAGCTGTTATTGCATCATTATGCTTTATTTTGAGGACATTCTCGACTCTCATCTCAGGATCGTCCTGATCTTCTTCATAATTACTGACATTTCCTAATGCTTCATCAATTATTTGTTCATCCGTTAAGTCGCAATCGATATTTTCATTAACACCACGAGCCCACTCATTTATTTGATCATTCGTTAAGTTATTGGTAGGGTCGATAACTTGTAGTGCATCTTGAATCTCCTTCAATTCTATATCAAAGTTTGATAGAATTCTTCTCCTAAGTTCTGCGAGTGGAATAGATTCTTCGTCATCATCACCTGCTAATGGCCATAACGCATACCAACTTTTTTAAATGTTTTTTTCCGTTATTGCTGTCCAAGCGTGATCTAAACGAATTACGGCATCCTTCAAATTAAATATTTTTAGAAGTTGCCCAACGTCGTCATTATTTTCTGATATTATGTAATTCAATAAGCCTTTTCTGTAAGAAACTTTAATATTTTGTATTAAATTTTGGTCCATAGGTTGTAGCAGAGCGGTGCAGTTGGGTGGCAAAAATAAAACTCGGAAGTTGTCATCAAAATTTAGTTCAGTTTCGGAGGGGTGGGATGGCGCATTATCAATTAAGAGTAGTGCTTTAAGTGGCCTATTGGTATCTTTTAAAAATTGTTTTACCTTTGGAATAAAACTATTTTTAAACCAGTCAAAATATATCGATTTTGTCATCCACCCTTTATTACTTGCTTTATACAAAACTGGTAAGTTACTATTTTTAAAGGCTCTAGGGTGTTAAGCTTTTCCGATAACTAAAAGGGGCAACTTATGTGTTCTCGCTGCATTGCTGCAAGGCATGAATGTACAAAGCCTCCTCTATTTCTGGATGTTCTGCTTTACGGATGACTTTTCTTTTGCCTAAAGTGAAATTAATCGAGACTCAAATCGCGGGTTCCGAAGTTTATTAAACGAAAAGTTCTTACCTATTCCATGAAAAGATTTAGATACATAGGTTCTAATCTTGTCTTTATTCTTTTTAACCTTCACCTGGCATGCTCATCCTGAGTAACAATCCTGGCATTGTGGGGTGCGTACGAACTCCAGTGAGATAAATCCTTGTAAAAATTGTAGTATTGATTATTTTTTCTTAAAAAAAATCAGAGATCATCTTTAGATACATCTTCAAACTGTAGAATAGTCCGTGTTTGGAAAAATCAAGATCAGCGTTCATAAAAAATTCGGAAACTTGGAAAACTTGAAAAAAGTGCGTTTTTTACAAAAAAATTCATAACTTTTTTGTTTTTCATTAAAAAGGGCTAAAATTTTAGCTGTGTCTTCTTCTGTCACACCACTATAAAGGAATAATAATAGTTTTCATGGGTCTTTAAAAAAAGGTATTTATTTTGAGAAATGAAGGTATGGATTTCACGAAAAAAATGAATTTCGAAATATAGTGTAAAAGGCGTTGTTTTTTTATTTTTTAAACAAATTTATTACAAAATAATCATTGAAAGAAGTTCAGTTGGTGAAAAAAAACTTTGTAGCTTATTAAAAAAATTTAAATTAATTAATAACCGGTACACTCGGGGCACATGAGAATTCTATGGTCTGCGCATATAGGTCGTTTGCACGATGCACATCCTTTATCTGTTTTCTTGTCTTTCTTCCGTTCACATAGGGCGCATCTTTGCTTAATGACAAGATTTAAATTTTGTAAATTACGTTTCGACAAAACCGGTCGATTCAGAATTGTATTAATTCCTACTTTCAAATCTCTGGGAAGTCTGAATTGAGTAAGTCGACGTTCCAAATGCGGCGTAATTAAATGTAAATATATTTTATCTAAACAATAATGTGCAGTTATTGCTGTTTGTTCTTGATTTTGGACGGCTGTCAATGCTCTCAAGATTCTCGTATTCACAATTGCCATGTCCAAAATCCCTTGGAAAAATCGCTGCGGCCACCTGTACGTCTTTTTACGCACACTGAAAGAGTGACACAACTTATCAAAAGTGTCCGTCCCCCCTTTATTTTTATTATAATAAAGCACAATATTGGGTTTATCCTCGGTCACTTCTTCTGTGTGAAGAAGTGAGGAGGCCACGAGCACAATTTTATCGGATTTTTTTTTCTTCGGAGCATAGCTGAGAAGCGTTAAATTTTCAGCATGACAAAACTTTGTGAGTGGTCGATCATTTTTTGGAACCTTCGCAATGAAATCTGCTGGAATTTCCCTTTTGTTCTTGCGAATGGTACCGGTTATTCTCAAATTATATGGTTCACTGTACATTCGTTGAAGCAAAGGAATTGACGTGTACCAATTGTCACACGTTACTGATCGGTTTGTATCGTAAATAGGTACAGTTACTAATCTAAAGTAATACTCGGGAATGTTTTCATCACCTTCTACGATTTCAGTATTCTTTCCTAAATATGGAACCGCGTTAATCTGGAATAGAAGTTTTTCAATAAATGTCTACAAGTTTTTCAATAAATTTTTAGAAAAATAAATGGTGAAAAAACACGTATATATTTACCATGTATGAAGTCTGTGCGTCGTTTAAACTAATGACCTTCAGCCCATATTTATCCGGCTTATCTTTCATGTAAACTCTGAACTTATAGCGTCCTCTGAAACTTAGCAGCTGTTCGTCAACAGTACATTCGTGACTCGGGCTGTAGTTACTTTTACAATTTTCTATAAACATGTTCCATAAATTCCTGATCGGAGCAAATCTGTCATCTTCTTCTCTTTCGTCTTTATTATCAAAACGGAGACAAGTTGATAAGAAAGTGAACCTGTGCCTTGAAAATACGCATTTGTAAACGGTGAGGCCATTAGCTTTTGACCATAATCGATTAACATCAACGTCTGCAGATTTCCATAATCCACTGTAATACAAGACTCCGATATAAGCTCTGATCTCAATAGCATCAGTATGAATCATCATACTAATGCTATTGAGATCAGAAAAACAGCAAAGTTACCATCAGGTAACTTTGCTGTTTTTCTTCAACAACCAATGCTAAACTTTCCTCTTCTATCTTCAAGTTCGTATTATGTACAATTAAATTTATCATCTCGTCGGTAAATAAACACTCCCACATATCTTCTAGCATTTACAGCGTTACCGGCTGGACCGGGCTGTATCGGTTGTGAATGTCTGTCTGCAAAACCAATTACAAACATTAGAACGCGTGAATATGAAGTGGTTTTCTCCATGCGCGCGAACAATATTATAGTGTGTAAAGAGACAGGCAAAGACAGTCGGAGGGGGGAAGGGGAACAGCTGTGCTTCTTACCTGATCTACGAGACGGAGTTTTCTTGGTCCACTTGAAGCCATCTTTCCCAAAGAGATGTTTTGGCGGGCGGCCACGTTGTGGCTCGCTTCGAGATTGATTAAGCCTTTGATTTTCGCTTGGCTCTTCCATGTCGATATCCATATTATTGTCAGATTCTTCATAGCTGTCGTCTGAAGAATTTTCCGAGCTTGAAAGATGGTCGGCACTATTATCTTCCATTGTTTCCTCGTCCAAGTCATCCTCGAGCAACTGCTCTCGTAAATATCGAGAACGCAAATTATATGCCATTCTAAACATACCCAAAAAACGTGGAAAATTTTTGAAAAACGTTAAAAAAAAATTTTATATATAAATAGCATAATAGCATAACCATAATCTAGAAATTTGACCTGTGACTGAATCTTGTTTATAATATATTTTTTATACAACTGACATTAAAAATGTCACTTTTAGTTCAAGTTATCCGGGTTAAAAATTGAATTTTATAAGGTAGCTGGTTAAAAATATTTTTAACACTAGTAAAAAAAAGCTTTTTAACACTAGTGGTAATTAGTTTATAAATTATTTGTAAACAGTAACATACATATTTATTTGTAATATATAATTAAAAACACATTAGAATTAGAACAATTACTGATATTAGTCCCTTAGGAAAGTATATAGTTAACGAATTTCTTGCTGCCAAATAGTGCAAACTGTTTTAAAAATACGCACAAGTTTTCTGACGTTTCTAAAAAACAATTTTCAATTGTCACTGCATAACGTGGCTACATCACGACATAGCTGATTTTTGTGAAACAATTTAAAATACTCTTAATAATTATTTTGAATTCGTTTTTAAATTAAATATAAACAGTTGTATAAAAAATATTGTACGATATACATGTTAAAAGTGATTTTATTTTGTTCGTGGGGGTTGCTCAACTCGCTCTCGCTCGTTTCGCAAAATTCCCCACTAACAAAATAAAATCCTACTTTTAACACTTATATCGTAAATAGTTATTATAATATATTATAACATATACATGCGGTTGGCAAGGCCCATTTTGGGTAATAAATTGTTTGTCATCGGCTTTTAAATTTCTATGATCAAAATTTGCTCTGTCAGTAGGATACTCAAGCGACTTCGATGTATTAATTGCGGAAGTGCCGGAAGTACAAGGTTTTTGTGCATTTACAGGTATAGAACTACAAGGCACTTCTACAGTTGTAGCGAGACACGTTTATAGTGGGATATTAGGTTCTGCCACAAGTGCATCAGTGTGTTCTATAATTTAATAATAATTGTGTTACGTCCTCGCTACTGAACGTAAACTAATATTATAATTATAATAATATAAAATAATAACACGGTAACTCGTGTTATGAGCCAACTTAATACTTTGCTAATGTAAGAAACTAACTGCCTTTATTGATACAATAAGAGTCCTTATATAGATAATAGTTCCTTTGAAGTTATTACCAACTGTATGGTAACAAATTCCAAAAGACTTTGTGACACCCTGTATTATTATGATACAAGGTGTAATAAGGTTACAACTGATTACACAAATTATAGAGATACAGGGCGGTTGCTGAAGTCTGTTGTCTGCTACAACAAATTGTTTTATCAATAGGATAACATAGAAATAATAAGACGTGCAATTTTAGCAAAAATCAAAAAACGAATGTGATTTTCCTAAAGCAATACGTAAGCATCATCTAACTTAAGACTTAATTTAAATCACAAAATTAAAAAAATTAAATTCCCATTGCAACCTGAAGCTTTCAGTTATTTTAAATTAAAATTTTATATAGTAATATACTCGTATATAGCATTATGTACCTTGTTTGTTGATGCTTTCCTCTGTGGATAATTTACTGTTTACTTTAAGATACCCAATAATTTTTAGGCATTTATTTCTTTTTTCCTCAATATCTCGCTTAGCTTTTCGTTTAGCTGCACCGCTTAGACCCGATGGCATTATGAATTTAAAGATTTATTAATAAAAAACAATACAACCAATAGTAGTTCAGTCAAATGGTAGTTTTTCCATAACATAATTGCGGAAGTTTTTTTCTCAGCGGATCTATATGCATTTTGGGTTGCTGAATCCGAATTTCAAGTTTGCTGCCTTCTAGGAGGTCGGCTTCACAAGGAAAAACGCAAAAAACCTCAAAATTTTTGCACCTTTTTCAGTTTTTTGCTTATATCTCAAAAACTATACGTTTTTCAAAGATAATCAATCTATATAAAATTAAAGTAGATAAAATTTCCTACAAAACGCACTAGTCAATTTTAATTTTTGAATCAGTGGTTTCGGCGCGAGAGCGCGCTGAAAAACAATGATTTTCTGGCCTTACCGTGGAAACGTCAAAACCGTCCTCTCCCACCCCCTATAACTCGAAAAATTAACATGTTATCAACAAAAACTCTTATACCACGTGAAATTACCTTAAATTTTCTATAAGAGACGTCGCTAATATGTAATTTTCTCATAAGGGAAAAAGGAACAAAGCGAAAATTAAGAAAAATGCATTATGCGCCCTACAGCCAAACGGCCTGTCTATCTTTCATCAGCGCTATACTTTTGATGTATTATGCTTAAAAAAAGTTGTTTTGAATGAATTGATGGCTACGAATGTTTGATGAAAACATTAACAAATTATATTTACAACATATTAGGTATATCACATTGAGTACAAAGAATATAAAAAATTGAAAAAATCTCTATGTATTAGTAATGTACATGTGTGTCATTAAATGAGACTAAGTCGAGTCTAAGATTGGATCATCAGTACGAGTAGGTTCTGCATCTGGAAAAAAAGAAGGTGTTTAGTATTAGAACATGGATACAAAAGACAGAAAGTTATATCTTTAAGTATATCGATGTATGAAGAAATACCTGATGTCATTTGAGCAGTTATTTCAGTCGTCTCCATTTGGTAGTCGATGGTTCAACAATGCTTTTCGGGCACTAGAAGGTCCAGGCAAAGGGTCAGGGGCTGTCGAAGGTCCAGGTTGAATAGCGAGTTTTTGCTGTTCTTCAACTGAAAAAATTACTTAGTAAAGATGCATAATACTGCAAAATATTATATGAATACCTTCCATTGCTTCAGGCAGTGGTACTTCAAAGGGCTCATCCAGGTTGTCTTCTTCTGCTATATCAAAATTATCGTCAATGTTACAGCAAGACCCTTCACATTGCTGGCACAGTTTCGTACAGAACAGTCCTGCTCGCCTACACCCACACCGACCTTGGCAATCTGTCTTGCATTTACAAGATATAAGCCGAAGAAGCCTCTCGGGAGCCGGGTGTTTCAGTGTGGTAATGGGAACCAGCCCATTTTTTGTTAACTTCCAACCCCACTGTTCTGGATCCAAGTAATTTCCAATCCACTGCTGGACCTGATGGAAAACTCTGAAGGCATGTTGTTGAGCTGCAGCTTCAGTGGGAGGTATGGAAGCCGTATTTGCTGATGCCTTGTAAGCTGATGTCAAGTATTGTTTATACCTCAGCTTGTTGAGTGTTATGGTTTGGTGGTTACCACCATAAAGTGCAATCAGAAATTTCTCACCGGCAACTGTTATTTCCTTTGGATGGGCTGAAGGATCAGTGAATATGGTAATGTATGATTCGAGATCCGGATTTTTGGAAAGGGTCTTGAGAAATTTAACCTTGCCTTGGTTAAAAAACGCGGATGTAGAATCACAACCACTCATTGCGTGGAGAAATAGCATGTGTTTGGCAAAATTCTTCTCCACTGCACTTCCTGGATGGTAGAGGAATTGAGGGACTTGACCTCTCCCTGGTTTAAGTAAATATACATTGGTGGGAGTTTGGAGACCCATCATTATGATCAGAAGATCAACATCTTCTCCCACAATTGCGACACTCTTGTGAACCGAAGCCAGGGATTCCGCCGTCCGCACTATTAGTGTGTCTGTATCATCAGCTGCTTGTTTGGAGGCAATTCCACTTTCATTGCATTTTGTCATCAGCATGGCGATTAGTCTATCCTTGTTTTTTGCATTCGATAAAAAACTTATTTGTGAAACTGTTGGTGTCATGGTGCTGTTAAATTGTATTTCCACGGACTGCGTTTTGGTCGACCTCCTCAAGCGCTCCATAGACTTAGTACTCTTTTGTCCGTCTGAGTACCCATCGAACACAATTGTCGCACTTTGATTGTACTTATTTCGTACATAATGGATATACGAGTCGCAAATTTGATCGAAGGTGTGCCCACTGGACCATATGACTCTGTGCAACAAGAAGCCCCCATCAATCACATATACTGTACTGCTGTCCAGCAGTGTACTGTCTGGGTGAGGTTTAAAAGCTTTGTAAAATGCAGATTTAGTGTTTTTTCGCATTCTACCCTCATCGAACAAAGCTAGAGGATACGGAGCCAATTCGTATGTTAAGAAATCCTCTAGTTCTTCTTCTGATTGTTTGGCGACAACCATTCTTTGAAACAGAGTGGTTGGCTTAATGACCACAGGTTGATGATTAATGAGGATAGATGAGTTTACGGTTGCGAGGGACAGCACTCGGTCAGTCCGTTTAAACTTGACGGTTTTGAAGTCATTGCCAACAATTCTTTTGATACCTTTGGTTCCCACCTCTCTGGACAAGTAACAATTGATTTCATGTCCTCCCACAATCCCATTGCTGATTGATATTATTTCTGAGGTATCGGGGAAAGGTGGATGTTGATAAAACCATTCCAACATCTTTTTCGTACAACTGTTGTCAAGATTTACCCTTGCGTCACGACTATCCGCATGCTGGTCGGTTGTTCCAAAGTTTACGCCGCAGAAATCCTCAATCGCGTTTGCGACATGCTGGAGCGAACTCATTCCCAGCGTCCATCTTGCCAAGATACCCTCGCTGAATCCACGCGCTCTACTCAGCCCTCCTTCAACCTTCATGTGCTTCATGAGCTGCTGTTCGATACACATATCGCTCCAGGTTCCGCACCAGCATTTGTCACTACGTCGAATAGTAAAACCCCCTTTCAAAGTGAATGCTTGAAATTCATCAGGTGACATGGAGTCTTCTAGTGTGAGCATATCTTGCAAGTACAAGTGCGCGCACTTGGCGTATAGATAGTGCCCGCTGGCGTGGAAATATGGTAACATGTTGTATATGACTTGAAGGTGTAGTTTCCAATTGCCCATCCGCTCCGATTTAATAAATGCCAACACCAAAGTTATCATTTGGAAATATTCAATCCACAACTTTGAAGTGGGGCTTAGATTGGCGAGATGTTGAAGTTGGGTTTCAAATTTTTGTGAAATTTCCTTTCCGCAATCTCTT
The DNA here is from genome assembly GCA_949152465.1 of Cantharis flavilabris. Classification (NCBI taxonomy): domain Eukaryota; kingdom Metazoa; phylum Arthropoda; class Insecta; order Coleoptera; family Cantharidae; genus Cantharis; species Cantharis flavilabris. The sequence continues at coordinate 14,764,515 of OX424436.1, forward strand.
TCATGTGCATCCAGTAACTCACTTCGATCTCCACTGTACAAAAGTTGCTCGACATCGAATTGGAACGTTGGCGAAAAGTTCAGGGACTCCATTATCACAGTACCAAGAGCTCGGAAAGCCAACGTGTGTCCTCTGATCGCTCTGGCATAGGCGTGGCCTGTCATAATCTTTTCAGTGCTATTGACCGCGTAGACAGTGTTGAATAGTTCCGACAAGCCACTCCCTTCCATAATATACCCCACAGCCCCCATGAAAGACATAAGCAAGTGGAACCCACCTAGTCGTATGACCACGTCAGATAGCTTAGGGTCTCCCACACGACTCGCTATCACATCTCGCGCCTTGAGGTAGAGAGGTTGATCGAACGTGACGAAAGTTGTTCGTTGCCCCAACGAATGTGTCTTTTCAACGGCAGACAACAATGATGTGTATATCGTGTCGTATTCTCCGGGAGGCGCATTTATAAAGGGTTGGCAGTCTATGAATGTTGTTTGGTAAGGTACTTCTTTGGTTGCGCCCTCCATAAAACCATTCCATCCAGAAATTCCTGGAAGATTTTTAGATTTACTGTACAGCCATAGCAAGAGTGGCACTGATGGAACGATGGTCTCAGTATGAGGGAACGATGTACTTAAATCATTAATTTGAATAGCGGCTAAACCGACATCATTGTTTTTTTCAAACTGCTTCAATGGTACAGCTCCTAAACTTCCAACGATTTGTGCTGCTGGTATATCTTTCAGCCGTGCAACGTTTTGATCCGGGACAACAGCATGTTTTGGGGTAATACATCGGATGCCCCCCATTGTATGAAATGTGTTTCGTCCATCCAGAGTTTGAATGTTAAAGTCGGCGTTGTCATAGACCATCTGGCAAAGTGCTTGTTGGTTAACAACCAGAGGAGGACGCATAATTGACGACACTTCAAATCGAGTTACTTCATTGTAAGAGGAACAAAACCCCATGGAAGATAGAATATCTACCAATTTGCGGGAACCATATTTTTTATAGAGAAATGCTGCTAAGCCGATTTGAAGAGGTGAGAGGAATGATGAAGGCCGCACAGCACTAATCACGTTGTGTGCGATGGCTGTTGATTTTTTTTCCATTTCTCCAGATCCCCTCGCTTTTTGTTGAGCACTACATTGTCCATAAAAACTCGAAGAGTCTCAGGAATGAGATCATCAGTTTCATCTAGAAATCTATCTGAAGGGGGGTATTCCGTTAAATTATAAACTTGTGATCTTATGTCCTCCACAATTACAGTAGCGGCTGCTTTAACTATTGCAAGCTTTTCTTCTTTTTCTGGTAATCTCTGAACATCTCGATACCAGCATTCATTAATACGTTTGTGTCCAGTGGCTTTGAAACATACAACGTAAGGTTTCCTTGTTGTAATCAAAATATCGTCGCCATACTTCTGAAGGAGGTGTCTTCTAATAGTGCTTGGATGCGGACGGAAATTCCTTCGATCTGTTCCACCAATTCTTCCATTGTGAATTGACATTCCTTCTCATTTTTCTCTAGAAAACAGTAAACTGCTTGCATAGCACCTTCCACCTCACTTTGAGGGGGTCTGCCAACTTCATGGAGAATTCGTGGCGGCTGATGCAGAGTTTTCATGCACAGAAAATGGTATTGCGCATCAGCTGCTACCAAGTCAGTAACTGGCTCTATACGTTGTACAATACTGTGCCCAAATTCGTCATTTCTGTTTCTAGCGAGTGTGAGCACATTTTCTCTGACGGCTAATTTCCTAACAGGGTACACCAAATTTCGTTTGGATGGAGGTTTTTTAATTTGTTTCTTGGCATAGTCTTGAGGCACCTCCTCACCACACAAGAAACAATTAGTTTTAAAAGCAAAGTCAAGGATATTTGAACGCAACAGTTTTGTTTCAGGATTTTCTTGAACCCTCTTCAAATAAGCAGTAATTGCTTTTTCTGTCACGTAGTTCTTCCTGCATTTGTCATGAACTTCAACTTCAGTATACTTCTTAAATATTACTACCTTACCATCCTGTCTTTTTTTACTGGCTTGAACGAAAGATTTCAATCCTTTTTCTCGCACAACACTTGTCTGTGTCCCATCTTCTAACACTTTGTCACAAATTGCACATTCCAGACGAGACATCATGCACGCACTTAACAACAAAAACTTTAAACGGCACTAATAATCAAGAAATGTTGTACAATAATAATATTAAATTAATATTGTATAAGTAATATAAACATTCGACCACGCGACGTTGGTTATTCAGAACTGACTAATCCACCACATGATAACAGCAGATAGGCTGCGAAACACCAGACAGGTGATTCACAAAAATATTCTCCACAAATAAATGGAAATAAAATGCAGCCGACTTGAACTTTATTTTGCTTGAAAATTTTACTTTTGTCATTATTACCGAGGGGATTTCTTTTTTTATTTACGACCCGTAGCGCGGAATAGGAAGATACAGGCAAATGCATTTCGACTCGGCACACGGACATTTAGGCATAACAGAATAATGCGCTGTCGTGTTTTAAGAGAGCGAATTGAATGTGCTTTAACGTGGTATAAGGGTTTTTTGATAACATGTATATTTTTCGAGTTGTGGACGATGATAGCGGGCGATTTTGATGTTTTCGCAAAAGGACAAAAAAATCTCTGTTTTTCAACGCGCTCCAGAACTGAAACCAATTGCTACAAAATCAAAGTTGACTAGCGCTTGTTATAGTAAATTTTATCTGCTTTAATTTTATGTAGATTAATTATTTTCTAAAAACGCATAGTTTTCAAGATATAAGCAAAAAACTGAAAAAAGTGCAAAAATTTTGAGGTTTTTTGCGTTTTTCTTTGTGAAGCCGACCTCCTGCAAGGCAGCAAACTTGAAATTCGAATTCAGCACCCCAAAATACATATAGAACCGCTGAGAAAAAAACTTCCGCAATTTTGTTACGAAAACGGCAGTTTTAAACACCGATTGACTGGACTATACATACAGTGAGTGTAGAAAGTATTCGTCACCTCCTATATTACCAATGTAAATTGCTCATTTTGAAACCGTTTTTTGACATATAAAAATCACTTTTACAGCAAAACTTTTTAGACATCTTTTATTAAAAATTTCATTATCTTTAATTTTGTATCTATACGTTTTTCTATTTTGTCGCCCCGTTTTTGACTGGCAGCGACTTAAACAAGACTCTGAAAATTACAAAAAATATCGTCTCCTGTATCTCAAAATTGGTGCAACAAAATGGAAAAATGTATAAGTAGTTTTTATGGAAAATTTTATTCCCTACATTTTTGTTTATATACATTTTTCTATTTTGTCACACCGTTTCTGAGATACAGATGATAATATTTTTTGTATTTTTCAGAGTCTTGTTTAAGTCGTTGCCAGTCAAAAACGGGGCGACAAAATAGAAAAATGTATAGATATAAAATTGAAGACAATGAAAGTTTTAACAAAAAATGTCTAAAAAGTTTTGCTGTAAAAGCGATTTTTATATGTCAAAAAACGATTTCAAAATGTTCAATTTACATTGGTAATATAGGAGGTGACGAATACTTTCTACACTCACTGTAGGTACAATACAACACTTAACGAACGTACACTTCAAAAAATGAACATAAAACAATATTGGGTCGAGATGAATGCAACATGAGGTGAATCGTACACAGGATCCGTTTGTTATCAACGCGATTTGCGTTAATTGCATTTGTAAGAGCAATTTAGGAAGTAGGTAATCCAATATTATTCGAGTTGCTGCGACGTCAAAACAAAAAATTGTACTTAGGTGCTAATGAAAATTGAAATCATAGCATAATCATTCTTTGTATGATGCTATGTCAGCTTTTTAAAATAAGTATACATGATATCCACTTTCTTTATATCAATAAAGGAAAACCGCCAACATATGTATAATATTTCATTATGAATATCGCTGAAATAAAATTATATACTAGGTACATAATATTGTATTTTTACTTATGTTTAATAACTAAAATCTTTTTTGAAAAAATTGCAAAAGGTCACATCAGAGCCGGGGGCCCGCGTGCGTGGCACCCACCGTACCCCGATAGTTCCGCCACTGCTTACGAGTATATTATTAGGATTATTACTGAAGTCAGTAAATTCGTTTAATTGTCCCAAGATTACCTTATTGACCACTTTACTTAATGCTTCAGCAAACATCCGTTGCATTGGATCTTGAACTTTTTCTAATTTAGTACTTATATATTGGTCCAGTGCTTCACAGTCATTTGGTTTGGATTGCAGTATCTCAGTGCATTTCACAAGAAATTGTTTTCGTTTGCGATCTTCGCTTATGATAACCATCATCTGCATAGCGTTTATTACCATTCGAAGTAGAATTAGTAACCGATGGCGAATTACGTGTTCCTGTAAATTCCTGTAAAGATTGGGAAAGGTTTTGATAGCCGTTGGCAATTTTCTAATTGCGGAGGAGCTATAGATGGAAAACACTTACGGATACAATGTCCAGCAAAAACAGGAGCTCTTTACTATAACTATAAAAAATATTATAGCATTGTTAATGCACATTACGAGTTTGTTTACATAGATGGTGGTAAAAATGGAAGAAATTCCGACGGTGGTATTTTGGATTAAATATATCTCGTTGGAAATGTTTGGCCAATAAAACAACTTTCTTGCTCTATTAATCGGTTTACTCGCATCTAGTTATGTGTCTCTTGTGTAGAATTTTTATTATCTTTGGTCTGATGTTTTTTGTTAGTATAATTTTGTGATCTATAGGAACTATACATGGAGGTACTACCTTTTCCTTTCCTTTCCTATTTTTCGTTGTAATTTAGACCTAACCATACGTAAAGTTGTACGAATTAATCTTGAATAATAATTCAGATGGAGATGCTTAATATCTTGTCCTGTCTTCTTCATTTTTTAGCATATTTTTACAAATTCCTTCTACTAACCCTTTTGACTGCGAGTATCTTGGACTAATAAAAAGTGTTTCAATATTATTTTCGTTTGAAAAACTTAAATTTATGACTATTGAATGTTACATTATCCTTCATCCGCTCGCGCGATTTAAAGTTCCACCGGCGCTCGCATGGCGGCAACTTGCCGCACGTCAACTTTTGTACATATTATGCCCTTTTTCTATAAATTAACTCAGTGAATGACAGTAGTTAGGATTGCTAGACTCTACAATAATCTTAAAAGCACATTTTTTATAAAAAATATATTCAGAAATTAATAAAAAAAAACAATCAAACGCAGATACATGGTGAAATATTTTAAAAGTACATTTAAAAAATTATTGAAGATAGTAAAAGCACTTTACAATAAAATAACGTGGGAAGTTGTGAAAATAAATCAATCTAAAAATCAACCCTTTAAAATTTGAAATTTTTTTTTTAAAGAAAAATAAAAAATAAACTGGGATGAATACTAGCGAGATTCCCTAGTCAATGTCCATATTATCTTGATCCGAATTTTGGCAATTGTTGCAAGTAACTGTACAATGCTGTTTACATACAAATTTACGGCAATCCTTGCATACCAGTTGTGTTCTATGGTTCTTTTTTGGTCCGCAAATGTGGCAAATGGGTCTCTGGTTAGCTTGGGGCTCGACAGGTGGCCGATTTTCTTGCTGTACTCGGTATTTTTCCAAAAATATATTCAAATCTTTGGGCAGATTTTGCAGAAGAGCACGTTCTCTCAAATTTTCATTCATCAGTTCCATGGACAAATCATATAAGTATGTCCTCCTGATACACTTATTAAAGGGGTTGTTCATTTGGAAGATTCTAAAAGAATTTATTCCCGCAATATCAAGAAGGCGAAAAAATATAGTTATTGGCCACCTTTGTGTTCTTCTCGAAGTTGTTATTCTAGAACACATGAGGTCCACAGTGTCAACTCCACCCTTCGTACTGTTGTAATCAACAATATGTACAGGTTTTCCCAATTCTTCGTCAATTTTGTCGGTATCATGAACAGTTGATAAAACCAAAACAACTTTATGTTTCTTGGTAACATAAGAAATTAGGCTTTTATCATACTGGCATCCGAATAAATGGTTTCCTGGAACTAACTGTTTATTTTCTGTAACAAATTCGGGTGGAACTTCTGCCTTATTTTTTCTTAAGGTTCCTATAAATGTTAAGCCAACGCTCAATAAATAATCTGCCAACGGAATGCTACTAAAATAGTTGTCGGTAGTAACATTTCTATTTGATTTTTTGATAGGTTCAACTAATCGTTTTACGAGGTCGAAAGGTTTGTTTGAACAAACGTAAGGTCCTGGATTTTGTACACCACAATAAATTTCCATATTATAAGTATAATACGTTTGTGCATCGCAAAGTGCATATATTTTTAAGCCATACTTAGCTGGCTTTTTAGTCATGTATTGAATGAAGGAGCATCGACCTCGATATGCTACCAACATTTCATCAATAGTGGTACACTCTCCAAGGCTGTAAGATTTTTGGCAGTTGAAAATAAACTTGGTGAGTAAATCTCGAATAGGGGCTAATTTGTCGGTTTCCCTGCGCTCGGTCCTAGTGTGAATGTTGTCAAACCTGAGGGACCTCAATAAGAAACGGAAGCGATTTTCGCTAAAATTAGCACGCAAGATTGTCATTCCCGTTCCGTTTGTATTAAAATATTCTTTGAAATCAGCCCGATTTCCCCTTTTTATGGCTATCAAGAACAGAGCGCCAATAAAAGCTAAAATTTCTACCTTTTTTGTTTCTCTATAATCTCTCGCGCGTACGTCAGCTGAAGTGGATTGAAGACTTGATCTTTTATTGTTTATAAATATATTTGTGTATTTTACAATTTCTTCAATCATCTCCAAAGAGATTATTTGAGAAAAACATTCAAGTTTTGTTTTACACTGTCGAGCTTGTCCCTTAGGTCCGGGGAGAACTTTTATTATATTTTTTGATTTAGTTTTTGAAACTTTAGCAACACTTTTATTCGCCCACAAAGTTAAACTGTCTTTTCCGATATAAAAACTCAAGTCATCCGATTCTGTCACTACATCACTATCCAGGTCTTCATCTACATCCTGATCAACTTCTGAGTCGCTGTTGTGATTGTCCTCAACAATGTGTTCAGGTTCAAAATCTACATCGTCAGGATCATCAAATAATTAATAATAATAATAATAATAATAATAATAATAAAGAAATTTATTAAGAAACTATACAATATAATATAAATACAAGTTCTTAATTGGAAGGCTTCTAACAAAGTTAGATTTTCAAGCCCCCCGTAATTGACACACAAAAAACAAACGAAAATAACAATTAAGGCATAAATACAAGAATTCGTCGTCTGAAATTTACATATGGGCACGCAGGACAGCATCCAGATCTCGGCGGAAGGACCTCACACTTGTGGAATCGTCGTAAAGTCTACGATGCCTCTCCATAAATCTGGGCGCCAGACATGCAAAACACCGTTCGAAACTTGCCGTGGAATGGGAGGGTACATCGAAGTTTCCCAGATCCCGCAAAACACGAGCATGGCAGGCCGAACGAGGCCTAATCATACTTCTCAGATAACTCGGCTCCCCACTCTTCATAATCCTGAAGAGCATAACTCCAAAGAGCAAAGAGAAACGCCCGTCAATCTTAAGCAATCCAAGATCCCGATACAGAGGAGTAACGTGCTCGTACCTACGCAGGTCGAAAGAAAATCGCAAACAGGAATTTTGCAAGAGCTGGAGCTTGCGCCTATATTCCTGCGAGAGGAAACCGTAGTATACCGTTGCACAATACTCAATGTTAGATAAGATCGTAGTACTAACGATTGACCACTTCACATGAGAAGGTAGAAGAGTCTTGAACTGGTAAAGCGATCTAAGTTTGTAATAACAAACCTTGAGCTTACGGTCCACATGTTGACGAAAATTAAGCTCACTATCCAAGACAAGCCTCAGACTCCGAGCACAATCCACGACCCTGACGACTTCATCACCAATCGCAACAGACAACGTTGCAACACTTAGAGCCCTACGCACCAGCCCAGGATTACCCAAGAAAAGCAGTTCCGATTTCGCAGGATTCAGAGTCAGACCATTCGATAACGACCAAACCCGTATCGATTCGAGATTGCGATTTAAAACATCTATCGCCGTGTCAATGTTCGAAGGCAGGCATGACACACGAATTCGAGAGTCATCGGCGTAGAGATCAAGAGAGCAATCAGGATCCACTACTCTCCCCAAATCGGTGGTATATAATATAAATAACAGCGGAGCAAGAATGCTTCCCTGCGGAACACCACGAGAAATAGTCAGCGGCCGAGACACCTTTCCCGCCAACTCAACCACCTGGGATCTATCGCGCAAGTAGCCCGCTAACCATCTACACAGTGACTCATCACACCCATAATGGTGTAATTTGGTCAAAAGTCGATCAAGCACAACCGAATCAAATGCCTTAGAGTAGTCAAGGAGCACCAATAAGGTGATTTCAGAACGATCGATAGATGAAGCAATATCTGAAGTGAGCCGCATCAAAGAGGTCGCAGTGCTGTGGTGGGGTCTAAAACCAGACTGTGCAGGCGACAAAACATGGTGGAGTGCCAGGTGCTCACATAAGGCAACCTTAATAAAGGACTCCGCTATCTTTGCAAATGGCGACAAAATACTAATGGGACGGAGATGAGAAGTACTCTTCATCTTCCTCATGTCGTAATTCTTCTAAAATTCCAGAAATATATTCATTGTTGCGGTATCGAGCCCTAAACAAAATATATAAATTATTAAATTATTAGAATACTAGCTCATGCAATAATAAATAATTGAATTATAGTTATAAGAGCTAAAGGAACCAAAATCAAACACTAAATATTATCAAGCTTTCGGGAATGGAATGTTCCCTTTTTCAAGACGTATAAATAATCCTTTGGCTCTTATAACTATAATTCAATTATTTATTTTCAAATTAAATAATAGGCATCGAAAAATTAAAAAAAAATAACAGAAAACAGTGAAATTTTTACTTACATTTTTTGATAATCAGTAGAGAAAAAAAATACAAAAGCGATCGCAAGGCGGCAGTCTGCCGTAGATTCAAACACTATCAACTTTAAAACCAAACTGCCGAATATTAAATAAAGAAATTAAGGGTTTAACGGTAAAACTGTATTTACCATCGTATAACTAGAGAATACTACAGCATCTGCACCCCGAAGTAAGCCTCAGGTAAGGGATGTGGGCCACATTTCATAAAAGGCGGCAGCCTGCCGCCGGCGCGAGCGGATGAAGGTTATCTGATAATAATAATATATAATGATAATAATAAATAAATGAGAAATTAAAGGTTTTTTAATATTAGCCCTACTAAACTTTTGACAAACTCAACAAGCTGCTATAAATTCTTCAATGTCTTTTGAGTAGCCAGGTCAATAGATCATTTTCTGACTCTATTTTTAGCTATGTGTTTTATGAAGTTGTTGATGCATATAAGTTCTTAAATTTTTTGGTACTACGATTTTTTCTCCGTAAAATATTATACCTTGTGTTGTAGTAATTGTCGCCTTGTAAAAAACTTCTTTTTGTAATTTATTTATTTTAATTATTCGTACAAATGCATGACAGTCGCTCATACATGGAGCTGTTTGTAAAACATACTAACTCAGCGTGGGGATGAACAGCGTCCCCACTACGTAAAGCAAAGTTGCAGTGGCGTACCAAATATGCCTTGAACACCTTGTTTATTTACTAAATCTTTGTTGAGAATATTTGTTCTGTGGAACTGTAATTAAGAATTAAAGAACAAACGATCGACGAAATGGATAAACGTTTATTAATTGAATAAAAAAGAGAATGTTTGATTACAATAATTGCTTTATGTACCGCTACTTCTTTACGTAGGTGTACGTACATCAACATCAACCCGTGGTTATTCCAAGTAACTATGAGCAGCGACTGACTCATTAATTGTCCAGCTTATTATGTGTAACTTTTTTTTTTGTGATCGTTGGGAGTACTAGGATGCAGAACTTTGAGATTATCGATGAAGTTACTACAGGTGTCAGGAAATTTAACACCAAAAGTGGTCAAGTAGTGTTCCAAGATAAAGGACGATCCGTTCTGAAAAAAAAAATGTTGGTTTCGAGAGAGGGGTTATTTAAAAGATAATATATTGTTTATATTATTTATTGTTATTCGATTAATACATTTTGTTAAAAATTACATACTTAATATCCAAATAATAATAAAAGTATAATATACTATACATAGATAGTTAAATTATTAAATAAAACATTTCACAACATAGAGTAGTTTATATTTTATGTATTCGTTGAACTTTGAGTTGCATTAATTTTATAATGTCCTCAGGGCAAGGTTTCAAATGTTTCGGGTATTAGGTATCGTTTATCTTCATATGGACTGAGTGCTGTCTTCTGTTGCGTAATTGAATGAACGTTAAGTTTATATAATTTTCTAAGCATTTTACATAATCTTCATAAGTTATTTTAGTTTGAACGACTAATTTTTTAACTCCTTTAGCTGTTTTACCGTATTATAATTTAATATAATTTCTTTGATTTCATCGTCATCAAAATCTTGTTCAAGTAGTTGTGTTCTTAAAATTTCTCTTTCATCTTTTGTAGCTACTGATTTTATCGCATATAATTTTGCCCTTAGACCTATATAGTCCGTCATTGGTACTCCTGAATTCTCATCAGTCATTTTCCCTAAAACTTTCTTGTTTACTCGTGGAATATTGTAAATATTATCCTCTGGATAATCTGATGTATCGAAATGTTGATTACAGTCCTGTTTCATGATTTCGTCTGGGTCTTGATTATGGATTTCGTAAATCAAAGAATCGGTGTCTGTGTAAAGAAGATTACACTGCTGGAAGTTCGGTAGCATATAGTCGTAGTGGAAGTCGTATAGTGTCGATTTAGCTAGCTTCTAGTCTAGCTTCGAAATCAATGCTTCAGCGCTATATCTTACTTCCCATTTTGTTAAAAGCTTAACATTTACTCTCTTTCTAATATTCTCCATGGTTTTCCCACGGTATTATTCATCAGCTTAAATAGGTTTTTTTCAAAATCATTCTTAGCGTTTTTACGGTGTTCAGTATTTAGATCGATATATTTTTTCAGCCATGTTGATTGTTTGAATTTGAGAACTCGATGTATCTTTGTTAATTTCAACCCATGTTTGAGCGCTTGTTTTAGGGCCCGATAGTGAATTATATATTTCTGTTTCGATTTAAGTGTGGCCATTAACTTAGTTATTTGGGCTGCTGTAGCTGGAGGATTTCCGGTCTTCGGGTCAGTATGTTCTGGGCAGAACGGAAGGTCTTTATGAATATCGTGAAGTTGATGTGGATATTGTAAATCTACTTCTAAAATATATCCTTCTGGTGAATCGTCTGGTATAGAAGTTACATCTATGTTAACGTCTGAAACCCAGTTAAAGCCTCCGTAAGGTAGAACTTGACTCATGGCCCAGCCATATTGATTGTTAACGTCGTAATACATTAAATATATCTCTGGCTTTTCTGGATTATAATTTGGGGTGTACTGGTTGTTGGCATAGGCCCTTCGTTTCGAACAAATTTGACTTAGACCTCCTCGAATTCCTCGTTCGATAAATAGAAATTTATCGATATCGGTTAGAAGTTTTAGCTCTTGATTAGTATGCTTCAACATGCAATCCCATGTGTAACCTGGTAGAGTGAACTAATGACTAGGATCTAGACTGTAAGTTTCCATACAGCTATATCTGAATTGTTCATAAACTTCGGCTAATAAAAGTATGTCTATCTGCATGTAAAGATCCACGTACTCACCAAGATTGTTACAATTAAATGTATTCCATACTTCGTGGGCTCTGCTATATGATTTTCTAGAACATTTTTTATCGTTCAATTTATTATAAAATTGTTCTATGGAAGGAAGTGCGGTTTCATTAAATTTTTCAATCGAGTCTATGTAATCGTACGGCATTACACCTTTCTTTGTTAGGATATTGAAATTTTCTTTTGAAATGTTGGGGAATTGTGATTTCAAATTCGGAAAATCTTTTAAATATGATGCTAACTTATCTAACGGTGAATTCATGAATCGGTATGAGTCTATAAATCTGAATTTGATGATAGATTCATCTAAATGTTTCGTAAATGATATATACTTCTCTTTCGTAATGGGTAGTAGATCGATCTTACCGCCCATTCGTGTAGCTATGTCAGTAATTATGAAGTGGGCGTCATACCCGCTCAGGAATATGACAGGAATCATATGTTCATCTTTATAGTTAATGTTGCAGCTTTCACGAGCTATACCTCGATAATTATTCTCAGGAATTAAATGATTATGATCTCTAACCCTCTTATCTTCAGGTTTAAAAGGGCTTTCACATATGTGGCAGTGTGTTGCTTTCTTAAATTCTTCTTCTTGTTTCGGTGTCATAGTAATATCGCATGGACAGCTAAATACTGTTTCTCGAGAGCGTAAACATTTATGGATACATTATTCTGCTTCTCAAAATTTGGTATCTGCCTCATAGTCATCGGAAACTGGATACCCTCAAGTTTCAAAACCTTAGAGTAGTGGGGGTAGGATGATGTTTGGTTAGGCCTATTCTTACGATCTACCTGATGTAGAGGTGATACTACAGCCCAGGCAAAACAGGCATTGTCGGCATTTTTTACATTCACGCAAGCTTTCTTCATAGCAATATATTTTGGTAACGGTATGTATGATGATCCGAGTTGTGGAGTAAATTTATTAATATTTATTCCTAAATTAATTATTTTCTTAAGTGCCCATCCACTATCGCGCTCTTGAAATTCCTCTAAATCTGTTAAGATTGGTCTAGTAATTTTCACATCAAACCATTCTTCAATATTTGTGTTTCTATAGATTGGTGCGTTAGCGGTGTTGAAGTATTTAAACTCGTTTAGAATCTGGTCCCCTTTAGTAATTTGAAATTGACCTCCAAAAACTGCATTAACTTTTACCGCCTCATGTGTTTTAAGAACATTTGAAATTCTACGCTTAAATAGCGCCTTGCAGTCTGTCAGAAATTGTTGTGAATCTATATGTTTCAGATTGCTTATAGTACTCGTTTGAATTCTGCTGTTGAATGCTGAAATAGAATCTTCCCAATGAACTCTATGTTTAGCGGTCGGCTCTTTGATGCTAATCCCTGCACCTTGTTTATGGGATGCTTTTAACTGTGATCGTAAGCATTTTATATTTGCCAATGTAGATAAAAGCTTCTGTTTTCTGCCGACATTTTTCGCATTTTTAATAGCCTTGTTAATTCTCTGTATCCCAATTACACATTTACTAAGTCCATCTTTTACTGCTTTCTCGTTATAATTCATCTGGGTGATTGATAGCAGTCTTAGAATTATTTTCACTAGTTCATCAGACTGAATCATCTTGTTAAATATGAAAATAGTAATTAACGCTAACTTATAATAGTTTAATGCCGACACTAATATTACACTCTGCTATGTCACCTTCACTGTGGAGCTCTGATGACTGAATGGTAAGTGCACATATTCCAACACCTTATATACTGGAGTAGACTTACCGCTAACAGAATGCTGCGATAATTTTATATGGACCCCTAAAATAATGCATATTTGTGCTACTTTTCCATAAGAAACAGTGTAAATTTGTATGATTTACCAGCTTGATATTAATTAGCTTATTATCACGTTGCAATGGTACCTAATGATGTTTGTAATTTTTTTTTATGGTGAGAAGCTAAGCACCCTCCTCTGAACCTCAAGTCGCTCTCGTTGAAATTTTCTTATATTAATATCATTATACCATCCTGGCTTAGTGGTCTAAGCATTAAGTTAGCATGCAGAAATTCCTCGTTCAAACCCCGTGTAAGGTGGTTTGTTTTTCATTTGTAGTTGATAATTTAATAGTTAAAAATATTGGATGGGGCTGTTGGACTATCGCACATCCTTCGGATACAGAATAAATTTGATTGTGTTGGGTCTTGGTGTTTTCCTCATGTTATTTTACATAAGGAATGATGCTGAATAGAAATAGCATATTATTGTAATTAGCAGTTGTTTGCATTGATGTTGATAAGCTAATAGTCGATGACGTCACGCGGGGCTAATTGATGAGTCGCCCCAAAAAGGGAACAATAATGACCACGATGGACCTCCTCACTTTTCCCATGTTAATCTCCATAAGGATTGCGGCAGAACTCTTGTTGCTATAATACTGGCGTCCCATCTCATTCGCCAGGTTGCGTGGGATTCCTGGCGTAATTCCACTTTGGTTCGGGTTTTATCTTCGTGCTTGCGTTTCCTCTCTGCTGCCTGGAGATCTATCGGGACCGACGACAAGACGACAACCTTTTTTTTTTTGTGAGCGTTGGGAGTGCGGAAACCTTGCAAGTAGCTGGCTACGACGCGTATTATGTATGAACTAACGCCTAGGCGGATGAGATCGTTTATTACGACTGCGTCGTCACATCTCGGGAAGAGGCACTCAAGGATGTTGTCGAGTTGGTACTCCTCTATCCCGGTTTCTGCGCGCGCGCCGAATCTCTTTGAGGCAATTTTGTAGGCCTTGCCCCAGACATCGTTTTAGAGCTCATCGAGTAGCTCCGCCCAGTTCTTACGCTTGCTGGCGGATATTGCTTTAGTCAGCCTCGACCTAGCCTCCTTCAGATCTGCCTCTAGTCCCTCTTTCAGGACCGAGTGAGGCGCCGTTGGGTCCGGGTGAGACGCCGCTGCTTTGAAGAAAAGTCTTCTTGACTTGGTGCAGTCTCTACGAAGCTTGGCGATCTCGTCCGTCCACCAGTAGGCGGGAGGTTTTCTGTTGGAGGTCCTGGGCATACAGTCTGAGCATGCAGCCTGCAGAAGGTCATCCAGTGCGGCGCATGATTCATCGCTAGGAGCGTTGTTGGCCAGGAATTCGGACAGTTTGTCTTCATTTAACTTCTTCCAGGCCCATCTTGGCTGGAATGACTTTGTGGCTACCGCGTTGCCGACGTTGAACTGTATGTATCGGTGGTCACTGGCTGTCTCTTCTTCCAGCACTCTCCATCGGGATACTCTACTGGCAAGCGACTGGGTGGCTAGGGTAATGTTCAAGATGGAACGGGACTCCCCCCTCTCAAAGGTGGGTTCGTTACCCGTGTTCAGGACCACCAAGTCGTGCTCAGCGATGAGGTCGGCTAAGCAAAACCCCTCTGGGATTTTCTGCCCCTGGTCCGCCCCACTCGGGCGATTTGGCGTTGAAGTCGCCCCCAATGATTGCCTGCCTTCCTCTTGCTCTGACCTGGTCGAATAGTCGGTGCAGCTCTACTTCTATTACATCATCATTCTCGTTTGGCGAGAAGTAACAGGAGTAGATGTCGTAGTCTCCTAGGTCAGCCCAGGCAAACATCTTGCCGGAACCTCTGCCCTTGATCGTGACCTCCGGTGCCGCGAGTAGCCCGGCTTTGCCATCCAGGCTCTCGACGTAGTTTGCCGCCTATCTGCGGTTTGGCTCGCTAATGATCGCGGCCTTGATCTTCCTGCTGTCCATGGTAACGTACATGAGATCCTGGGCAGCCCTAGCACAGTTGAGGTTGACCTGGAGGATCTCCACTGGGTCTTGTTGGACGTTTTGGGCACTCTTTGGACTTGTGTCCAGTCTGTCCGCAGCGCCAGCACTGGCCTGATCTGTCTGGGCCGCCGCACACTGGTTTTTCGTGATCGGTGGCCCTCCACCGAAAACACCTCATGTTGAGGGCGATCGGGCACACTTTTGTGATGCCGATTGCCACTGCTGCCGCTTCCAGCAGTTTCCTTGAGGACGCCGCGTTGGTTCTGATCGCCGCCGTCTGGGTCAGGTATAGTGGGTTCGTCGTTAGGGATTGAAGGGTGATGTGCCCTTCAGCCCCCATGATGTTACGTAACCCCTCTACCACCTATTCTCTCGTGGCCGACTCATCAATACCCCTTACTATCAAGGGTTTGGTCCCGGTCGTGTTGTCGAATTTTGCGACTATTATTTGAGCGCCTAGCGCTGCTCGGATTTCCCCAAGAAGTTGCATCTGCACTCCTCGGTTTTGCTCCGTCGTGATGATTGCATTACCTGCCTGGGTGATCTTAACGGTTTTAATTATCGCCGCTGAGTCCCTGCTTATGCTGGATTTTAAGGTTCTGATAATACCGGAGTATTCTGCTGCATCCCCCGCCTTTTGCAGATGTATGACAATCGCAGGGTCTCTATCGATTGATCCGCTGGCCTTCCGTTGCCCGCCCTCACGCCCCTCTCCGACTCTGCCATTAGCATTTCCGCGCCCGCGGCCTCTTCCGGCTCCGCGCCGTTTCCCACTCACAATAGTGAATGTTGACTCATTGGTGTTCGGCGAGCTTGCACTGGGCCTCCTTCTTTGGATTGACTGGGGTTAGGTAGCTGGCCGCACCCGTGGGCTCAAATTCGCTCCCCTGGGTTACTGTTACCGGATGGACCTGGGGTTGGTCTGTGTCTAGTGGTGCAACTCTTGCAGCTGCTTTCTCTGCTGCTATGTTTTCGCTTTCGGTTCCAGCTGTCGATTCTGTGCTAACCGGTGACTCAGCTTCCGCTATGTTTGCCGGTACCTCGATTTCCTCCGTTAGCTCAGCCAATGGGGGTCAGTGTGCTGTCCTGAGTTAGGGCTGTTGCGAGGCTCGTCGCCGCCATCGCCGGTGTTTGCTCCCCGTTTAGGGATGGTCTGGCAGCTGGTGGTTTTGCCTTATTTTTATTCTTGTTCTTGTTTGTTACTGTACGGGGTTGGATCTCGTTTTTTAGAAGGTTCTTGACTTCCCTCATCTCCGCCTGGAGCTCCGCTACCTTGGTAAGAAGGATGGAGATGGTTGGATCTACTTCTTGGTTAGGTAGCTGGGCCAGCTTGGCTTCTTGGGCCATGACGAGATGGACCAGATCCGAGCCTGCTGCTCGTAGATTTCTCGGGGCTGTGTTGTTAGCTTGGCTGGCTTTCAGCCAACTCTCCACTTCCTGGATGTAGGCCATTTTCTTATACTTCCGTCGCACTGTTTCGCGTCCGCACCTGGTTCACTTATTCGTTTATTAACCTAACTTGTTTAACTATTGTTTCAATTGTTGAACTTGGCTTATGAATTTAACCGTGCTTTTAAAGCTTGCGGTGCCTAGTTTGTGCCCTTGCGCACTCGGCTCGGATTATCACTTACTATCTAACTTAATTAACTGTTTTTACTTAATTGCTACACTTATGCTATCGAATTGACTTCCCTGGAAAATTTTTTGAAGTCAGATACTGACACTTACTTATTTTTAGTAATGTTGGTTTTTTGAGCACTTTTAGTTCTACCGATTTGGTCACAATGAAATTACAAAAAATGATTTTTTTTGTTCCACTCACCTTGTGTGTTTGATCTGTGTAACCTAGTTTACTTAAAGTGTAACCCTGAAGTCCCACCATTGGCGTTGCTATCGATGCATAACATTTCTCAATAATCTTCCTTAATTTTGAAATGGGTTTTTTAAAAATCTTTTATTCTGAATCTTGAACTCAATTCTGACTTTAAAAATTCTGTCTGGCCTTTATCATTTGAAAATATAAAAAAATCATCTACATACAAAGCAATAATCGTTAACAATTTATCTTTACTTTTATTGTATAAGCAATGTTCAAATTTAGATTTCTTATAGTCTAAGTTAATAAGAATATCGATGTTCTTATTATGTTCTTAAATTGTTATTATTATGTATTATCTTATGATATTCGAAAGGTAAATGATTAGTTATACCTTTTCATTCCAAGCCTTTGAAGATTGTTTCAAACCATAGACGACTTTCTTTGGTTTAAGCACCTTATTTCGATCGTATACCTTTTGATAACTTTCAGGCTCAGGTCTGTTTAAAAATGCGATAGCTAGATCTAAATGTGTTATATCTAAATATAATTTTACAGCTAAAGAAATTAACAATCTTAAAGTAGAATGCCTAACAACAGGCGAAAAAGTTTCATCGCAATCAACACCCATGTCTTTGCGTGCCCTTTGCAACTAATCGTGTTTTATACCTCACTTTGTTTTCACTATCACGTTTTTTTTTAAACACCTACTTACATTGCACTATATTTTTATTTTTTTGCACATCCACGAGCTTCCACGCTTTATTTTCTTCGAAGGAGCAAAGTTCTTCGGTCATTGCCTTTCTTCATTGCTCTTTATCTCTTCTTGATAAAGCTTCTGAAACCGTAGTCGGATCTTCTTCCAAATCAACATTACAAAGTCTTCGTAACTTTGAGCTTCGGAATTCTTTCCGAATACATTTAACTTCTTCTGCATCGAAGGTGGTGTCATCGTTTTGACAATCTAAAATCTCCTCTTTAACTATTTGAATTTGGTTTTTATCCCCACTGCATCCGTTACCTCCATATCATCATTCACTTCTGCGTATATGACATCGTTTACTGCATTATCTGATCCTTCCATTATAATAACGTCTCGACTTGTGGTTATTATATTTTTCTCCGGATTATACATCCTATAACCATTAAAGTTTTCGCCGTAATCTACAAAGATCTTTTTTTTATTTCTTATCCCATTTTAAACGTCTCTCTTTTGGTACGTGTGTCATCGCTTGACTACCAAAAATTCGCAGGTTGCCGACGTCTGGCTTCTTACCAGCCCAAGCTTCGAAAGGAGTTTTATTATTTAAACTTGATACTACTTATTGACCTATTCCTTATGTATACTGCAGTACAGCGCAGAATTTCTTGTCTAAATCTATCAATAAACATTAAAAATAATATTCGAAATAATAAGTCTTTAATTATTTTATTTTTATTTATTATTTATATTATATTATATTTTATTTTATATTAACTACTATATAACTACAAACTAAGAACAAATTAATAATAAACATAAAAATCTTTATCACCGTTGCTTTCTGTAATTTTAATGAACTAAATACTTTTATAGCATGAACTATGAACTTGAAAAATGTCGAGGAAGTTCCAATGAATATAATAGCTGTATTGGTTGTCTTAACAAAGTTTTATTTGAAAGTTGTATTTTGCAAGCTCTTATCTTGCCATCTCTGCCACGAAATACTTAAGTAATTCGAACCATTTTCCAATTCAATCGCGAATTACATTGATCATGTAACAATAGAAGGTCGTCGACTTTCAGCGAAGTTGTATTTTGTATACGAAGTTTGTATAGCGAAGCTGTAAAATATTGTAGGTGATAATATAGATAAGTAATCCTTATCATCGTCTACATGCGTTAATAGCATACATTTGTCAACTATATTTGAAATTGAGTACAATTTCGCTGAAGAAATTCTGCGTCCTATCTTATAAATGCATAATTTCGAAGAAGCCATGGGTTTTGTAAAAGCATCCCCTTTGTTTTCGAGAGTTTGCCCTTGTAAACATAGATTTCTTGAGTTGTAAGAAAAAATACGCGAGAGTTGAATAATTTCGCCATTCGCTAATTTTACAACATTATCAGGTGCCGCTATACATGCCGTCATAGTTTTGATAAAAGTTTTTGTATATTCAAGTGTTGATAATTTCGGCTTCTCGTTCAGTTTCTTGTACGCGGTGTTGCAAGTTGTTAATGCCAATATCATATCTTTGAATGGTTGATGAAATACTTGTGTTTTCAGATAAACGTCTAAATACCTGAGCGACTGGATTTCTCGGCATTCTGATGAGTCGTTTAATGTAACCCAAGCCATTTTCAAATGGAAATTATGAAAATTCCGTTAATGGAGCTTGCAAGTGTTGTACATCATCTGCCAAATGAATAAGGTTATGAAAATTCATGACTTGCTAATCATTTCCATATTGAGTTGGCATATCTTTAAAAAATATTCGAAGGAATGATTGAGCTTCGTTTGTGTACATCAATACCCAGGTACGGCTACACAATATGCGAGTTGCTACACAATATGCGAGTTGCTACAAAGAGATGTAAAAAATGACGGAAACTATCCGATGACAAAACTTTACGTAAAACTACCCCTCCGGCATACAGTAAGACAAATCTATACTGGGTATCTTTACAATTAGCTATATCTGTCACGTCAAGTATTTTTCTTTGGAATTCTGTCGGTATTTGTGATGACAATGACAGAATGACTTCTGTAAGGTAATATCGCTCTCGTTTTCCAATGCTGCCCCTTTGTTTTTTGGTCGAAAGCCACTTTTCGAAGAGTGGCTCCATAACCCTACAGCACAACAAGTGCATATAATCTAGGACAACCTCTGTGACGGGATTGAATCCCGGAATACGGACTAATGGCGAAGTAATATTTGGCAAGTGATGTTCAGGTTGGCGTTTTTCTATACATAATCTACAATTCATTTTTGGGTAAATTCTTCTTTTATTAACAGTCTTTTAGTGTTTTTCCACTTTGAGATAAAATGGATGCTTCTACGAATTCACTTGCATCAAATAGTTTTATTGTTCTGAAATCTTTAACTTTTAAAAACATTTTTGGAGCAGCACCACATATAGGACAAGCTTGACTTGATTTTGTTTCAGTCAAAGTATTTAGAACTTTACCATCAATTAAAGTCATGAAAAGTTTGTATTTTATTTTTATGACCTTATCTTCGTGTAAAGATATTTTCACCTCGTCCAGTTGCTCAATTTGCATATCAATATTTTCTTCCTCTTTTAATATGTGCTCTGCTGACTCTTTAATATACTTTAGCTTAAGAGGTCTACAAACTTGCACAGATTGTGGAGTTCGGTTATTCCACAAGGATCCACGTCAATTCGTCGCGGACAATTCGTCGCGGACAATTCGTCGCGGACAATTCGTCGCAATTAATTGTACTTTTCTCTTCTCTTTTGTTCTCTAAAGTAAAAAACTTTATTAATAAACAATAAACAACGAAAAAAATAATTAACAATATAATAATAACAAAACAATAAATAACAAAATAACAAAATAATAAAAAATAAAATAACAAATATAAATTATATTTGTAATTTAAAATTATGCGCAATTCCTCGAAGATAATCCAAAATTGGTCTGTTTTGATAATCTTCAACCACAACTGCTATTCGTACGGCAGTGTCTTTGTACTTTTTTTTTGGTGTACTTCAATTCTAGCTATAAACTGTTCTATTTTCAACTTATTCAAACTTTCTTCTTTTTGAAGCCCCTTTACAAATTTCCATATGCTAGGATGGGCGGCGTTGATTATTGAAGAAAAGCTGTTGTCATCCTTCAACTGCGTTGTTGGTACGCGGAATATTTTGTGCGACCGCTTCGTAACAATTCCATATATTTATTGAATATAATGGAGGACGCCTTCTTCCTCTTCTGTCTGATCGACCTATCTAAGTATCTTCAAAATAATTTATTAACGGCGTCAAAATGTCTTCATTTTGTATGTAAAATGCGCTGTCTAATAATACTTGAAACGATTCAACGACGTCGTTCTCCGGCACAAACGCCAAAGCTGCAAGTAGTCTCATATTCAACGCAAAATCTGCATCTTGAGTATAACGAACTTGCAGTCCCCCTTGCTGTATATGTCTCCATACGCTTTGAGTAAAGTGGAAAAAGCATCCTCGTATCGCAATATTTTCGAATTCATTGCGACATGCATTCATTGCAGCTATTTCGAAGTCGAATAGAATGGTTAAGGGTTGAACCGCAGGCTTCAAAATTTTTATAATTCGAAATAAACGACTATAAGTATCTTGAGACTTATTCGGCAGCAAGGCATATATGGTTGGAATTACATTGTTGTATTGCACGCCATGAATTGTATACAATTGAGCAAACAATTGTGGTACAGTGGTGAACGTTCCATCCGCGAACCAATGGTCGGAATTCAACATAAATTCTAGGTTCGCCTCAGTAGAAAAAACTAAAATTCTGTCTTCACTGGGTCCACTATTATGTAATAAAAACTTAATTAATTTAATTAATTCTTCTGGAAAATTCTTCTGATTAATTCTTGTGGAAAGACTAATTCCTGCAATGACATAGGATTTGCAGGCACGGCTTCTTTTTCCACGCGTGCACGTTGAACGGTTCTTTTTATTGCAGAAAGCGGTGGTAATTGGCCTGAGGCAGCAACCGATACTTCTTCTGAAATTGTTGCAATGATATTTTGAGTAGTTCGTCCTGTTTCTGTTGCAATATTCTTCGCTCTTGTTAGTGCATTCCGAACTTCAATATCTACTGCATCAGCAACATGATTGTGGCTAGTGTCTTTTACAACTTCTTCACCAATAGTGTGAACACGCCCCGAGCAACGCGACTTGTGGTATTCGACACATTTCCAAATCACTTTTCCACTCGATTCTATGCTTCTTTCTCGTCTATGAATATAGCCTTTAAATAATAATAACTGGCGGCCTTTCTCACTTTCCATATATTCAAGCACCATTGTGGAAGTGAACGGTTAATTTTTTTTTCTTTTTTGATCGGTTTTTTAACTTGAAATAAGACCACAGTGGTGGCTTGATGTGGTCACTAGTTAAGTTATGAGCGGAAATTCTGGGTTCAAATCCCGGACTCGGCAGAATTTCTTAGCTCAGCCCTCTGGTGAACATCAAACTGTGGATCGAAATACTAATAACTTTCCTTAACATCTTAATGGAAAACGGGGTACAATAAGCCTAGAGCTTCAGTACAAAGTGGGAATTGAACCACTACCCGTGCAGCTAATTTGGAAAAAATAACTTGAAATAAATAAACTTTTTTAGTTTATTATATACTATATAAAATATTAACTTGGTATATTTTATACCAACTTAATATATTTTTTTTTAAATTCACCCCACGTGGTGAAGTTAGAAAAACGGGTACCCTGTATAACCGAAAACAGAAGATAACAAATTGAAGTGACATTTTGGCAACTCTCAGTTACATTTGGCGAATTTAATCGCGATCAAATCGTTTCATACGACGAATTCTCTACTGCGACGAATTGTCGCTTGCGCCGAATTGTCGCTTGCGCCGAATTGTCGTGTGCGACGAATTGTCGCGTGCGACGAATTGACGGTACACGGTATTATCTTTTGATTGCAAACGGAGAGATATAATTCTGTGGTCGGTACTTAAAAGGTCTATACTTATGACCACAGAATTGTCGTTGCAAATAAAGAATTATCAGAGTGAGTTCCAGGAGTGTCCAATTTCTGATAATACATTGATTGACCGGAACTTCCATCAAAACCGTAGCTGAAAATGATTTCAGCATGCATTTCGTTAACCTCTCCCAATGATTCTTTGTATTGCATTATAACCTCTTCTTGTAATAGCACTATTCTATTTGTCGTGTGTTCTAGAAGATTGCTTAAAGGGACTTCGGCCACAATATCAGTAACATTTATATCTGACTGTCTACATTTAGATTTATATTTCCAAACATCTTGGTAATCCGGATAAAGATTACAATTTTTTGAAAGCCTCCTTGTTCCATATTCAAATATTGCTGCTTGCTTAAATTGTTATCCAAAATAAATTCTAATGCTTCTTCGGCAGTATACGTCGAAATACTTTCTGAAGGCGAAAAATAATTTTTTTTAATTTTGGAGGGTCGAGATGGAGTGCAGCCATATTCGCAGCTTGTACCATTAACGACGATTCATGTTTTTTTACTGCGATAATTGTGAAGCTTCTCGTCTTTTTGATCTGCTTGATTTTTCTTTAAACGAAAGACCTGGCCGACCAGTAGATGTTGACTGTGTAGGTTTGCTTGCAACAAAATCACTTTTAAGCCAAGCAGCATTTTTATTTTGAAAATAATCCTTACGCCGAGAAGCTTTACACCATCTTTCGTCAAAATTGCGACACAAACGACGTATTTTTTCCTCTATTATCTTTTCATTTGATAAATTAAGATCATCTTCAATCTTTCTCGTTTTATGATATATCATACGATTTAATCGTTCCGATAAACCGTTTTGCTCTGGGGTATACTAGTTTGTTTTCTAATAAACGATTCCATTTTACTAAAGTTGTCTTGGAATAACAGGAAATGTCTTGATCCACTTAACGTTATATATTTTGCATTGGACATTTGCATTTATTTCAAAAGCAGTTCCTCTGAATTTCGTAGCAGTTCCAACGATTTTGTTCACGTAAGCTACCATGGACTCACTATTTTCCAATCGCGTTGATTTTAATGTTCTTAGTAAGTTGATTTTTCTTACAAACCTGAATCATCGAACAGTGATTTTAATTTCTCCCATAATTCTTTCGTTGTTGGTACCTGTTTTATATTTATGTACATACAACGAAAGATCGATCACGAGGATTAATTTCGCTTTGGCTTCCCTATTTGCGTTTTTTTCGGTTCCATTGATGCAACCTGATAGGCCATCGATAATCAGGAAATTTTCAGCTTCAAATGATCAATCTTCGAAATGTTCACGTCTCCTTAACCTCGGAACATTCGCCATATAACTTGAGGACATCTTGCACTCATCACTTTCACATAACAAAATAAAAAAAAAACGTGTACTGGCTCACATAACCTGTGAAACTACTGCGATGAGTTTCCAGGAAACTCCGCATTCTTATTCCATCAATATCAGGAGGATTTGACAACCCAATCATTGTTTTAAAATTTATTATTCATTTAGTACTGCATCTAAAATGCACCACTCTGTAGGTTCAGTTACCCGAGTTATTATACCCTGTTTTTCTGAAGCGCATTTTTTAATGGCTCTTTTAATTTTTCGGCAATTCTTCGAATAGGATTTACTATAGGAACTGCATTTTCCTTTAGCTTAATTTTATATTTCCCTATTTTACCTACTCCCATAAAAATTTCGTGATTTTGAGTTATGAAGATATCTTTTGAGGCTTTCATAGATATTTTATCTACCCGTTTTATTAACCCAAAACTTATGCAATCTTGCAACCCTAACAACGGCGTCGCATTGGTATTTATTACCATGAATTTGCATGGTAATTCTTTGTTTTGTATTTTACAAACACAACTTATTTCTATTTCACTGTATGATGTAAGTATTACGTTTTTTGGCTTCAACTCAAGATTGTTATCCCTATACTTAAGAATTTTATAAACTTTTATAGGAATTACATTAGTTTCTGTCCAAGGGTCTAATTTTAATTCTACCTGAGTATTACAAATTTCTACATTTTGTAACAATTTTTTCTCATTTAGGTTACTGAAAGAACTAACTTGAACATTTTTTAAGTTTTCTTTATTAATTACCTTTATTGATCTTAAATAAAATTCACTGTCACTACTGTCATTTCGGTCTTTTTCTACTTGGTGCACTTTTTTATTATTTTTATCTACTATTTCGATATACTACCTGTGTTTGTTACCACATTTTCGACACTTGTTCTTCTTTTCTTCTTGTGTTGAGTTTGATTGTTGTTTTGGTCTTCTTTTTTCAAAATTCGATTTTAGTCCATGCACACTTGTTTCCACTTTTTCTTGTAGGGTTTTCACCTGCTCTTTTCCAGCTTCTGCTGCACGACACTGATTTATTGCCGTATTAGTGATAAGTCTGGCACTCGCAGTAGCCATTCTTGTAAGCTTGCATCATTAATTCCTATCACAATTCTGTCTCGGACCATTCTTTCTTCTTGTTCACCGAACTCACACAATTTTGCTTGTACTCTTAACTCGGTGACAAAATGATCAAAATTTTCTCCATCTTTTTGTGATCTACCAAAAAATTATATCTTTATTACAATTTTGAAATTGGTCACAATAAAGTGCTTTAGTCATAAGTCAGGGGGGCCTCTTGCCCCTATTGCCTCCGTCTGTAGCTGCGCCTACCTGTTTAGCACTTTTTTTTAACCCAGGAGTTAACTGATGAAATAAATTATATAAGATTTTATACCATATAAGTAAAGCCCGTCAGGCTTCACCCGATGACTCCCGGTTTAATTCTGTATAAGACATTTTTTGTTACCCCAATTACAGGAGTTGATCCAATTTTGATTATTGTAATTTTCTGTTGTCGCGTCAAGCCGTATAAACTGAAATATTAGTGCAATAAATTTAGTACCACTAAAATCTGAAACTCACCCCTAGTAAAATCTGAAACGACGACGCCCTTGGCCGCGCCAGCTATAAAGTATCCCCAATAAAGTAATTATTTACATTTTTAGGGTATTTTAGTTGATATTCGTAATTAAACCGTATTAAAAATTATTTATTTAAAAATTAAATACTTAAACTTACTTATAGTTTAAAAATACGCTGACATGATGTGAAAATCTCCTAAGTGAATGAATAAATTGTTAAAAGTTGGTTTTTCCACTGCTTGTATTTGCATTGCGACCTTAGCAATGGCCAAGTCATAAGTGACACATAAGTGATAAGTGGCAATTTTTTGACTTTATTTCATTGTATGCAAAACCACTTGCTTTCCCGTAGGTGTTTCATTAATTCGTGGGTGCGCGTGGAAAAGGGGACAAGTCACAAAATGAAACAAAGGAGAAAATTGCAATTGAACCTTCAAGTAATTATGCAAAATCGAAGAAAAGGGTTAAAAATTTCAATTCAAGCTGAAAGTAGAGACTTCAGGATACTTTATGTTTATACTTTTGGTTACTAATATTCAACAAGCGGAACTCATTGTAAACTGACTTAATACCTTTGGCACCAATTTATTTATGATTTAACTCATTATACACAAGAACAAAAATACATAATATTTTATTAAAATACTTAATTTTTATAAAACTCTAATAATTTGTACTGTAGATTTCTTCATCCTCATCAATAACATCAGGGTGTATATTTTTTACGGATTTACTACTTTTAAGATTTCTATAAAAGTCACGGAAAACGTCTGAAATAAATGGTAGTAAGTCTAGTAAATCCTTTTTTTTTCTGCAGAAATGGGAAGTGAATCATCATAAGCCAATTTTGGTTTGAGAACAGCATCTAGCCGTCCACGTTTTTGAAAATTTACTTTTCTGAATAACGTGTCTTTGTCAAGAGTAGTCTTGAATTTTAGAGTTTTAGGCATTTCTTTTTCATACTGTAGCCACTTAATATCTCTCCAATTTATCTTTTCACCTTGATCATCCACTTTTCTATTCTGTAAAGTATTTTTTAAAAGTTCTGAGTATGAATAGAATAAACTTTGATTCATTTCGTATACTTTGAACGGCATCTTTTTGCTTGCTGTTTTCACTAACTGAATCCAATCATGAGGATGTTCTAGAGGAGCACCATACTTCTTTTAGTTTTTTCTATAATACTGTGATCACAGTCACATTCCATATGTGTATGACCTGGAATTAGAAACTTGTGATCTATTTTAATTAAATTAGGTGAATCTTGTAACCCCACCATGCACATAGCAGACACGTAGCAATTTTTATTTTGTCCGCCGCATGTATCACATCGTGATATGACTTATTGGTGGCTTAAGGTTCATTAAAAATTTGTATAAGCAGGATGCTATGTCATTGCCTCCTCTAGATGCAACACTCTCATCCCACATAAAGCAAAATCCTTGATTATCATCACAATCGTGGACTGTGAAATTATAAGTCCATAGTTGTCTTTTATAGAAAACTAGGGAGCTTTGGATATGAGGTGTTGGGAGGCATTGCTGCATATCAAAGGTGATTGTTTTGGACTTAGGGTTGTCTTTAGAAAATTTTCTATCATCAGCTTTTGCAGCATATGCTTTATCAGCTAGTTCTTGATGGGTGTCTAAACAATTCTGAGCTATTTGCTTCTCTTCCATCGACAAGGGCATGTTTAGTTGCATCCTCAACTTATCGCATGTTTGACAAGTGTCTTTGTGTGGAGCTTTTATTGTTAACTTCAATTTATGAAACATATTTTCGAGTATTTTTCTACTAACCGTGTTTTCGGAGCTGTGTTTTTTATATTCATTGTAAATGCTGGCGAGTGTGAAGTGTGATGGCAAATATTTCTTCTCAGAATCTCTTCTGGTATAATGACTTTCTTATGCTGGCAGAGACAACAAAAACTTTTCTACAGTCTCTAGTTGCTCATTTGAAGCCTTGTTTGCAGGAGGTTGTTTACCATGCTGGTGGTCACCTGCTATTATGCCACTTAAAGATGAACGTTTTTTTGCTAGAACAACTTCAATAAACTTATTGGTCTCTCCAAATACTTTACAAAAGCATGCTTTGCAGATTGCCTTATTTTGACCATCTATTTGTAAGTGATATTTGACTGATACTGAACGAAAGTTTTTCTCTGATTTCTCTGATCGTGCTCTATGAACTGCTGGTTGGACGCATTGTAGTAATAGCAATGTACAAGGTTCTATCCTTTGAACTGCCCAGATTCCAATAATCTCTAAATATTGCATGCCTCTCTTTTTCAGTAAACCTCTCTCTGCACTTCATTCTACATACGCCCAAAAATACTGAATTTCTAGTTTTAATTATTTTACCAGATTTTGTACTATATTCTTGCCCACAGTTTCTAGCCAATTTTCTGTTATTTCTACTGCTTCGCGTATCCCCTTTTATAACACGTCTTTTACCCCGATTTTGTCTTGATCTTTCTACAACTGCTGCATTTTCAACGTTATCTATTATCATGTCTATTGATTCATCCTTTTCTTTCAGAGGTAACTTTTCAGATGGACAACATGAATCTGAACTCTCGTCACCACCTAGGTCACAAGAAACTTTCAAGAAACAAATTAAGTTTCCATAGCCTTTGTAGTGTGAATTTAGCAGTTACAGTAACAGGTGCAAGAAGACCCAAGGGATCGAAAATTTGCGCTATAGTTGACAGAATTTGTCTTTTCGTGATTTTGTTCTTATGAGAACAGTCTTTAATTTTGTATCATTCGACATCGAGCAATCGAAGCGATCGGATGTATTATTAAAACGTTAGCGATAAGCGCATGACGTATTAGTGATTAAATATTGTGCAATTTTTGGTTTAACATTAATTTAATAGTTAATTTTAAGTAAATTAAATTAAGTGCAATTGAAGGCAACGAGAAAGTGGACAACTTGAAATGTGCTAATTCGGCACGTATATTACAAAATTTCCTACTGGAAGGTGAAAAGAAATTTACAAATCCAACCAAAATGGGAAAGGCTAAGGCCAAAACCAATTTAAAACGGGGTAATAGCTCTATTAGTGCTACTGTAGTAAACAAAAAATTTATTGCCGAAACAAGCCAGGCAAAACCCACAAAGAGTCAAGATGACATAGAAATGGTTTACAATGTAAACATTAGCAATAAATTTGAGTTGTTAAACAATAGCAACGAAATTATTCAAGATGTGACACCGAGTGTAATATCGACACCAAAGAAACAAATTAAACCGAAACCAATTATTGTCTTTGGATTACCTAAAAATCATGTAAAATACACAAGCGATATTAAAGAAGTTGTGAAAAATAAGTTTCAACTAAAATACTTGGGTAACAAAGTTAAAATTGTTACCGAAGATATTGAAGATTTCAATAATTTGAAATTAAGTTTGATCGCAAAAGGTACGCCATTCCATTCCTACAGCATGAACAATAAGAAGAAAACTATGGCTGTTTTAAAAGGTATCCAGTCCATGAACGAAAAAGAAGTTCTCGACGAATTAAAAATTGTAAACGCTAAAGTTCTTAGTGTTAAACTTTTAAATAAAGACAATACCTTCTACCCAAAATTTAAAGTTGCGTTTGAAAGTGAAATGACTTTTAGTGAAATTCAAGCGATACGAGGTGTTAGTGGCATACGCGTGTACTGGGAAAAGTACAGGGCAAGGAAGGGCATTACTCAGTGCTACCGATGCCAACAATTTGGACATGCGGCTGATAACTGCAACCTGAAAATTGCATGTCGACAATGTGCTGGAGACCATCTATCCAGTGAGTGTAAGGTTCCGGAGGGTACAACCCCCAAATGTGCAAATTGCCGCGAAGCCCATACCGGCGATTACAGAGAGTGTTCAGTCTACCTGAAGGCTCTAAACAAAGTATCAAAACCTTCACCAAGAGCTGCTAAGCCGCAGGCATATGTAGTGCGTCAGGCGGATTTTCCGTCCCTCCGGCCAAGTCGACCCATACAAAACTTTGCACCGACGATGAGTCAGGTGTTGCAACAAAGGCCAGTTATGCGTCAGGAAGTGATGCAACCACGACATCCGATTCCCGTTCGACAGGTGAATCATATAGTACCACCAAGTGCCGGTCACGATGGTGTGGAAAATTTAAATTCACTTTTTAGCGAATTTAAATTATTAGAGTCAATGTGTAACATTGATAAAATGTTAAAAGCTGTGCGCGAATTAAACCGCGTCATGGCTACTACAGTCGATGGTGGAGCTCGCATGGCGGCATTCATCAAATGTGCAAAGGAATTCGATGGGTAGTTACAACCTCGAAGACCTGAATATAATGACGTGGAACGCCACAAGCGTTGTAAATAAATCAGCAGATTTAGAACTATTTTTGGACGAAAACAATGTTCATATTGCCCTGATAACGGAAACTTGGTTAAAGGTAAGCGATAATTTAAAATTTAAAAATTATTTTGTTTTTAGGAAAGATAGATTAACCGACCGGGCAGGTGGTGTTGCTATTTTAATTAGAAAGGGGTTGCCGCACGAAACGGCAGAGCAGCCAAACGTAACAGCAGAGCTATTGGTTATGAAAATCAATTTGAAGAGTCCTTTTTATGTTGGTGCGATGTATGTTCCACCTTCTACAAATCTTACATCGGTTGAGCTTGATAACATCATGAACAAGTACAACAAGATTATAATCGGAGGGGATTTTAATTCCAAGCACCCCCAATGGAACTGTCGGTATCCAAATAGAAATGGTAACACCTTAAAGGCTCACAATGATATAAACAACTATCTGCTGTTATATCCACCCACACCTACTTTTAGTCCGCCAGGTTTGTTACAATCTACTATAGATTTCTTTTTAGTGCAAGGAATAACGAACTATTCGGAACCTATAACAATTAATGACTTAAATTCGAATCATTGGCCAGTACTGATGACTTTACTTACCTCTCGCATACCGCCAAATTACGTTATCTCGGACACTAATTGGCGCAATTTCAGAGAAGAGTGCAACAACAGAATTCGCATAACTCCGAACATCAATTCTGTTGAAGAAGTAGACTTTGAAATCGCCAAATTCACCATGGCAATTACAGAAGCACACAAAGTTTCCACGAAAGTTAAACGTATTCGGAACAAATTTGTCGCAGATCGAGAAATCGATGATATGAAACGACGACGAAACAAAGCTCGACGTAAGTGGTTGGAAACAGGCAATGTCGCCTATCGTGTCGAGAAAAACCAGCTTACGGAAGACATACAAAACAGAATTAAAACCATTCGACGTGAGGAATGGTTAAGTAAAACTAAAGACCTTACCACGAAAGATAACTCTTTGTGGAAAGTGTACAGCGCGTTGAGAAGAAAAAACGAACCAACGCCAACTTTAAGTCATTCCAATACGAATTATTATACCAACCAAGAAAAGGCGGAGGTTTTTGCCGATATTTTTGAAGAGGTACACCAGGTAACTACCAACCTTAGTTCCCCGTTAGAGGAACAGGTAAGAGCAAGCGTAGAACTGCTTAAAGACATGGACGATTCGCTGGAAATTAACATCACTCCTAAAAGAATCCAGCAAATTATCAAGAGTCGTAAGGTGAGGAAGGCTCTCGGAGCCGACGGTATCACTAATAAACACCTTAAGTACCTCCCCAAAAAGGGAGTGGTACAACTTTATTATATTTTTAGGTCATGTCTGAAGCTATGCTATTTTCCGACGGTGTGGAAGACCGCTAAAATATTGGCAATTCCGAAACCAAACAAGGGCAAGGGCGAAGCCAAAAACTACCGTCCAATTAGTCTACTTTCTTGTTTGAGCAAAATCTTGGAAAAAGTTATCCAAGAAGAAATTGTCGACCATCTGACAAGTAATAATTTAATTATTAAACAGCAATTTGGGTTTCAGAAAGGACATAGTACCATCCATCAATTAGCCAGAGTAGTTGAGGATGTGGTCATGGAATCCAACAACAACAACCATACGGGGATGGTATTACTCGATTTGGAGAAAGCCTTCGATACGGTCTGGCACGAAGGTCTAATCCATAAGATGATGGAACTGAATCTTCCTACCTCCTTGACGAGGATCGTTCAGAGCTATTTGACAGGTCGCACCTTCAGTGTTGCAGTTGGCGATGCTAGATCATCGGAAAGAAGCATACCTGCTGGTGTTCCACGGGGTTCGATTCTCGGCCCAACACTTTTTAATATCTACATCAACGATATACCAATGCACGAGGACACGAATATCGCTTTGTACGCCGACGATACGGCTATCTATTCGTCGAGCTTAATTAAAGAAATTATCGTTGAAAACATCAACGAACATCTCCAGTTGGTATGCAAATTTTTCAGCGATTGAAAATTAAAATTAAATGTCAGTAAGACTGAGGCTATCATGTTTACGAACAGCAGAAATCGTCCGACAGTCGATATTAAAATTAACGATAGCGTTATCGAACTGCAAAAAGATATAAAATATCTTGGCTTGCTCTTAGATCAACGACTTACGTGGAAAAAAACTATAGCCGATAGAATTAAAAAAACCAACTTGGTGCTACATCTGCTCTATCCATTGATTAACCACGAAGCACAGTTATCCAGAGAGTTAAAGCTTCTGCTCGTCCGCACATGTGCCAGGTCAGTCCTGACGTACGGCTGCACTATTTGGGGAAGTGCCGCAAACAGCAACTTAATTGCCGTACAACGTTGTCTCAACAAGTTTTTGAAAGTAGTGAATAACTACCCTCGCTACACTACCATCAAGCATATGCACGAAGACAACAATTTTGAATACGTCGGCGATTTTATAAAACAATCGACCGAACAATTTTTGAAACGTTGCTCGTTCCACGATAACGAGTTCATTAGACAAATTGGAGACTACGATCTCGACAATATAATTTCCAAGAGGAAAAGCAAACTCCTCAAGTCTATTTTGTTACGAAATTACAACTTTTATGACTAATAGCCTGAACTGGTCTCTGTCGGTCCTTGTCGAGGAGGGAAGATCGACAATGTAAATATTATTTTAACTGTGTTGTTTCTGTATAGTTTAATTGTAACTCCACTTCCAATTCCAGTACATGTTAACCCACACAATCCTACATCAAACTCCTATACCCCATTTTTATCAATTTAGTAAAATTATTTATCAGGTTTTTGAAATTTTTATCCTGTAATTCATTTAAATTTATATACAATTCAAAATTATAATTACTGTACATATGTTAAATATCTAACAAAGGGCTTAACCTAATAATAGATAACGTGTATAAATTTGTTAACATTTAATAATGTAACTATTTAAAATTGAATAAATGTTATATATATTGCTATGCCCCCAACGGTATAAATTGCCAAAAACCACCCACTACCGAAAAACGCCTCGCTGGAGCGCACACATCTTTGAACATGAGACTCTCGTGAAATCTTAATGAATAAAACAATAATATGTTGTTAAATTTTTGATTTAATTACTCAAATTAGTTATAAAATTCTCCAAAAATACCAATCCAATCCTCAATATTTACTTGAATTGAAGCAAAATAGTACAGATGTTTTTATATCTTCGTCTTACATAAGATCGATTAATATCTGACCAGAAGCCGTATAGCTAAATTTTCAATTTATTTAAATCGTAATTATTTCAACGTAGCTAACTGAAAATTTAACGTAATGACTCAATTTATGAATAATAATGAAATTTATAATCTCACGATGAAGTTTTTAAATTGTTTAAGAAAATGTTTAAGTTTTATTTCACAATAATGCGCTCACCCTGTACTTAAGTTGGAAGCGGTCTCTCTCGGTGATCACTTTGTTGTTGTTCCTCACATTTAAAACGGCTACTGATGGTTTGAAAGTTTTATTTGTGTTGATTTTTATTTTTGTGCACTTATTCGATGATTCTACTTGTAAATTCTTCCTTGTTTACTTATTAATTCACTCTTCATTTACGGTACGTAACATTAGCTTTGTTTTGTTGATTGCGACATTTGTAAATTTAAACTAATTTTTCATGAGTGCAGGTTAAATTTTCATATTTTATGGAGACACAATTTAATCAACTTACACGTTTGGTGGTCTCTGTCGCAATGTCCTTTTTTTATTCTGCGCATTTTGTTCTTACCATTTTCAAAATCACCAATTTACAAACATAAAACAACGGCGCGAAATTCGATCGGTGAGTATTAATTTTCGTTGTTACACTTTCTCTTTTTAATTTTTAAACACTTTTATTTTAAGTTTTAGGCCCTAAATGCATTATCATTTACAGTCCTGATCATTATTAATCATCATCCTCTCATTCGAAGATTTGTGATCTAATAACATCTTTATTCTTATACAAAACTATGAAATGATCTCAAATAATTCATCGGTTAAGTATTTATTTTAGAAATTTATAACTAAAGCTTTCCTCTTTTAGGATTATACTACAAGTCATCATATTGTTTTATTTTATTTTAAAACTTAACTTCTTCTCATCGGGTGATGAAATTTAAACAACTAAAATTACCGTAAAGGCTCATAATTAGCTTAATTTAGTAAAAAAAACATGACATTAAATACCCCCTTTATTTTTTTTTATAAAAATTTTTAAGTGTTAACTGAAATCTTTCTAAAACAAAATAACTAAAGTCTTGTTTTTTTTTTTTTTTTTTTTTTTTTTATTATTTTTATAATTACTAAAAATTTATAAATTCAATCAAACTAAAATCATAATGGCAATTTCTATCAAATATTTACAAACTTACAAAATAACTAAATTTTCAACTACATTTAAAAAATAATTTTCAATTTAATAATTAAAACAATTAATTTTTATCTGATATAATCCCTTATTAAAATAAATTATGTAAAATCGTTTTTGAAACCAATAATTTCAAGAAAATCTGAGTTATTATTTTCATTCAGTTTTAAACTTTCTTCCAAAATATTGAACAGTTTTAATAAACCTTTTTTTTTTGTTTGATGATTAGCAATAAAATTTTTCAAAATATAACTTAGTTTTAACATGTTACTTGTTTCATGTTGGCAATTCAATTTATTTTTTAACTTCTTTATCAAAATTTTCTTTTCCTTTAACAAATCGCTACTGTTTTCTTCAAAATAACTACCCCCTTATCTAAATCTCCAATCCTCTTAAAATACACATCATTAATACAATATCAATTATTAAATTATTTATAAATCACCAACTTTTAAATCTACTAATACATTTTAAATTCCAAACAGTAATAATTAATTATCAAAATTATCAACTTTAATTAAAAATCTTTATTATAATAATCCTTGCCTAAATTTTAACTTGTTCCATGTTTTTTTCATCAAATCAGAATCTTGAATTTTGTTTATTTTGCCACTGTTTTTAAATCATCTCAATTTTATTTATTTTGGAAATCCAATTTATTTTTATAATCATCATTGTCAATCATTAATTTTAATTAGTTTCAACTTTGTTTTACCCCTATATCAATTTTTCATAAACGAATAAAAGTTATTTTAAATTTTACAATTGAAAAATAATAACGTTAAACTATCAAAAATTTTGTACAATAAATCACTATCTAATCAACCATAATACCTTTAGATAAATTTTAACCTATGAAACTAAGTTTTATATTTTACCCAGCAAATATTTTCATCAAAATCCATTTTCAAGCACTTCATCATAAATAATTCAATTTAATGTTTATTAAATTATTATTAATACAAAAATAAAACACCTCGCCACTTATATTTCCATCGGCCCAATCTTCCTATCGCTTTTAGATGCGACCATTTTTTTTCTTCACCTACTATCTTCTTTGTCATTATTATCATATCATTTTCAAAATCTTTATTTGCCATTTCGGTTTTATTTTCATCCAATTTTTCTTGATTTTCGTCTTGTTGGTCGTTTTCTTGTAAATTTTGTTTTTGCTCTTCATTCTCTTCTTCCGGTTTATCATCACAATCTGTTTTATTTTCTTCCTGCTTCCCATTTCCAAAGTTGTCTTGCATTTTTATTTCCAGTTTTTCTATCACATTAATATCATTTTCTAAAACTTCATTTGTCTTTATAACTAAATTTTCATTTTCTTCAAGTTCATTTTCACTGTAATTTTTCATTATTATCGCATAATTTTCCGAATTCTTATTCGACTCTTCAGTTTTATTTTTGTCACACTTTTCCTTTGTTACCAATTTCTGTAATTCTTTATTAATTGTTATTGCAATTTTATCATAATTTTCGTTAATTTCCCACTTTTTGTTTTCCATGTTAATTACATTTTTATCTTGTAATTTAGCTTCCGATTTTTTCCAATTTTCTTCCATCGTGTCAATTTTGTTACTTATTTTTGTATAATTATCCTTCATCTCTTTTTTTAAGTCATCATTATTGTCATCCATTTTTTTGTTCATTTTTTCATGAAAATAAGTTAATTGTTTTAAGACTTCATCCCATTTTTTGTCTTCCATTTGGGTGCTATTTGCATCCGGGTTAAACTGAGGACTGTCTTCAATGTTTGGTTTTTCCATTGTAAATTATTGAATTAATACGTTTTAATTTTCAAAACAAACGCGTTTATAATTTTAAAAAAAGGAAAAACTATAAAAATTGAATTTTATTCTCAAATAATCCTAAATGAGTTCAAATTTATTTTTAAGGCGTGAACATTTCATAAAATTTTGTGCCACATT
Source organism: Cantharis flavilabris (assembly GCA_949152465.1). Lineage (NCBI taxonomy): Eukaryota > Metazoa > Arthropoda > Insecta > Coleoptera > Cantharidae > Cantharis > Cantharis flavilabris. The sequence continues at coordinate 14,801,206 of OX424436.1, forward strand.
TGTTTGTTAGCCACATTTGTTGTTAGCCACATTTGTTGAAAATTTATAGAAATGACCACATTCGTTGACAAATTTTATCAAAATAGACAAATGTGCATGAAAATAATCTTTTAATTTTTAATTCTCAGGGTCTACAGTGAGTTCCAAGTTAATTCGAGCCCCACGTTAAGGGATGCCAATTAATGCTATGCCCCCAACGGTATAAATTGCCAAAAACCACCCACTACCGAAAAACGCCTCGCTGGAGCGCACACATCTTTGAACATGAGACTCTCGTGAAATCTTAATGAATAAAACAATAATATGTTGTTAAATTTTTGATTTAATTACTCAAATTAGTTATAAAATTCTCCAAAAATACCAATCCAATCCTCAATATTTACTTGAATTGAAGCAAAATAGTACAGATGTTTTTATATCTTCGTCTTACATAAGATCGATTAATATCTGACCAGAAGCCGTATAGCTAAATTTTCAATTTATTTAAATCGTAATTATTTCAACGTAGCTAACTGAAAATTTAACGTAATGACTCAATTTATGAATAATAATGAAATTTATAATCTCACGATGAAGTTTTTAAATTGTTTAAGAAAATGTTTAAGTTTTATTTCACAATAATGCGCTCACCCTGTACTTAAGTTGGAAGCGGTCTCTCTCGGTGATCACTTTGTTGTTGTTCCTCACATTTAAAACGGCTACTGATGGTTTGAAAGTTTTATTTGTGTTGATTTTTATTTTTGTGCACTTATTCGATGATTCTACTTGTAAATTCTTCCTTGTTTACTTATTAATTCACTCTTCATTTACGGTACGTAACATTAGCTTTGTTTTGTTGATTGCGACATTTGTAAATTTAAACTAATTTTTCATGATTGCAGGTTAAATTTTCATATTTTATGGAGACACAATTTAATCAACTTACACGTTTGGTGGTCTCTGTCGCAATGTCCTTTTTTTATTCTGCGCATTTTGTTCTTACCATTTTCAAAATCACCAATTTACAAACATAAAACAACGGCGCGAAATTCGATCGGTGAGTATTAATTTTCGTTGTTACACTTTCTCTTTTTAATTTTTAAACACTTTTATTTTAAGTTTTAGGCCCTAAATGCATTATCATTTACAGTCCTGATCATTATTAATCATCATCCTCTCATTCGAAGATTTGTGATCTAATAACATCTTTATTCTTATACAAAACTATGAAATGATCTCAAATAATTCATCGGTTAAGTATTTATTTTAGAAATTTATAACTAAAGCTTTCCTCTTTTAGGATTATACTACAAGTCATCATATTGTTTTATTTTATTTTAAAACTTAACTTCTTCTCATCGGGTGATGAAATTTAAACAACTAAAATTACCGTAAAGGCTCATAATTAGCTTAATTTAGTAAAAAAAACATGACAATATATATATAATTTTGTATCTTAACGTGTCATTGTGAGAATGCCTTAAGAGACCTAACGCTTTATTCTGTTCACCGATTTCTATAATTGTATTTTCTTCGTCTGCACAGTTAATTGCGTTTTCATTTGAGATGAACTTACGTAATTGAAATCCGTATTTTCCCCGTATGTCACTAATTTCACGTTTAAGTTTCATTACTTCTTTGACGGTATCCCCTCCAGTCAGAAGGTAGTCAACATAAAAGTCTTGCAAAATGGTGAAGCTAGCCTTGGGAAATTCCTTGGATTGTCGTATTGCAGCTTCTCGTAAAGCTCGTATTGCCATAAAGGCGCTTGAAGTTAATCCATAAGTTACTGTGTTGAGCTCGTATACTTTTATCTGTTCTTCCTGATTGAAACGCCATAAGATCTTTTGTAAATTGCGTTGGTCTTCAGGTAATAATACTTGACGGTACATTTTGGCAACATCTCCGCCGAGTACAACGTTATGCTTTCTAAATCGAAGAATGATAGAAAAGAGGTCGTCTTGTATCGTAGGTCCTACCATCATCAAGTCGTTTATAGAAACCCCGGTTGTCGTTTTGGCTGAGCCATCTGGCTCTGTGGCCAGAAGTATTATTAAAATGTAAAAGTGTGTGATGTACTTGACCACACTTTCTGCAGCCACCAGATTTACATTCTCTTGTACGGTGTCCAGCGGTAAGACAGTTAACACATAACCATAAGCGTCTGGCTTCATTTAACTTTTCTGCAGGTGTAAGTTTCTTGAAGTCAGGACACATGTAAATGTTGTGATCCCCTTTACAGGATGGGCAAGTTTTGTTTGAAGTGTTGAGAAAAGATTTTGACTTGCTCGTCTGTGTGACTACAGGTTTGTTGTAGCTACGCCTTGGTTCGTCGGGTGTGTCTAATGATTCTAATATGCAACATTTGTTTTTTAAGAAACTTGTTAAATCTGATTTTGTTGGTAAATTGTCTGATTTGTGTACAATCTTTTCCCATTCTCTTCTGGAAACGTTGTCGATCTTTGAAGTGATTAGATAGATAACAATAATGTCCCAGTGTCCTATTGGCAATTGTAATGCTTCTAGTGCACGTAGGTGTTTTTCCAAACTATCCAATATAAGTTTTAAGCCTTGGTGTGATTCTTTCTGAACCGTCGGAATGTTAAAAAGACCTTTGATGTGATTGTTTATTAAAAGTATTTTGTTTTCGAATCTTTCCAATAATAAATTCCATGCTACTTCATAATTTGCGTCAGAAATTTCTAAAGCTTTCAAAATATTAGCTGCATTTGACCGTAAAGATAAACGTAAATAATGAAATTTCTGTATGTCGGCGAGCGAACTATTATTGTGTATTAAAGAGGTGAATTTGTCTCTAAAAAATGACCATTGTTCATAGGAACCATCGAATGTTGGTAAATTTAAAGTAGGTAATTTAATTTTTGCATTGGAAATTAAATAATTGTTATTCGAAGCGTTACTACGTGCGGATAGCGTAGGAGAACTTGGTAGAGATTTTATAGTTTTATCCCGAATGAATTTCTTTGTTATTAAAATGATTTCATAATATTTATTTTCAAAATCTTGTCTTGTAGTAAAATGTATGTTTTTTTCGTAATCGGTATTTTCGTAATCGGTGTCAATCTGTTCCAATTGTGATTGGACGTTGTTAAAGATTTCAAGTAAAGTTTCCGCATCATTTAAACGCAGTTGTAATTGTTCCAAATCGATTTCGTTGTCATCTAAGTTTTTAATATTTTCAAAATACGTGACGAAACGTGTAAGTGCGCTTTTGGCATTTTTACGCTGTATTTTATAATTTTCAGTTGTCATAATTATAATGTTGATAAATTACACAAGTTGACAGAAATGTTTGGATAATAAATGGTAATAATGATAAGATAAAATGTGTTCAAAAGGATGCAATGTGTTTTTATTTTTAAGGAACTGGAACAAAGGGGTTTTGCAGGTACTGACCTTATTGCGATAAGAAACGTAGCGAGCATGTGAGATGGAATGTTGTATGTATAGTTGCGTGGTAAATCTTGAATATTAAATTGTAGTTGGATTCGTACTCGAAGGACCATAATATGTTTGTTAATTAAATAAATTAATTAACTTAGTGCAATTTGATTTGTATTTCACGTGTTTAATTTTGTTATTTGATACTTTGTTAGTAAAACGTAACACTGTTTAACGAACGTAATTTTATTTGTAATAAGTAATAACTAATAACTAATAACATGTGATGAATAAAAGAAACGACAGATCTAGTAAAAAATGTGTGCGTCTTGTAAGACGGTTACTGCGCGAATGACGCCGTCACAGTGGGACGAAATCCCAAATCGACGGCCAAAAGTCTGACAAGTTTTCAATTCGTGTGAAAGTTCGTATTCGGAGGGTTTTTGGGGTCGCTGATTACGAATCTGAAGTCAAAATTTCCAAAAACTAAATGGCGGATCCAGTACGGCAAAAAATTTAATGAAAAACAAATTGAATCGGGGTGAAAGTCTGTACTCGGGAGTTCTTGGGGCCGCTGATTACAAATCTGAAGTCAAAATTTCCAAAAACAAAATGGCGGATCCAGTACGCCAAAAATTTTAATGAAAAACTAATTGAATCGGGGTGAAAGTCTGTACTCGGAGGTTCTTGGGGCCGCTGATTACGAATCTGAAGTCAAAATTTCCAAAAACAAAATGGCGGATCCAGTACGCCAAAAATTTTAATGAAAAACTAATTGAATCGGGGTGAAAGTCTGTACTCGGGGGTTCTTGGGGCCGCTGATTACGAATCTGAAGTCAAAATTTCCAAAAACAAAATGGCGGATACAGTACGCCAAAAATTTTAATGAAAAACTAATTGAATCGGGGTGAAAGTCTGTACTCGGGGGTTCTTGGGGCCGCTGATTACGAATCTGAAGTCAAAATTTCCAAAAACAAAATGGCGGATACAGTACGCCAAAAATTTTAATGAAAAACTAATTGAATCGGGGTGAAAGTCTGTACTCGGGGGTTCTTGAGGCCGCTGATTACGAATCTGAAGTCAAAATTTGGGAATACAAAATGGCGGATTGAATATAAACGACTTGTGTAGAAAAGGCGTTACATTTATGTCACATAATAGCCAAGTTTTTCTTAAAATTAGGTTGATACAAAGCATTAAGATTAAAATAACGTATACAAAGTGTAGAAATTAGCATTATATTTCTAAAGAAATATGTATTATACAAATAAAGTAACTAACAGAAAAAGTAAAAAAAACACATTCCGAATAACTGGTCAGTCATTCATCGTCACCAGAACAATCTGATTCGCAGTCAGTGGATTCAACTGCCGACGCATTGCCCGAGCCCCCTGCATTTGATAAGACGATTGGCGCAGTTAATAACTGGATTGCTTCTGGTAGAAAAAAATTTATTTTCTTACCAGGTAATTTGCGCAGGCTAGAAATGTAGGGATCAGACGTTAATAGTAGGCGTGAAAAAACGTCTTCCATGGTTTTTGTTCGGGAAAACTTGCGTGCAAAATTTGCCCTATTCATTTTTATACATTTATTGGTCGATTCTTGGGCGTCTTCGGACATCTGTCCAATTGGTAATATTGCCGACTTTATAATCGCTGCACCATGAATTAAAATTTTATGCATTGAAGTCGGCATATAAAACCACGGATACAGTTTTACAAAGTCGCGAGCTGTTTGCACGGCATAATCTTGAAATTTGATTATATTAATCTCATGGCCGCTCGAAAGTGTTTGTAATATAACGTGAAATCGTTTGATCAGATCTTCATTTACCCCCGTAATTGAAGCAGAAGTGGTTGCATCTTCAAAAAACCGTCGAGCAGTATTCCCGTCATTGGAGCTACCAAAACCGGGCTTTGGTTGATCAACTATGAGACCCGATCGTATACGGAAACCCTTTTGTATACTGGCTTTTCGGTTTTTCACAGTTTCTTTATCATTTGCAGTACGCGCTTGCCACTTTTTAATTTCAAGTTTATACCCTACATGCAAACAACATTCGAAGAAGCGAATCCACGCATGCAGAGTCGATAACCCGAACTGTACGTAATCTTCATTGATTGTTCTTTTCAGCATCGCATCGATATTATTGAACTCTTTCGAAGTTCCTTGACATAAATAGCAACGTTGAGCAGAAGCATTACTGGTGATTGCATTGCAAACTTTTCCGTCTATCATCGTGAATGCAATTTTGAAAGAAACGGTTATGTCTTTTCCGTCAATGACAGTTTCGTAAGGGACAAGGTTATTTTCCTGCTGTTTTATAAACTCCATTTCGTTCACCGTGGCTTCAGTATTTTCATGCAAAAATTGCATTCTAATGGGCCTACAGAACCGGGTAGACGATGGCCTGGGATTTTTCCAAACAATGAGGGTATTTTTTGCTTCTTGGTCACCCGATATCAACTGCAACGGAACAAGTGACGTGAAGAATATGTTGGCATCAGACTTGCTTCCATCATCATCAGCAAATTTTTGTTTATATGCATTTTGGCCAGAAGTGCCATCGCAACCCCACTTACAAATTAAATTTAAGTTGCGAACTTCTTCTTTGCATAAGTTTTTAATAACTTCGTCTTGAAGTAACAAGATTCTCTGAATTGTATGATTAAGCAAAGACTGCAGTTTCACTTCAGCACTACATTCTGTAACGGTAATGTCTGATTTCGGTGGATAACATTTAAGCTTCGCCTGATGTATTACATTATACGACGGAAATAACTTAGAGCGCTGTTCTCTAGTTGAATTCCGTAGTCTCTGATAGTCAGATTTTGACAGATTCAATTCAACTACAAGCGATAGGGCTTTATCAGGAGTATAAGGAATTTCTGAAATCGATTCCAAAGATTCTCTATACTTTTTAGCTCTTGATGGGCTTCCCAGCGTCACATCTTGAACAACTTTTGCGGCATCAGATCTACCAGCTGCTCGAAGGCTCATTTGAGTCGCATAAGACAGTTCTTCGGTACCTCTAGTTGTACGCAAATCTTCAGTTTTCCTCCGTTTCGTGCGCACACTAGCTTCACCAAATCCTAAAGAAGGCCGACCCATGCTGCTGGACGGTGTTGAAGCTTCTTGAACGTTTCTCAGGGGAACAAACTCACTGAGCCATGTGGAATATTTGTCGAAGAATTTGTTTTCGTGCCTCCAAGCTTGCTTCCACTTTTCTTTAAATTGGCGTACTGTAAGTTTTCCGTCATCCGACATAGTGAAAGGTCTTTGAAGTTTCTCTGACATGAAATTTTCAATTTCCAGATATGCTGAAGCTGCACCACGATTTAAATTATTTTTCATTAGTGCGAAAATATCCTTTCTCGTTAATCCAGGTGCAGGTGTTGCAGGATCATTGTCGGCAGATTCTAAAATGTTAAAGTATAATACATATGAAAATTATTTATATATTCAGCCTTACTCACTATTACTCATGTCACAAAATTATAATGACTATAATATTGTGAAATGCTATGAAAATGCTATTTAGACCTCACTGGGCCCACGTGGGGTACTGGGCCCACAACGTGAGTACACCCCTGAAGAGATAATTTAAAACCATATAACTTTTATCTGAATCACTTCTGCATATTTTATTTTTTAATTGTTTGAAATCGAGAAAAATGCATTTTTCATCATATAACGTTGTACCAATAGCAGTGGCGCAAAAAAACACAATTTTTTTTTGCGGTTTCAATTAAGCATTAGAATTATATACAACCTAGAACAAGTCCGGCCGCTTTACAACGTTTTACAATGTAACTTTTCTCTAAGTGTTTACAATTTTCAATAGCAATTCTACGTTGATTTTCGGAAAAATCATTCATTAACTGGTATCACATACAGCATTATTACAAATTTTGTATTACATGATAATATTCTACTTACTTTTCCCTTTCGAATCCATTTTGAAAATCTTCAATAGGTTTATTTTTGTGGAACTGGCGACGTTTTCAAGAGCGCAATAAAAATTTACCACAGAGTGCGATGCGTCAAGTCAAGCGAAGGGCACTTTTGAACTGCGACACATTAGCAGGTATAAAGAATCATCCCATCTCGAGTCTAGAGCTCGACCCTAGGACTATTACTATATCTAACCTACCCCTGCAGTACCCCGAAATCGGTACTTTATTTTTAGACTTTTGGCCGTCGATTTTTGCGTCACTCACTACATCCCTAACCGCGCACCCCCCACTTAGCGCGGTGTAAAAATGCACTATAATAAAAAATGATTAAACACCATCTCTGCCATGAAATACTTAAGTAATTCGAACCATTTTCCAATTCAATCGCGAATTACATTGATCATGTAACAATAGAAGGTCGTCGACTTTCAGCGAAGTTGTATTTTGTATACGAAGTTTATATAGCGAAGTTGTAAAATATTGAAGGTGATAATATAGATAAGTAATCCTTATCATCGCCTATATGCGTTAATGGTCTCGAATTAATTTTAAGTTCGTTACATCATCCCAAATGCAAAAGTGTTACAGCATATCTACTTCCTTCAACAGATAATAGCATACATTTGTCAACTATATTTGAAATTGAGTACAATTTCGCTGAAGAAATTCTGCGTCCTATCTTATAAATGCATAATTTCGAAGAAGCCATGGGTGTTGTAAAAGCATCCCCTTTGTTTTCGAGAGTTTGCCCTTGTAAACATAGATTTCTTGAGTTGTAAGAAAAAATACGCGAGAGTTGAATAATCTCGCCATTCACTAATTTTACAACATTATCAGGTGTGCTGTGCTATGCATGCCGTCATAGTTTTGATTAAATTATTTTGTATATTCGACTGTTGATAATTTCGGCTTCTCTTTCAGTTTCTTGTACGCGGTGTTGCAAGTTGTTAATGCCAATATCATATCTTTGAATGGTTGATGAAATACTTGTGTTTTCAGATAAACGTCTAAATACCTGAGCGACTGGATTTCTCGGCATTCTGATGAGTCGTTTAATGTAACCCAAGCAATTTTCAAATGGAAATTATGAAAATTCCGTTAATGGAGCTTGCAAGTGTTGTACATCATCTGCCAAATGAATAAGGTTATGAAAATTCATGACTTGCGAATCATTTCCATATTGAGTTGGCATATCTTTAAAAAATATTCGAAGGAATGATTGAGCTTCGTTTGTGTACATTAATACCCAGGTACGGCTACACAATATGCGAGCTGCTACAAAGAGATGTAAAAAATGACGGAAATTATCTGATGACAGAACTTTACGTAAAACTACCCAGACAAATCTATACTGGGTATCTTTACAATTAGCTATATCTGTCACGTCAAGTATTTTTCTTTGGAATTCTGTCGGTATTTGTGATGACAATGACAGAATGACTTCTGTAAGGTAATATCGCTCTCGTTTTCCAATGCTGCCCCTTTGTTTTTTGGTCGAATGGCACTTTTCGAAGAGTGGCCTCAAATGATCAATCGTCGAAATGTTCACGTCCCCTTAACCTCGGAACATTCGCCATATAACTTGTCGACATCTTTCACTCATCACTTTCACATAACAAAAAAAAACAAAAACGTGTACTGGGTCACATAACCTGTGAAACGACTGCGATGAGTTTCCAGGATACTCCGCATTCTTATTCCATCAATATCAGGAGGATTTGAAAACCCAATCATTGTTTTAAAATTTATTATTTATTTAGTACTGCATCTAAATTGCACAACTCTGTAGGTTCAGTTACCCGAGTTATTATACCCTGTTTTTCTAAAGCGCATTTTTTAATGGCTCTTTTAATTTATCGGCAATTCTTCGAATAGGATTTACTATAGGAACTGATTTTCCTTTAGCTTAATTTTATATTTCCCTATTTTACCTACTCCCGTAAAAATTTCGTGGTTTTGAGTTATGAAGATTTCTTTTGAATCTTTCATAGATATTTTATCTACCCGTTTTATTAACCCAAAACTTATGCAATCTTGCAACCCTAACAACGGCGTCGCATTGGTATTTATTACCATGAATTTGCATGGTAATTCTTTGTTTTGTATTTTACAAACACAACTTATTTCTCCCTCTATTGATCTTAAATAAAATTCACTGTCACTACTGTCATTTCGGTCTTTTTCTACTTGGTACACTTTTTTATTATTTTTATCTACTATTTCTATATACTATCCGTGTTTGTTACCACATTTTCGACACTTGTTCTTCTTTTCTTCTTGTGTTAAGCTTGATTGTTGTTTTGGTCTTCTTTTTTCAAAATTCTATTTTAGTCCATGCACACTTGTTTCCACTTCTTCTTGTAGGGTTTTCACCTGCTCTTTTCCAGCTTCTGCTGCACGACACTGATTTATTGCCGTATTTAGTGATAAGTCTGGCACTCGCAGTAGCCATTCTTGTAAGCTTGCATCATTAATTCTTATCACAATTCTGTCTCGGACCATTCTTTCTTCTTGTTCACCGAACTTCCACAATTTTGCTTGTACTCTTAACTCGGTGACAAAATGATCAAATTTTTCTCCATCTTTTTGTGATCTACCAAAAAATTTAAAACTTTCAAATATCACATTTTTTCGCGGTATGCAATATGTTTCAAACGCTGCCAGTACTTCACTATAAGTTTTTCTTTGTGTTTCACTTAACTTTAACGTTTGATAAACATCCAAAGGTTCTTCACCAGCTACGTTGAGGAATATAACAATTTTTACTTCGTCCTCTTTTTCGATGTAACCTCTCGCTTTCATATAAATTTTAAACTGTTGCTTGAATTTGGCCCAGTTGGTGCCGTTCTCCAAAACAAGCTTCTTAGGAGGTTTTAGATTGAAATCCATTTTGTGTTATTTTACTGACTTTGAAATTTATTTTCAAATTTTTTTGTCAACTTGTAAAATTTGAAAATGTTTATTATCAACTTTAAAATTTTTTCACATTTAGTTTTACACTTTTTGTAAAAATGTTTTAATATTTTTTAATACCTGTCTACAGTAATTGTTTAACACCAAGTGAAACTTTTTAACACCTGACACCATATTGTGTTGTTAGACAAATAAAACTAAACATATTTATTATGTATTTATTTTAACTAATAACTGAGTACTGCAATGTTCTGATGTTCTTGAGGTACTGTGAATTATATCAGCTTGTGAGTAGTAGTCAAGTGTTCTTGCATTACGTCATAATTGAATAACATGTTTTGTGACATATGCAACAAGCTTCGCTTCAATTTTTGGTTGGTAATTGAACTTAATCTTCATATTTTGTGAACGATAAAACCATGTTTACAAGCGCAGATACAAGATTTCGTTAAGAGGAAGGAAGCAATTTTTGTGTGATTTTACCTATCTATCAGAAAAGACTTGCATTTGACCAATGCTCTGGTAGTAAATATAAATAGTAATGTCTTTATTACAATTTTGAAATTGGTCAAAATAAAGTGCTTTAGTCATAAGTCAGGGGGGCCGCTTGCCCCTATTGCCTCCCTCTGTAGCTGCGCCTACCTGTTTAGCACTTTTAGCCCAGGAGTTAACGGGTGAAATAAATTACATAAGATTTTATACCATATAAGTAAAGCCCGTCAGGCTTCACCCGATGACTCCCGGGTTAATTTTGTTGAAGACATTTTTTGTTACCCCAATTACAGGAGTTGTTCCAATTTTGATTATTGTAATTTTCTGTTGTCGCGTCAAGCCGTATAAACTGAAATATTAGTGCAATCAATTTAGTACCACTAAAATCTGAAACTCGCCCCTAGTAAAATCTGAAACGACGACGCCCTTGGCCTCGCCAGCTATAAAGTATCCTCAATAAAGTAATTATTTACATTTTTAGGGTATTTTAGTTGGTATTCGTAATTAAACCGTATTAAAAATTATTTATTTAAAAATTAAATACTTAAATTTACTTAGTTTTAAAATACGCTGACAGGATGTGAAAATCTCCTAAGTGAATGAATAAATTGTTAAAAGTTGGTTTTTCCACTGCTTGTATTTGCATTGCGACCTTAGCAATGGCCAAGTCATAAGTGACACTTATACATGGTTCCCCTAATTCTTTACCAATTTTTTGACTGTCTTTCATTGTATGCAAAACCACTTGCTTTCCCGTAGGTGATTCATTAATTGGTGTTAAGTAGAATTATCTTTTGTTGTTTGATATTGAAGTCTTCTATAAACTTGCTGTTAAATCCAACCCACATGGGTGTATTGAGAATATCCAACGCATGTGATAGCATCCATAACACATCTAACTTTCTTGTTAGTTTCAATGTATCTGGTGGTATTGAACGTCTCTCATCGTCACTTGATAATAAAAGCTCAGACATTTTAATTTTCTTAAAATATTCTTTCACATCTGCAGTTATAACTTGTAATGATCTTTTTCTTTTTTTCGATGTTCCACTTGGTCCAGGTTGCACAGAAGCTTCATCAATATTCAACGGGAGTTCTTCATGAAATACAGAATAATTCACGAATGAGTTGTAGATATTCCAAAGAAAAATTTCTCTGGGGCATAGAAGTCTTGAGATTCTTGTCGGTGTTGTCATCAAGATGGGGTTTTTTATTATTGTGATCATCAAAAAGACCTGCAACAAAGCTTTTCAATTGCACACATTCTTCACCAAAGTCATCATCTATGTTGGTTTGATACTTTTTCGTCAGCACAGAGGCATTTTTCTTGATTTCTTCATTGGAAATAGTACAATTTAAAGTACAAAATTCCTCTTCAATATTATTAACTTACCACTCATGAATTTAAATACTTGAGTATCTTTGAAGCTCCGTTTTCCCGTTCCCAGAACCTTTCTTCCACAACCACTGTATTCCAGTTGAACAGTTTTGGTGATTATTGTTTTTATGATTGAGGCTGATTTATGATTTTGATATTTGATCCAACGGTATCCAATCGAAAAACGTCTTTCTAGAAATTATACAATCAATTCATATTTAAATAAAAAATAAAATCGAATAAATAGTGTGTGCTTGTTCTGCAAGTAATAATATAATACATACTAATGCATTTTGTTTGGAATCATCAGATATTAAACTTATTTCAAATTCTAAAAATTTCTAAAACGCGCCGGCTGGCCACGCGCCAGCGGCGAATTATGTCGTCACATTGAGCTAATCGACGGCTGGCAGTAGCGGCTTCTTCAATCCGCGGCTGGTAAGCAGTCTAGTGTGACCCGCGCTTTAGTTGAGGAACATATAATACGTTTGTTATTATCGCGTCATGCCACTCATCGTTCAGCAATTTCCGAATCTTTGTTCCTTTTCCTTTAACTTCAAGGGTGTTATAATTTCCTAGAGTGACTAAGCTTTCGTTTTGATTTTCTTCAAATGTCTAGAAATACTCGTGACATGTGTCCCGATGCACCACTGTCTAGCGTCCAAACATCATCTCTTGACTCGGTTAGGGGAGAATAAATAATTATGTAGTGGACATGGGTAAGAAATATCAAAAATTCTGTAATCATACTGAGTGGTATATGTCTCTTACATATATAAATGTATATATTTTTGAAAAAATACGACATTAGTATGAGTTAACTAAATTTATGTATTTTGATGTAATATCCCACTTTAATCGGTTAAAGAATTTGGTATTTTCAAAAACAGTTCTTCATATGAAACAAATGCTGAAGGCTCTTCACTAAATCTAAACCGGTTGGAAGCAACTTGTTTTTTTAAAAATTTCACGTTGTAGCCATCTACAACAGGTTCTTCTATTTTAGCGGCGTAATGTCTAACCTTTTTTTCCATACACCTTACAAACCACGAAACTGTGGACTTCAAGTTTGGTAAGGTCCTGATTTTCATCTTCGTCCTGTTCCAAATCTAATTCTGAAGATGAGTCTTTGTACTCCACTTCTTCCTCATCGGAAGAAGATTCATTCATAACTGTTTTCTTTACCTTCTCTATTTTCTTTGGATCAATTTTTCAATTTCTTTTCTGCAAGTTTATCGCGTTCCGGAGTATCGGTGGCTATTATGGATTTCCTTTTGACTGGTCCTTTACGAGTTGCTTTTCTAACTGGAGCTTTCGGATACGGTCTTATTTCAGATGGGGATACATACGTTTGCTGGTGCTCGTTTTGGACTGGAATTTGTGGCTCCGGTGAAAGCTCATTTGACAGAGATACATTGTTGGGATTTTCTTCTGTTTCAGGTAATATCCTGTCTGTAACAAATCAACAAAGAAAGTCTTATTCGCTAAAAATATTCTTGTCGAACGGCCAAATTCTGGTGCAGCGGAATCCCGATTTTATATTGGACGGAGTTGCAGATCGATCCCAAGCTTTCATGCATATTGGTGCCAGGTCATGAATTGATAATGTCTGCCCTGGATGAGCGAGCATCCAGTCATCTTCTCCTTGGTTGAAACACCTTTTGAATGGTCCGAAGGCTGTAATTTATTAGACGTGTGGGGTGGAAGAGTTAAAATTATAATTCCGCTTTTTTTGCAATAATCAATTCCAGGAACAGATAAATGGGATTCGTGATTGTCCATTATGAGAATGACCTGACGTTCTTTAGAACATCGAACGTGAGCTGCAAAGTGTAGCTTTTAAACTTTTAAAAAATTATCGCTGGTATTCCATCCAGACGAGTGCACTAAGCCAGTTGCGCCATATTCGTCTGGAATACCACTTAGCATTCGATGTTTGTCAAATTTTTTTCTTGCAAATACCCACACTGGTGGAAGTGCTGTTCCATTCGCTCCAATAATGCCGACTTGAGTGACCAACTCTCCTCTTTCACGCGAAACGACTTTACCCACTTGATGCTGGCCTTTGGTAGCTACCACCTTTTGCGTTTTTTGGACTGTGGTAACACCCTTCTCACCCAAATTAAATATGTTAGATCCAGTAAACTCGTGCTTTTTCAGGATCTCTTCTAACTTAGCTTGAAATGTGCCGACTGTAGATTTATTAAAACTTGAAATTCTCGCTAAGCTTGTATTCTCTGGCGCTCTTATGGACAATTCAGATCGCCGACTTAAAAATCCAGTAAACCAGTCCTTTCCTGCTGATTTATTTGCTTTCCAAGAGTTTGGGACTTTGAGGTGATTTTTTTCGGCAAATTAATTCATATGCCAACCTGTGTGTAGCTTTGGGAGTTAAACCGTGATACATATTCGAGCATGTTCTAAGGTAACAGGTAAGCGATGATTCCAATTCATTAGAAAAAACTTGACAAGTGACGAAATGCGGAAAGAACGACGTATTCTCAATTCCAACTTCTTTTGTTTTTTTGACATATAACGCCAGAGTTGTTTTTTAACTTCATGCTCTTTCGCTCTTCGTCTAATGGAATATTTTCCAGATAAAACATCTCCTGTTGCACTTCACATGGCTTCTGCAGAAAAGAGTCTTTTTGTTAACCTTTTGTGTTTATAAGGCATGTTTTCTGAAACAATTTCATACTTTAGGGAGGGTCTGGACACTTGCGGGAGGATTTGGACAGGTGTCCATACCCTCCCGCAACGTAGTTCCGGTAATAAAATTACAAAATTTATTAACGTATTTTAATATACCTTAAAAATAGCAACACACTTTAATAGTTAAAGCTTACCTAATATTGGTAATCAATCAGCAACCAAAAAACCACAAAAATAGTTTGTAAAAAGCACAGTTCAAAATCGATTAATATTAGAACAAACACGTGGATTAATAAGAAAATTGCGGTGCATCGAAACGAAACGATTTGCTTGCTTCGCGTCTAGACAGGCACTAAGAATAATCAAGTGCGCTTGTAGTTTCATTTCCCTTTTGACGGGTTCACTAATTAGGCGGCTATTTTGAATGTGTCCAATGCCTCCCGCTGTCCGAACCTTCCCGGCTCTCCCCTACATGGACAACATTGTCCTCTGTTGTGAAAGCCGATACATTTCCTTGTGGTCCATTTTCATCAGGTTTGGCACATTTTTGGTTTTTTCTTGCTTTCTTTTGATTGGAACAATCTCTTTCGAAATGCCCTTTCTTCTGGCAGTTGTAGCAAGTGATCTTCTTCCAATTTTTCGAGTTTCCACTTGTTGCTGCTTTCAACTTTACCAGTGTTGAAAACGCGTTGTCGACTTGTTCGACTTGTAGCCTAAAACGCGTGTAACCGTTGATGTTATATATGGTTGGCCAGCTACTGTTTTATCAGATTTTTATCAGCAGCAGTTATAAAAAGGTTCCAAGGTGTAATAATTAATTATCAAATTCGCTGGTTAGGATATCAAAAATATACAAAATCGGTGCTATTGCTTGAATAAGGCGTTGGAAGTTCCTTCCCTGAATTTTTTCCAATTATTTCCAAAAAAACAATATCCGGCAAAATATTCAAAATTTATGCCAACAGGGCTCAGCAAACAACAAAACCTTCTTATCTGTCGGTTATCGGTTAACCTTGCAAATTTTCTCCACTTTTAATAATTAATACTACAAATATAGCTATCCACTACAGATCCAACTTTAATCTTATCCAGATTCCAAATCTTGGTAACAAATCCAGTAAATTCTGTCCAAAAAAAATTATATGTTTCCAATTTTAGGCGAAAATTTATTTCAATTTTAACTAAAACGTCCAGCCACGTTCGTCTTTAATTATCAAAAAGCCTCTTATCAGGGGCGAGCGCTCGGTTGATTACCCTTGTACAAGGTGCGTCGTAATTATTCATTTCTGAATAGATGGAAATTTTATACAACGACAAATGTAACGTTACAGACTTCAGCTACATTTGATTCCTCATCTAACAATCTTGCAGTGAGGTTTTGTATTGTTTGACGTTCCTCATTGACTGACAACCAAGCTTGCCGTACTCCTCGAAACTTTTCTGGTAAGGAGATCAACATCTTAGTCATCACCGCTACGTCGCTAACACCTGCTTTTCTTACTTGTTTAGCTAGGTTTTCAACTTTGGCAACATGTAAATCCATTCGGTACCGATGAAAACGTTCTTGATGCATCATCTTGTTCATTTCCTACTTTTGCTGGTAGATGGTGTCGAAAAGCGATCCATAACTTCTTTTGTGCTGTTACAATTTTCCATTAGTGTTATCTGCGCAAGCTCCATTGCTGATGTCAAGGTGAACATAGCTATGGCGTCCGTCTTGTTCCAAAGATCAAACTGCTTTTTATCTTCGGAGTTTGGTTTTATGGACTCTCCAATAGGGGAATTCCTAGTAGTCGAAAATTTGGTTTTTGCATATGAAAATCGATGGCTGGCAATAAAATACATAGAATAATTTTAAAAAATTTTATTTAAAAATACTGGATTAATTATATGTATAAATTGATTACCTATTTCAAAAGTATACATTTGAAAAGTTGCCATTTGGTGACGTATTTTGATTAAAAGGAAGAAAGATAAGAAAATTTTTTATGGTTTCTTACATTTAAGATTCTGGAACGAGAAGAAAGGTTATAGTCCCGGTAAAATTACCACTCAGTCGATAGTGAATATTTTTGATAAGAAACAATAGTATGGTCCAAGAAACAACAACAAAATTGGAATACAACTATGGAACATAATTCGATGCTGTTGACTACTGTATTAAATTTGTGAAGGACAAGAAAGATTTATACGCAGGACCCGATCTCGTCAGCGTACAGTGGGACGAAAACACGAAAAAGTGGACAAAAATAAAATTTTGACTTTAATGACTTAAAATTGACATAATTAACACGCGAAAATTAATTATAAAATTTAAAATTGACAGAGGTGGCTTAGAGGGGTGTTTTTTTATAGGAGGGGATATTAAAATATGATTTTACTTTTAATGACTTAAAATTGGTATAAATAACACGGGAAAATAAATTAAAAAATTCAAAATTTACAGGGGTGGTTTAGAAGGGTTGTTTTTTTTATTCGAGTGGTTATTAAAATATGATTTTAATTTTAATGACTTAATAAAACGTGGTAAAAATGGCATACATAACATGGGAAAATTAATTAAAAAATTCAAAATTTACAGGGGTGGTTTAGAGGGGTGTTTACTCTTTAAAAGTTTAAAATACTATTATTTTACTTTTAATGACTTAAAATTGGCCTACATGATACAGAAAACTGTATAAATAAATTAAAAACTTGGCAGGGATGATTTTAGAGTTTGTGTTTTTATATAGTAGATCCGCCCAAAAATGTTTTCTTTATTAAATAACCTCGATCCAATAAGGTAACAGTAAAAACAAGTACATTGAATATGTGCATATACTTATATATGCAGCGCGTCACCGTTGTTTAAAACGCGAATTACTTAAAAGCGAGGTTGAATGAGGTTACAAATTTTACATGATGTGTTTAAGAAATATCCAATGTATTTTTTGCATATTTTTTTAAATCGGGATCTGGTGGAACATTTTTTGTAGGTCCACACAAAGTTGGAGAATTGCATAAGATTTTCTATTGAATAGCTTTCGGAATTAAGCTATGTATTTAATTAATGCAATATTTTATTGTCTTAGAATTTTTTTAATTCAAAAGTACATACTTCAAGACATCTTTTCTATTAAATACTAATTTGAACCCTAAACTGAAATCCGCACAATAACTCGTCAAAACTTAATGTCGCACGTAGCGAAATGCTACTCAAATCAGCGTTTAATAAACGGCGATGTTTACATCGCTCTAACAAGCTGAAATATTTTTCAATTTTTCAGCTAACGGTTCCGCCATTTACTTTAAATACATATCTGCTGCTTGACTTTCCGCTCGTCTTGTCGTTTGCCCAGCTTGCATCTGCATATCTGTTTGATTGTTGCTTGTGTTTGGTACTTTTACACATCAATGGTTATTTGAATATAAAACGATTTTTTGCTGTTTTATGTTTTTATTGTGGACTGTAACTTGTTCTTCGCATAACAGTTCATTTTATACTGTTCGATAATACCGCGTAATCTTATCATTATCAAAAAATGTCCTGCGCCTTCAACAATATCTATATAATAAAAATTTTTCATTTTTGCTGTTCAATTTTAATCTCAGATGTGCAGTTCCCTTTAAGTATTTCACGACTCGTTTCAATTCGTTCCAATCTTCCTGTTTGGGTGCACAAACTTTTTACGCCAGTATGGAAACTGCTGCTGATATATCTGGTCTTGTGTTCACTGATACGCATAACAAAGATCCCATAAGTTTCTGATAATTCTTATTGCAAATTAAAACTTCCGAATTCCCATTATCGTTACCATATCCCGGATCAATTGGAACACTGTATGTTTTTGCATCGCTTAGTCCAAATTCTACTGCAATTTGTTTGATGTAATTTTCTTGACTTAATTGATATATTCCACAATCGTCTTTGGTAACTTCAATCCCTAAGTAAGTTCTAATATTACCCATATTTTGAATATCAAATCTTGTATTTAGTTCCTTCTCAGTTGACTGAATAATTTGTTTTTCTTTGCATGCTATAATGATGTCATCCACGTAGATCAACACCAATTACCATTAAATTCTTTATATGAAAGACATTGATCCACTTTACTTCGATGAAATCCAATTTCTAAAAATGCTTTATTTATTGCTTCGTGCCAAGACCTTGCTGCCTGCTTAAGGTCGTAAATGCTCTTCTTCAATAAACAAACGTAATTTTCTTTGTTTTCTTCTAGAAACCCCGGTAGCTGTTTCATATATATGGTTTCATTTGATTTTCCGTCGAGAAACGCTGTTTTTGCATCTAAATGATCCACGATAAATCCTTCCTTTGAAGCAATTGACAATATAATTCTAAAGATTGTTTGCCTGGATACTGGTGCAAATACTTGATCGTAATCTTCCCCATATTTCTGTGAATAACCTTGTGCAACCAAACGAGCCTTAAATCGTCTAGCATCACAGCTAATGCCCGATTGAATCTTGTAAACCCATTTACATCATATAGCGGTTTTTCCGTTTGGTAGTTCACAGAGTGTCCATGTTTGATTCTTCTTTAATCAACTCATTTCTTCATGCATAGCTTTTATCCAATCCTCTTTGTGTTTACTTGAAACTGCTTATGAAAGATGGATTGCCCTGACTGATAGGCACGTGTAAAGAGTAACCCATCGTTTTTCGTGACGTCTTCCAATAGTGATCTCGAGTGGGCCGAAAAAGTCTAGACCAACATTTGTAAATGCACGAATGTTAGTTTTAATCCGGTCCGCGGGAAGATTAGCCATCAGAGGTGGATTCGGCTTGGCTAATTTCACTTTGTACGATGAACACTCCTTCCTCACCTTTCGATACAAAACACGTATTTTTGGAATGACGTATTTTTGCCGCATCTCATTGATGATGGTTTCATGATTCTGATGTAGAAAGCGACGATGATACGCATGAACAACCAAGTAACTGATCCAGTGATCTGTTGGGAGTATCACCGGTCGTTTGAACGAGTCTGGAATCTGCGTCGAGTTTAAGAGGCGGCTACTCATTCGTAAGAGGTCATTCTGATCGAGATGTGGTGAGAATGTGTAGAGACGGCTAGATTTGTCGACACATTGATTTGGCTTTGTTGACAGCAGTGAGACTTCTTCTTTGAATGTATCAAATTGAGCTCGTCGAAACAGAATGCATTTGGCGTTGACAATTTCATCGTTGCTGAGTGGTTCGCTTCTCTTTGACTTACACTTTTGTTTAAAGTTATTCACCGCCCTTTCGAAAAACGCCTGTACTCTGACGAGTTTAGACCAGCTCGAAAAATTTTCTGGTTTGGGTGTAACTATGTCGGATTTTGTGCCACCAATGAATAGAACAGTTGGACGAATTTCATCAGTCTCGTCACTTGAGCCAACAACGCATTTTGGCCATTCAGTTTTGGCTTTCCAAAGAAAGTCCGGTCCACGCAGCCATCGTGAAGATGATTCATTCCTACTCGACAACCACTTCGTACATATGTCGGCTACATTTAATGTGGTAGGAACGTACCGCCACTGTTTGCTGTCTGTCAGTTCCAAACTTTCGCTGACTCGGAACGCAACAAATTGTTTGTATCGTCGAGCGTCCGAATGCAGCCAGTTCAGGACAGTTGTGGAGTCCGACCACAATGTTACATTATCGAATCTTAGTGTTAGAGGTGCTGTTAAGCTGCAGGGAGGGCGGGAATATTTCGAACACGTTCAGCAATTATTTTATTAATGAAACGAAGGTTGAAAATTTCTACAAGTAATAATAATACGAATTAACAATAAATATAATATTAAAACAACAACCCTGTGCTTATAATTTCTGCCCTTAGCGCACTTGCACTTCTAAATCTTCTTTACCAAATAATTTGACGCCTTAAATGCCGTTATTCGGTATGTTATCTTTCCGTTGCTAGGAGCAGTATTGCAAGCACAGGGAAGTATTCAACGCACACTAAAACCTAAATATAATCAAGTGTTACTTCTTCAACACTTAGTGTATGTGACTCAATCACAGTTTTTGAGAGGCGAGCAGCTAGTACAGCGGCCAATGATTCAAGCCTCGGTACTGAGAGCAGCTGTTTTGGATTCATTCTTGTTTTTGACGATATCAGGCTGACATAGACAGTACCGTCCAGAACACATCTCAAGTATGCACATGCCGCATGAGCGTCGCCTCCAGCGTCTCATAATAAGTGTAATTCAAACGTAGGTTGAGTATCCCGTTCATGTTTCGGTAAGTATGCACGAGGAATTTCCAGGTTTTCGATCGATAGCAACTGTTGTCCCCATTGCTTCCATTTCACATATTGTTCATTGGTCACTTGTTGATCCCAATCAACTCCTGACATCCACACTTCCTGGAGTATAATTTTTCCGTGTACGATAAATGGAGATAGAAGTCCGATTGGATCGAAAACGCTCATTATCGTGCTCAGAATCTGTCTTTTGGTTGGTATTTTGGTGCCATTCAATATGTTCATGTCGATACGCCGGATGTTGACTCTAAAGACAATAGTGTCTTGGTCGGTTCGCCACCACATTCCCAGAACTTTATCAGCAAGAACTTGGAATTCGGAGATGTTTTTGTTTTTCGAGTCTAGTGATTGCGTCACGGATTCAAGCTCGCTTTCATCATTCGAGCGCCAGCTTCGAATTTCGAAACCAGCCGCAGCGAGTATTTTAGTGACTTGGTGAATCACCTCGATAGCTTCATCTGGCGAATCAAAGCTATCCAGCCAATCGTCCACATAGTGATTGGACTGGATTGCGTACGTAGCACGTGGACACTCCTCACTGAATTCCTGGGCGTTTACGTTTTTTACATGCTGTGCAAGACTAGGTGAGCATGTAGCCCCAAATGACATCACACGAAGCATATACACGTCTGGTTCCACGGACTGGTTGCAATTCCTCCACAAAAAGCGTTGAGCATCGCGATCCTGTTCCTTTACTTCCACTTGGTGGAACATCTTATGGATTCATTCCACTTTCCCGAACGTGTCTTTTGGGAAGCTACCAATTTATAGTAATCAAGGCCAATGATTAACGTCGGTTGACAGTTGTCGTAACAGCAGATATCTAGCCCTTCAAGATGCTTGTAGGCACTTATCAATTCGGAGCTCACAGTTTGGCTAGGTAGATTCAACTCTTTTACTGTACTCACGCCCGCTAAGTGAAATTTCTGATTATCCGAAGCGATACCTGAAATGTCGAACGAGACAAGTTTTGAATTCTCCTCGACTCGCGAGATATCACCTGTCCACTTCAAACAGAGTTCGGACGGTGGTCCATCTAATTCCAGGTCTCGCGCTATGTCCTCTTCCAGCAGTGTTATCAAGGACCCTTCATCTATGAAGGCGTATGTCCTGACACGCTTGTTGGCACCATACAGGTACCATACAGGTTTCAATGTGGATTTGTGAAAAAACTGTAATAGTGCTAGCTTTAATATTAGGGTGCTAGCTATATCGATTCGGGAGCTAGCTTTTTGGCCAAAAATTTTAACTGGGGGGGGGGCAAAGTAACGGACCCAACGAAACTACGACATCTACATAAAGTACGACTGCGTAGATTTCGTAAACTAGATCTGCATTAAAAATTCTACGAAATTTACGAAAAATGCAATCTACAACAAGTACGACAAAAGTACCAAGTGACATGAATCCCCTTATTGTTTTTCAATTCATTTTAAACTTGAAAAAGAAAAAGTCATTTTTCGAAAGCTCGTTTAAAAAATGTGTTTTATTTGTGTCCTGTAGCTCAACATTGATAATTCTAATTTATAATATAATAATAA
Source organism: Cantharis flavilabris (assembly GCA_949152465.1). Taxonomy (NCBI): domain Eukaryota; kingdom Metazoa; phylum Arthropoda; class Insecta; order Coleoptera; family Cantharidae; genus Cantharis; species Cantharis flavilabris. Next base: position 14,823,769 of record OX424436.1, read on the forward strand.
TAATAAAATATTTTGTGACACTACTCCCACGGTAAATTAAAAGAAAATATATTAACTTTGCTCCCGTATTTATTTGTAAAGTAAAAACTCAAACAAACTTAAATTATTGTATTTGAAGCTAAAAAAATTACTCTACTTTTATGTTCGTTGAGTTGTGATCTATGTATGTAGGTATATGGGTGTTTCTACAGGTAACCTACTGTGATAACGTTAGTGCCTGTAAGGTAACTCCCTTGGTAGTAAATAATAGAACAGTCTAGTTAAATGTCTCGTTTATTACTGTCGTGATCAGTGCAAGTCTCTCAAGCGTTCGAGTCACCTGACATGTATAATGTGCTCTTGCGCGTTACACAAATACATCATATGTTACATGCTCTTTCAAAAATTTGGACAAATGAAACATTCAGGATTGCAATTATAAAAATTCAAACATTATTTTAAATGATAATTAAAAGTACAAAATTGAAACATTATTCAAAATACGAGATTGAGATATAAAATTCAAACAATTAGTTCAAGACGAAGTCTTTTAGGTAACCCGGCTTTGATGTTAATCGTCTAGGTCTGCTTCTCGGTTCTTTGTCACCACCGTTATCACCACGGTTATCATTTACATGTGGATCACTTACACCTTTATTTATGTCGAGGTCAACGGTCGGTTTTATGTTTTGCTCTGCTTTGTTCACTTTAACTTCCGGGTCGCGAACACTTCTATTTATATTTCCCGTTAATAAACTTTGTTTTTCTGTTTGCACTATTGTTTGATTTTCATCACTTTTGTTTGAGTCGGCTTCATTTTCGTTTTTGCGAAGGGGTCGTAGGTGTATCTTGTTTCTCCGGAGTGGCGTACCATCTTCAGTGATTATCTTGTAGGAATCCGGTTGTTCCGTTTTATTTAGAACTTTCGCTAAAGTCCAGTTTCTTTTTCCTTTTTGCACTAAAATCTCCTGATCCTCCTCCAAATCCTGAAGCGTGTGTGCTGTTTTGTCGTGGTAATGTTTTTGTAAACTTTGCTTTCTTTTTATTTCTTGTAACGGCCCACTGCAGTCGTATTTAGGAATTAGACTGGCTTTCGTCATTATCAAGTTGGATCTTAACTTTCTTCCCTGTAGCAGTTCCGAGGGTGACGGTTGTAGTTTATTTTTTGGAGTGGTGTTATAGTTTAGTATGGCACTTGAAATATTGTTACTCGAAGCGGTTGCTTTGAGTATCAACCCTTTTGCTGTCTGTACTGCACGCTCGATCATTCCGTTTGACTTTGGATATGTGGGACTTGAAGTTGTGTGTTTTATGTCGTAGTATCTTAAAAATTCAGCGAAGTGTGTGGAACTAAACGGAGGGCCATTATCACTTATTATCTCGGCTGGAATCCCGAAGTATGAAAATGTCTCTTCGATTATCACAGTAATTTGTTTCGACTCCTTTGACGTTATTTTTTTAGTCGCCATGAATTTTGAAAAATAATCCATGATTATTAGGTAGTCGGTTGAATTTATGTGTGCGAAATCCATGGCTATTTTGTTCCATGGTAAGTCCGAGATTTCTTGATTTCTCATGGGTTGTTTGCAATTTGACTTTGCATATTTTTGGCAAATTTTGCAATTTAAAACATAATCTTCAATGTCTCTTGACATGCCCGGCCAGTATATTAGGGTTTTTGCTTTGTTTTGGCACTCTGTTACCCCTTGATGTGCGCTGTGGATTATCTTTAACACGTTGGGTATTTCATTTTTTGGTATTACGACTTTTCCACCCCTGCATAGGATGCCATCCGCGTAGTACAATTCTTCTTTGAAGTCCCAATATTTTTTCGCATCACTTTTTATGGATTTCTTATGTGCTGGCCACCCCTGATTGATGTAATTGATTATTTCTTTTATTGTTTGATCGTTTTCTGTAGATGTTCTCATTTCTTGGATTCTTTCTTGTGACGCACAAACTATTGCGTTCACCGCCACTGTTTTACCTTCGAGGTAATCTGTGTTGATTGTTTTGTTTGTGTTCGGGTCGCGAGATAGTGTGTCGGCGATACATAAATTTTTACCCGGCACGTATTCTAATTTATAGTCGTATCGCATCAGCTTGAGAACCATTCTTTGTATTCTTGGCGATAAGAGCTCCATTGATTTGTTTACAATACTGACAAGCGGTTTGTGGTCGGTTTGTACCAAAACTTTTCTTCCGTAAGGTGGAATCTCGTTAGACCATGTAATATTGCTAACAGTTCCTTTTCAATCTGGGCATATTTTTTCTGTGTTTCAGTGAGGGCTGATGAGCTATACCCTACTGGTTGGTTGTCTTGTAGCACCACCGTTCCTAGTCCGTAACTGCTGGCATCTACTGATATGCACAGCGGCTTTTCTGGGTCGTAGAATTTTAACGCCGGGGCTGTACTTATCAGTTCTTTTAAGTGTTGAAAACATTTCTCTTCGTTCTCACCCCATATGAATTCATTTTTGTCACTTAGCAATGCTCGTAACGTGTTGGTATGATGTGACATATTCGGAATAAACTTTCTTAGGTAATTGATCATCCCAAGTTCTCGCTGCAATTCTTTTTTATTTTCTGGGCTTTTTAAGGCCTTTATAGCGTCAATTTTAGTTGTTTCTATTGAAATTCCATCTTCCGTTACTCGATGCCCCAGAAATTTAACTTCCGATTTTGCCAGTTGCATTTTTTGTTTACTAAACTTGATGTTGTATAGTTTGGCTCTTTCCAAGGCTTCTTTTAATCGCTTGTTGTGTTCTTCCATTGTTCTTCCGTAAATTATTACGTCGTCTACATATGGTTTTACACCTACTAAGTTTTCAAAGATTTTGTTTATCAATTTCTGGTATACTTCAGAAGCGCTGCTTATACAATACGGCATTGTTTTATATCGAAATCTGTCATACGGAGTAGCTATTGTGCATAGATACGAACTTTGCTCGTCAATAGGTACCTGTAGGAATGCCGTTTTAGCATCTAACACTGTGAAGTATTTTGCTCCCGATAATTCCGCTAAAGCACTCTCTACTGTTGGTAAAACGTAGAATTCCCGCTGGGATTGTTGATTTAGTTGACGTGGGTCCATGCAGATCCTTATTGACCCATCACGCTTAGTCACTATGACTATTGGGTGAACCCAATCGGTCGGCTCGTTTACGGCTTCTAAAATTTTATTTTTTACCATGTTTTCTAACTCATCTTTCAATTTGTGCTTTAAAGACAAAGGAACTCTTCTTGGTGGCGAAGTTGCCGGTATTGCGTTTTTCTTTAACGTGATATGATAAGGTTTGCATTTGATAACTGATGGTTTATCGTCGAATACTTCTTCGTAACTCGAAATTACGAAGGCGTCCTGAGGCCATATAGTAAAAATAAAATTTTTAAGTGTCAATTGCGACTTGAAACTGTCAATTGACACTTCGAAGTCGCAATTGACACTTCGAAGTCGCAATTGACACTTCGAAGTCGCAATTGACACTTCGAAGTCGCAATTGACACTTCGAAGTCGCAATTGACACTTCGAAGTCGCAATTGACACTTTGAAGTCGCAATTAACGCCTGCGCAATCGTACTTTTTAGATACTTCATTAATATTACTGATATTAAACATAAAGTTCAGTGTTTACATGTGTGTAAGTTAAAAGATAAATAAAATGGAGAACTTTATAGAATTTTTGTGCGAAAGACAAATTCCTCAATCAGTTATTGATAGAATGACAACTGAGAACGTAAGTATATTATTTCATTTGTAATATTAATATGGTAGTAGGATGCTAGGATAATAGGAACATGTAAACTATACAGAAAATAATTAAATAGAACAAATTCGGAAGTGCAAAATAAATTAGCAATTATTTGAAGTCAGTTAATATTCTCTAAACCTTAAATACCGACTTTTGAGAAAAATTCACTTTTTTTTTATTTTATGCACAAAAGGTCAGCATTTTTTGGTAAAAAAATTGTTTTGTTACTTTATTCAAAGGTATTCAAGAATAAATAAAGTGTGAAAAGAATGCAATTTTAATGTAATTTACTAATATTAAATTTAATTTGTAAAATTTTCAAAAAATGGGATTAAAAAATGTCACATATCAAATTACTGTGATAGAAGAACGTATATTATACTTTGCCGTAAAAGCATAATATGCCAATGCCAATCATCATAGCTGACGCGCGCTTAAAAACATTACCTTATCTCTATTTTTATGTTTTTCAGCAAAGCTTATATAGGACCGTGGGCTTGTGGGTAAAACTAACCAAGTCCAAAATTCTTTTTTCACCGGAGGAAATACAAAATTCTGTTAATCACTATGAATCAGGAAGTTATTGAAAATTTCTCAAATATGTACCTATTATATAATAACTACTTTATTCAGTTTTCTATTCATTATATTTTTACTACTTAGGGCGAGTGCCATCAGTTACTTTTGATAACACTAAAATACCACTAATGTGTAAATTGGACTCGTCAGTTTTACCCACAAGCCCACGATTACGTGCTTATATCAAAGTAATCTGATATATTATGACTTGCTTTAATTTATAAGACTAATTTATAAGACTTGTAAGTTGTTAGTTTAGTAGTTGAACGTTCATCATATAGTAGATTAATTTTTAAAAAATGAATAGTTTATTTTACAAATTTTTAGAAGATTTACATATTCCAGAGAAAATTATCGACACCTTACAACTAGAAAATGTAAGTACTATAGTCCATTTCATTTAAGAAAATAGTAAGAATTTGTACTAAAACGATGACCTCGAAATATTAACCAATGAAATTGGTTTGAAATTAGGCGGCTTTACACTAGCGAAATTTACGTGATATTGACAGCTAACATTTAATTTTTCGTATTATTTTGTGAGAAATTTTCAATATTACTATAAGATCAAGTGCTATTTCACTCGAGAGAACGTTTATTACGATAGTTTTACAAAGTTACATAGACACTGGTTTTTTTCAAAACCTTTTAATTCTAACCTTCCTTTTTATAGATTTTTTAGTGAAGTTGTTTTGTGGTGAAGTTCACGTGAAGTTTAATATTATTATGGATGTACTAGTAGATCAAGACAACCCTGTCCCTAGTTGTAGTCGAGAGGATTCTCACAATGGAGCTAAAATTGAAGTGATTAAAAACCATTGTGGTAAAATTACGAACACGGGCCAACAAATTATGATGCATAATATTTATGCAATGTATCGTAATCAAGGAATCGGTAAGTCTGAAAGTGTAGTTTCAGCTGCAGAAGCTTTGGGTGTTTCAGTGAGCAGTATTTGGAAGACAGTTGCCGAGATGGAAAAAAGTGGAACTGTACGATCCCCATCAAAAAAAAGACAACGCAAATGTGCTTACGAAAAATTGGATGAGTTACAGAAGACGGCACTTCGTAGATTAGTTCACCAATTCTTTCTTGCAAATGATCCTCCTACGCTTGATAAAATTTTAGTTGTAAGACTTTGTAAAGAGATAATTTATTATTTCATATTCAAGTATTAATATTTTATTAGGAAGTGGAACGTTGTGAAGTACTACCTTCAATGTCACGTAGTACTTTATCAAGATTGTTAGAAAAATTGGGCTTTTTTTGGGAAACGAGATCAAGAAACCATCTATTACTCGAGAGATCAGATTTAATATTATGGAGACGAACATATTTAAGAAGTATAAGAAGATTTAGACTGGAGGGACGTAAAATCTACTATTTGGATGAAACATGGGTCAATGCAGGTCATACTAAGTCAAAGGTGTGGAAAGACAAAACAGTAGCAAGTGCAAGTGATGCATTTCTCAAGGGTCTTTCGGTAATAGCATATTTATTTAGTTTAACAATTACTGCATTATAAATGTGTTTCAGACTGGATTAAGCGATCCCTCAGGTAAAGGTAAACGATTAATTGTTCTTCATATAGGAAACGAAGCTGGATTTGTGGAAAATGGACTTCTATGTTTTGAATCGAAGAAAACTGGTGACTATCACGAAGAAATGGATTCAACTGTATTTGAGAACTGGATTGTAAAAACTTTACCCCTTTTGGAACCAAATTGTGTGATAGTAATGGATAACGCTTCGTATCATTCAAGAAAAACCGAAAAATTGCCAACTTTTCAATGGAAGAAATCTGCAATGATTGAATGGCTTCAAGAAAGAGAAATTCCGGCAGAACACGATGTTCTAAAAGTAGAACTTTTTGGTAAACTTGTATATCTTAATAATATATTATGGTATCGATGTGTTTATAACAATAAGTAGGTGCAACTTAATTAACCGTGAGTTGTACCAACCACGTTCAATATTTTGAACTTGTCTGGTACAATCCACCGTAAGACTTACTAATTATTGATATAAACACGAAGTTCATATAAATATGAACATAATTGATAGATTATTAAAATACAAGACTTTGTCGGGATGCAGATCATTATATTTTAATAAACTTGATGGTAAGTTTTACTTTGATACTTGCAAAGTTTAATATTATGATTGTTATTACAACTGAACTAATTTTTAGATAGAATAAAAGAACACGTGAAATCTGAAAATATTTGCTCTTCATATGTTGTGGATGAATTGGTTAAAAGCACTGGAAGAGAAATATTAAGACTACCTCCTTATCATTGTAAATTTAATCCTATCGAACTGGTTTGGGCACAAGTGAAGGGCTATGTTGCTGCTAATAATAAAACTTTTAAATTTGCTGATATGAAAATTTTGTTTCAGGATGCTTTGAGTCAAGTTACACCAGAAAAATGGGCAGAATGTGTTAAACATGCAATAAAAGAAGAAGATTTCATATATCCAGTAGATAATCTAGTAGAAAATTTACAATTAGAATTTACCGTAAACACTGGATCTTCTGACGAAGAAATATGCATTCTAACTATAAAATGTTAACCATTAAACAAACAGGAAAGTTCTTAAATATATCTATATAAAGTGAAAAGCTATGATGCTGCTAATAAAACTTTTAAATTTACTGATATCAAAATTTTGTTTCAGGATGTTTTGAGTAAAGTTACACCAGAAAAATGGGCAGAATGTGTTAAACATGCAATAAAAGAAGAAGATTTCATATATCCAGTAGATAATCTAGTAGAAAATTTACAATTAGAATTTACCGTAAACACTGGATCTTCTGACGAAGAAATATGAATTCTAACTATAAAATGTTAACCATTAAACAAACAGGAAAGTTCTTAAATATATCTATATAAAGTGAAAAGCTATGATGCTGCTAATAAACCTTTTAAATTTACTGATATGAAAATTTTGTTTCAGGATGTTTTGAGTAAAGTTACACCAGAAAAATGGGCAGATTGTGTTAAACATGCTATAAAAGAAGATTTCATGTATCCAGTAGATAATTTAATAAAAATTGCAATTAGAATTTACTGTAAACACTGGATGTTCTGACGAAGAAATATGAATTCTGACTAAACTATAAAATGTCGACTATTAAACAAACAGGAAAGGCTATAAATTTACCCCCGTTACAATAACCCCCCAGCGATTTATCATAAGAAGCCATATGCAAAATTTCAGATCAATAGCGCGCAATAATGGCGCGGGAAAAAAAGTATTACTTTAGTCCCGCTTTTGCGTGAGTAAAGTGAGCACTTTACTCCCGGAATTGTGTAAAACAATGTTATGTGTGTTTTCTGTTATTTTATTATGTGTCTGTATGTATAATCTTAAAATTAAATAGTTCCTATGCAGTATTTCTTTATTTATTTCATCAAAATCGCATTAAAATTGAAGTAAATTTGTGAAAATATGTTTTGTAAAATTATGCTGTAACTTTTAAACACTCTTAGTTAGGCAACACATATAACGCATTCAATTTGAATTTTTAAAATGACTTTTCCCTGTGTAAATGTGGTTGTGCATGTGATGCGCCACCTACATTTTTACTACCTGGGATGGACTATACTTATGTCCGATTTCTTCACTTATGCCCGTACTAAACTCACGAATCAATCCGAGATTCAAGATGATCCTAGAATTTACCAATGAGATTACTGGAATTTAGACCGTATCGTAGCAACAGCTACTATTTCGAGAATTAATCTTGACTCTCGGATTGATCCGTGACTATTAGTATGGCCATTAGAGATATCCACCCGACAAGTATAAACATACCGATAACCAATCAAATTAATCAAGTGACCAAACAGACAACTGTTTTGATTGGTTATCGGTATGTTTATACTTATCGGGTGGATATCTCTAAGTGAAGAAATCGGACATTACTTACCTAATGTAGAGTGGGTACAAAATACTAAAATTGGATTATGCGATTTCACTTTTCTTTGTGAACTAATAATTACACAGGCCAACAGTGAAAAACTTTTCCAATAATTTTAACTAATTCCTATGTAATTTGGTGTACTGATTCAGAAAAAAGAAAATAGTCGTATCACCTACCAATTTCTCACATTTTAGCTTAAATGGTTAAAAAATGCCTATTTTAACCATATATTTTAAATGGTTAAAAAATGCCTATTTTAACCATTTTTATAATTTTTTTTAGAGAAACTCATTTTTTTGTTTCAATTTTCCACAATTACATTGCATAGTAGGTGCTATGTATTACTTAGCTTTAAAATCCATTTTTCTAAATCATTTTACGATTTTTTAAAGTGAAGATATACAATTTTGAAGTTAAGAGGTTTCTAATCATGCAAATTCGCCCGTTTTATTTACAGCGCCGATCTTACTTTTCAAGTTCTGTAGTATTCATTTATTAGCTAGCTCAAGAACCCCTGTGTAGGCAGAATAATAATAAAAAACTTGCCAAAAAGTAAGTTCGGCGAAGTAAAACGGGTGACTTTGCACGCGACTAAACCTCTTGACTTCAAAATTATTGTATATTATCTTCACTTTAAAAAATCGTTAAATGATTTAGAAAAATAGATTTTAACTAATTAGTAGTACCATGCGATGCAATAATTGTGGAAAATTGAAACAAAAACATGAGTTTCAATAAAGAAATCATAAAAATGGTTAAAATAGCCATTTTTTGTCCCTTTATGCTAAAATTTCAAAAAACCTGACGTGCTGGAACAATTTCAAAGTCAGATTCGTTTTCAGCGCAAAAAAATCTACTAGATTCAACCCCGCCCATTCCTAAAGCTGAACAAAAGTTCAATTTTGTTCCCTGTATTATTATTTAATTATAAAATCAATCAAACAAATCAAATTATAATCAATTATAATAATTGATTGTAATAAAGTAGTGCGAAACAATATACAGTGACTCAAGAAAGTCTCCGTACGATGCAATTTACATTGATAACATAGGAAAATTAATTGTAGGGAGACTTTCTTGAGTCACTGTAGCTAGATGGTCAGTCTTACCTGCTAGCTACTATAGATTACAAACCTATACCTCAAATATGAAAAAAAATACGATAATAGTTTTTGGCATTAAAATACGTTAGCGTTAAAACGCTACTTACATTTTTTTACTTCTTTGGTTAGTTTTCTTCTTACAAGAAAAAAATCTTACAAGTTTACATTTTTGCACTACCGAATACGTTTGTTCATTTTTTTTTATATTAATACACAAAACATCTTTCTATTTTTTTAAGTAAATTCTTATTTTATTTTATATAATTTGGAATCACTGCATTCTGACAATAGATAATGATAATATTTACAACTTAACTAAAATTTTAGATTGATTCACATGCAATTCGAGTTATGGAAGACTCAGAATTAGAGAAATTTATTACAAAATATGGCGACAGAATCGCAATCAGAGATTATTGTGAAAAACAGTTTTCCAATAAAAAAATTTCATTAATCGAAAAACTTCGAGACAAAATTAATAGTAAAAGAAGCAGAAAATCTTTGGAAAAAAATGATCATGAAAAGCAAGAAAATAAGAAAAAGAAAAAAGATACCAGATTAATTGAAGTAGGTTGGATGTTGAGCTTATCTGGGGATAAATTAAAGCAAGTTAGGACCAATCAAGGCGGAGGCACTAGAAAACTGGAAGTAAAAAAAATTTCCACGGTGTCGGAAATTCAGGCATTGGCACAGAAATTATTTTTCCCCAATGGGGAATCAAACAAGGGACCCATAAGTAAATTTTCTGTGTCAATGCTTGATTTCAAATTCAATAAAATCGACGCAAACATCACTGTAGGAAACATTTTTGAGGAGACCGGTCTCACGAGGATAAGATTTTACTTCGCAACCCGTGAAATTGTGTCGACATCAGTTATTGACTTAACTGATCCTGAAGCAGAACTAAACAATGAAGAACAAGATAATCACTTCCACTGCAACGAATTGGACTTCAATCAGGAATTTTTAGTTACAAATATTAGTACAATAGAAAATTCACTAACATCGGAAGCAATTAGTTTACCATCTCTTGAGTTGCCAACTTCAGATGGAGATGATCATTCGTTACATTTTAATCTGGACGAGGTAAGATAAACTATTTTCATTTTGTATTATTATTTTTTGGTTTTGTATCCATGTTTTTAAATTTGAATACAAAATATTTTATTAAAGTTCTGTTTTAGGATTTTGCTAAGAATATTTTTACGGAAAGTGAAATTCCATCTTCCATGAAAACCAAACTACCTCTTCATAGAGGTAAAATATTCGAAGAAATGTTAGAAGCTTTTCAATTGTATAAGTTGAAAAGTGAGATTTTGGAAATCGAAATGATTTCCAACAACGGCAAGATTGAATTAGGGGTAGATATAGGTGGTGTTTTAAGGGACGCACTTTCAGAATTTTGGGAATCGTTTTACGATAAATGCACATTAGGTACATTTTGCAAAATTCCGTGTTTAAGGCATGACTTCGGCGAAGCACAATGGGAAGCCGTAGCCGACATATTATATAATGGCTGGCTATATGAGAAATATTGGCCAGTCAAAATTTCAAAAACGTTCTTTTACTATATTTTAGATAAAAATTATCAAGTCAAAACCATCGACTTGCAAAATGACTTTTTAAATTTTATTTCTATATCAGACAAGAAATTAGTCGAGGATGCTATTATTGATTTCAATAACATCGATATTGACGACATGATTGAGTTTGTCGATGGTTTTGACTCAAAATGGATTCCAAATTCGTCAAATTTTCAAAATTTATTAAACGACATTGCTCATAAAGAAATTATACAGAAGCCAATGTTCATCATTACATGTTTCCAAGAAAGCCTTTTAAATAAAATTGTGATAGATTTAAATGCCGTTTATGCAGATTTTCCCCCAACTTCAAAAAACATACTAAAGCGACTGAAAATTAAAGAAAATGAAGAGCATAAAATTATTTTTGAATACCTTAAAAAATTTATTAAGGAATGTGACGATAAGATGAGAGCTGAGTTTGTTCGATTTTGCACGGGTTCCAACATTACCAATAATGACATTGACGTAGCTTTCATTGATGTAGATGGATTCCAAAGAATGCCAATTGCACATACTTGCGCAAATTTATTAGAGCTTCCATCTACATACGAAAATTACTTGGCTCTCAGAAATGAATTTAGTAAAGTGTTGGAATCAAAATTTTTAATAATGGATTTCATATAATTTGGTTTGAAAAGAATAATTTGAAAATATTAAAAATACTGTTGTGGAAGTGATCCTGATTATGATAATGGAAAATAACTATTATAAGTATTATAGTAGATAAAAATATACAGGGTGGCCGTTCGAAAACGAAACAGACGGGTTGTGACCAGCAGAATTCTTTTTTCAAGAAATGCAAAAACACCTCAATTTTATCATTGAGGGGACAACTTTTTTGTTGTTTTTTGCGTTTTTCACTTTTTTATTTTTAAATGTCTTGAAATATCGTATTTATTTCGCAGTTTTGCAGCTTTAATTTTTTTGTTGAATAATTAATAAAACTTCAAAAAAAATATTGCACTGAATTCAGGGAAGCAAGACCTTTCAAATGAGATGTCACTTGCCATATCATCCATATTAACATTTTAGGTGTTGTCATCACAGGCGAAGTCATCATTGGTCGCAAAAGTTGTCCCCTCGATGATAAAATTGAAGTGTTTTTGCATTTCTTGAAAAAAAATTCTGCTCGCCATAATCCAGTCTGTTTCGTTTTCGAACGGCCACCCTGTATATTTTTATCTACTATAATACTTATAATAGTTATTTTCCATTAATACTATAATTTAATACTATACCTATATTATGTAAGGAATTTTTGAAATTTTTATGGAAATTTTTCTTTTTTAGTTTTTAATTTTAATTTTTTTAATTTCAATCGACTATTCAATAAAAAAAAAAAAAAAAACTTACCCGTTGACAATGACCGCATTTTCAATAGTATTTTAAATATTTTATTTAAAATTGGGCTCAAGTATTTTAAAATTCGGTATTTTATTAAATGACTTCAATTTGTCTATAATTAACTAGGTATTTATGTAATATCAGCATTGATCACATCGTTACATACATTTTGTAATTATTTAAATAAAAAATTTACAAGGTAAACAAAAAACATAAGATTCAAATAATTTGATATTCATGTATTCATCAGGTACCGAGGTACCTATGAATTTATTCAAAAACGTATTTAATATACAATATTTTTGAAAATTTATTATTTTTTCTGTCAGTGAGAAACACATCAAATTTAATTATTTTTGGGATAAATAAACTTTTATAAACCAGGAAATTTCATGTTTTTTTACATTGATATGGTAATTTGAATGTTATTGTTTTTTTCGTAACCGTTTCGTTGATTTTATGCCTTAAATATTGAGGAATGTAATTTATTTATAGCGTCACTTTCAATACTACCTATATAAAGCCTTTTGTCATTACATTAAGTACTACTTTCTACATAATAATATTCCGATTTTAAAATGAAATGTAAATCATTGTTAGTAGCTTTTGAAAAATTGAAAGTTATTGTCATATTGCGAATATTGTATATACATATTTTTAAGAAAAACTAAACTTTTTAAATTTTTATGACATCGAAACTAGATACCGTAATAATCGGATATAAAACAAACAGGATACAAATATATATTTTTTTATAAAATTTTAATTACAATATTGTTATACTTACAATTAATTACAGGGTACATTACAGTTTTTTATTTTTAATGTTTTTTTGCTAATGTAAATTTGCTTGATATTATAATAAATTTAATGATGTATAATAGTATATTGTATTATTTACTGAAGTTTTCTTTTCTAAATAACCTCTAAGAATAATGTTCTAAGAGTAACATATAAATCAACCAAATCATTGGGGTCTTGAGAAAATTTTAAATTATTTTCTATCATTATGATATTTGCTAATTCTGAAACATCTTCATCACATTTTACATCTTTTGAAGTTTGGTCAAAGCAAAATGATATTTCATCTTCAGCTAAATGTATAAGATAGTCTTTGCTATGATATAATTCTGGGATGTGATACATTATGAAAGGACGTCCACATGGGGAATTGCTATTTCTGGATGAAGAAATTCGGTGAGTATTCCATTCGGTAGCAAACTCATTCAATTCTAGCTAAAATATTTAAAAAAAATGATAATTAACAATTCCAATTAATCTAAAACTTTCATAAAATGATCATAAATATTATATTAAAATAGCACAATGAAAATTTTCACGTGGGGATATTATATACAGTGTGTTCACGATAAGAGGTAACAGTGAAAAATTCTTATGTCTTACTATATACAAAAAAAAGTTTAAATAGTTTTTTATTCAACTCGAAATTTAACATCGGAAACTGCAGAGGTGCATTTTTTTGTACTTTAAACTCAACCGCAAGTAAACTTGAATTTTTTTTTTCAAATAACAATATATGTCTTTTTTTTTAGCGTTTCCGAAATCTGTAGTTTTTTCTCTATATATGTACATATATATATAAAATTATCATAGGGCTATATAAGAAAATTTTCGAGAAAAATGCAAGATAAATTTATTAATTTTTTAATTTATTTAGTGTAAAAATGGTAACAAGCCTTCGCGTATCGAGTTAGAATTTGAAATTGTTTAAGCAAGTGCTTGGTTAAATTCGTTAATTACGGTTTCGGGATTCAATAAACTCAGTTTGTGAATTATGTTATTGTGGGTTGATCATGCCTCCAATGGAATATCGGCAATTTAGATAGGATTAAGGATTGTAACTTAAGGTCAGATTTATTTGTAATATTTAATAGTGTTCCAGCCAGGGCCAACTATATTTGTATTAAGATTAAGTTCATTTTATTCCAGCCACGGCCGTGGTGACAACTTGGATTTCAATGATTTTGATTGATAATTTAGTAATGGAATTTAAATGTTAGGTGTTGTACTCCAGATTTGTGTAATTGATATTAAAACCCATTATATCGTTATGTTATTATGTGTGTGTTTAATTTTTGAATCTTTTGGAAACTTGTCAATTAATCGCCACCCACGCCCGGTCTTAGCTCTTTTGTTGAAGAAAGTTTGAGTTATAAGTAAAGTAAGTATAGTAAGTAACACCTCTTATGGTGAAGACACTGTATAAATATATGAAAATAAAAATTTAATTTAAATAAAATGTATGAATAGCAAAAAATGATATTTATAATGATCTTATAAAATAACGTTGTACCTGTATTAAATCCATAAAACAAAATTGGATTAGTGCTTTATCCAAAAATGATCCATCAAAATAACCATTATCTTTCAAATGTTGGAACAAATTCATCCAAAATTGTGCATGATGCTTTCTCAAAATTGACCACCATGCTTCAATTCTTTGATTTGATGTACTAGTTCCATACAGAAAACATGGGAGGGCGTTCTCAATATTTTTATTTTCTCGTAGTATGTTTTGCAGTCGTTCGACAAGAACATTTTCTGTACCTAAATCTGCTCGCAAAGTCCTTGGAAATCCTTTCATTTCATCAATACTTTTGGTATAGTAGTGCGCAATTATTTTTGGATTGTTTGAATTATTACTAGCTCTTAACCAAATTATATATCGTGAAAAACCATCAATACAACCACTAATGCATATGCCATAAGGTTTAAGTTTATCATAGCAATCAAAATGCCATAAATAATTAGGACCTTTATTATGATATTGTCGGCGTTTTAAACGTTTTCTTCTTCGCATTTCTACACCTCGTGGATCAAGAATATTAAGTAGTTGACGAACAGTTTGTTGTGTAACAACAAATTGATGATTTAAACATTTTCTGTGCATCCACTTATAACCATGTAGCTGCCCATGTGTTTTTAATTGAGAATCAATAAAAGAAGCTACGCTGAATACATTACTAAATTCAATTTTTCTGTATAATTTTAATTTTTCTAATTTTCTTCTTAATGTTCTTGCACTCATAAAAATGTCGTGTTTTAGTGCAAGACATGCTAATATTTCCTTTTGCTGAAGACCCAGTGTAAAATACACAATTATAAGATCATCCATTTTAACCAACAATATTTTATTATTTTACTGGGTGTTTTAACATAAGCGAACTAAATGGTAATCGTTAATTACAACTTCGAATTACCTATTTATCTTTTATTCACTCACACACGTGTAAACACTGAACTTTATGTTTAAAATAAATAATATATTATTGAAGTATCTAAAAAGTACGATTGCGCAGGCGTTAATTGCGACTTCGAAGTGTCAATTGCGACTTCGAAGTGTCAATTGCGACTTCGAAGTGTCAATTGCGACTTCGAAGTGTCAATTGCGAGTTCGAAGTGTCAATTGCGACTTCGAAGTGTCAATTGACAGTTGCAAGTCGCAATTGACACTTAAAAATTTTATTTTTACTATGTGGCCTCAGGACGCCTTCGTACGAAATGATATCAGCAGCTGCCTTGTTATTTATGGCATGTATGTGTTTTGTTGGTATTAACCCGAACCTTGCTGCATCATCAAGTCCCAATAGACTCTCGCCGCCTTTCTTATCAGCTATAAAAAATTCTAAATATTTTTTATGTCCTTCGTAATTGCAATGCAACCTGCACCTTCCTTTCGTCGAAATAGCATGTCCTTGATATGCTTTCAAATTTATGTTGTTTTGGATAATCTTTGGTTTATGAGGTAACGCTTCAAAATCTCTTTCCGAAATTAAGTTGACCTCCGCACCTGTATCAATTTTGATTTGAATGGTCTTACCACTTACTTTTAGAGGCTCTCTCCATGCGATGCTATTGATTGTCTTCGTGTCTAATTTTTCGATTGCTAGAACTTCTTGTTCTTCAGATGAGCTGTCTTCTTCGTTGTCTTCATAAACGATTTCTTTGACGCGTTTTTGGTTTCCACACACACTGGCGAAGTGATTCTTTCCTTTACATTTGAGACACGTTTTCCCCATTGCAGGACACTTATTCTCACTTTTGTGGATGAAACCGCACATTTTGCATTTACTACTAGCGTGTTTCTTTTGTTTTGTGTGCACGAATTTTGATTTTTCTTTATCCACGATACTGACCTCCCGTGCACTTGAGCCCGTAATTTCGATTACCTGTTGTCGACTGACTTCACTTGACCGGCAATGATCTAGCGCTTTTGCCAATTTCAAGTCCGCGTCACGCAATAATCGCTCTTGCACAGCTTTGTCTTTAATGCCAAGCACTAATCTATCGCGGATCAAAAATTCTGTTTGTACCCCATAATCACATTGTGCTGCTAGTTTCTTCAGTTCTGTTACGTACTTATCTACCGTTTCTTCCTTGTTTTGAGACCTCGAGAAGAATTTAAACCGATCAAACACTACGTTCTTGCGAGGTTGACAGTACTGATCAAATTTTTTTATAACATCGTTATAACTATTTGCACTTTCATCCGCGCCGTATTGAAATGTTTCATACACGTCAATTGCTTCGTCACCCATGGCATTCATGAGGATTGCAATTTTTTGCTTATCAGCTTTTTCACTTTTCCCGCTCGCGTCCATGAAAAAATAAATATTTTTTTGAACTTATCCCAATTAGCTGCTATGTTACCTTCGAATACCATTTCGCTTGGAATTTTCACTCCCGTTTCTTCTTGCATTTTTTATTGAGTTCACTGATTTTGTTTTAAACACCTTTGCTTGTCGTGTAGACTTTACCGCTGCCACCATGTGATAACGTTAGTGCCTGTAAGGTAACTCCCTTGGTAGTAAATAATAGAACAGTCTAGTTAAATGTCTCGTTTATTACTGTCGTGATCAGTGCAAGTCTCTCAAGCGTTCGAGTTACCTGACATGTATAATGTGCTCTTGCGCGTTACACAAATACATCATATGTTACACCTACTTTATACTATTTACTAAACGGAACTTCTTTTTGGAACTGGAAATTAACTTCGCCAATCCAGACAGCTACCTAATTTTTCCACAGCAGGAACTGAATCTGGCTTCCAAATTGATAGGATTAATTGGTTCGGGATCCAGGACAGCGGAGCCTTACTCGTTTTCTCTCAAGACTTACAGCAGGATTGCAGCTTCTGCTACTTATCGCTTCTGGATAACCTGTAATTTAGAGTAAGTTAGAATACGTGTCTTGTTGCCAAAGATCGGTATTGTTAGGAAGTTTAAAGGTGGTTTTTGTAGGAACTTCCGTCAGCCGTGTGTATCGAAAACTGACAGAAGATTCGGAAATCGACTAGTAAGCGTAAACGACTGGAAGAGATGGTGGCGAAGTAGAGACCTTGTATAACGAAAATCTCCAACTTCTTTCGAAGTAAAATTTTAGGACTCAGGACAGTTTTACCAAATACTTAAGTGAAGTTATTTCCAGCTACTATCCTCTACTGTCTGCTGTAACCTTTTATAAATTGTATTTTGTCGCGAATTATTAGTTTTGTATAGTAGATCACAGCTATCTTGATAATTCAAAATTTATTTGTATTAATATGCAACTCATCCGACCTTGCTGAAAATCATTGTGCATTAAATTTGAAATTTTGTCAATTTAATGACTCCACATTTTAATCTTTACAACTGATTTTGTTTGCAAATAAGTCAAGATGGGTTTTACTAAACGACAAGACTTGGTCAGCATTATAATGTTGTAGTTTTATAAAAAAATTTAAAGTGCTTTTAATACTTTTTATTTTATATTTTCTTTTTTTTATATATATTTTATGTAATTTATGTGTCACGTAGGTTTAAGAAACATTATTTACCAGAGTGTAATTAATAATCAAATTAAAAAAAGAACTGATATATTTAAAAAAAAATGTAGCCATTTTCCAAAACCAAACCAAATCAAAGATTAGCCTTTCCATATTCATCCAATACTCGAAATTATTATTAGTAAAATTACACTAGACTATCTCCATATTTGTCATAAATTTCCATTTGTTTATTTGAATATGTACTCGAAGGTATTCCACAAATTAGTGAAACTGGATTTAATTTCCTGAACAGAACAATCACAACCCAGCACAGAGTTTTAAAAGTTGATATATTTTTGCTGCCTGCAAATAGCTTACTTTCAAGTATATATAATGGAATTTACTGGTTTCAACCTCATATATTGGTCTTCATCAGAATCAACTAGTTATTGTATCATTCAACATAATTATGTGACCTGGACTACGAAACCTTACATCGGAAAACTAGTTTCCTGGTAAAACGCGTTCAAAGATTTATGCCCGATTGCACCACCTACCCTTAAACCTTAAGCTTCCCTTAAATCCCTAAGCCCCACCTTATTGCATTGCACCACCGAATTAAGCGCCCCTTAACTGTTTACGGACCACCTAAATTTAAACCTCCGAAATCTACGGCTTAAACTGTCACTTAACCTAAAATAATACAAAAATTTTGACAAACAGTGGCGTACTAAACTTAAAGCGTAAAAAAATACAAAATATATTGAAAAGGACAATGACTTGTTTGAATACGATTTAGCAATTTTCTAAATTATTGAACATGGTTTTACAAAAGGAAACGGTTGTCATGATTTTAACAGAAATTGAGTTACAATTAGAATATTCATATGAAATTAATTATTATGTTAATATAATGCCAATATATAATAATTATGTTAATAATTAATAATGCTATTTCTCCTATAAATCGACTTTTCCTTACATTACAATTTTATGCAATAACCAATAAGAACCCACTTGTTGGTAACATGCGATTTTAGTGTATCGACTGCTTGCCGAAAAGTTTCAGAAGCGATTGCAGGTTTATATGAACATTATATGAAAATTTCAACTTGAAATAAAGAAAGCTATACAAGCGCAAAGAAATTTTTCCAATATTGCAGTGTTTCCCCAACTCAACCAATATTTTGCGGCTTTGTAAAGGAAATTTATTTTAAAGTAAAACAAAATTTTAATGCAATGTTTTATTATTGTAATTTTTAAATTACCAAAATTAGTTTGAAAAAATTTAAAAATAAAGTTTTTTTATTGATATTTTATATTTAAAAAAAAGTTTTTTTTTAAAGCTGAGTCGAGCTCCCTCTCCCATTTTCATTTTCCAATTTCAATCTGGACTCAGTCCAGCTTTAGTTTCTCTATAACGAATTATTCCTTTCGATAGTTGTGAAGCATCGCTATGGAACTTGCAACTGGTCTTCTCCGTCAGTTCAAGTTTTGCTAAATTGACCCAGCAATCTGAGTTTGAAGTTTACTGTGTAAATGGAGTTGCCAGAGATAAAATCTTCCTAATTTAGTTATTCGTTTTGTAATTCAAATTCTAAAATACAAAAATTAGTACATTACACAAAATTATATTTGTTGGAAAAATTAACAAAATAAAATTTGTCATAATAACAAACTTACTGTGCATACGGTTGAAAAAGTAAACCTTGTGCAAGTAGATTTCTAAAGTTTCAGATTTTTGTCCGCTTTTTTTCGATTCTAAACCACTGCACGCTGTCAGTTTCTCTTGTAGTTAATCGTAAACTCACAGTACGAAGATGTTCATCCGATAGTATATGCATCAGTCTTTGTGGGTATACCTATAACCGTCTTTGGGTGTACTACAACAAAGAATCAATGTTGTCCATGTTAAGCACACTGACATCACACTCGGTTATATTTTACACTCTTACGATCAGAAATTTTCTTCAGAACTTCTGTGTTTGAAAAAAGATTCACTTCTTTAAACGCGTAATTGCATCCTTGATATCGCTTATGTGTTCATTCTACAAAACTAAATTATATTTGAATTATATTTATAAATAAATGCACTAATATTTTTCACAAAAAATGAAAAGTAATAATAATATTTTTATTTTAGAATCCATAGGTACTGTAATAAAATGTACCTACTTTCCTAAATTTATCCATAATGTAAAACTGGAAGTTTAAATTTCGAATTATTAAATTTAATCACGATAACAAAACAAAATTGAGGTTACAAAACTAATTGACACTTGCAGTTTATAACCATACAAACACAAATATAACCAAAGTTACTATACAAATGCAGTGTTGCTACATTGTGGCTACATTTATGTGAAGCTTAACTAAACCGAAGATTAAAAGGGTGGTGCAATGGAAACTAAATTAAGCTCCCACTTAAAATTAAGGGACGCTTAGGTAAGGGTCATATTTAAGGGTAGGTGGTGCAATCGGGCATTAAAGTATTAAAAAAAAAAATTTTAAGTTTGTTCCATTAGAAAGAGCGTATTTTTCTCTATAAGAAACGTAAAAGAAAATTTTTCATGATTTTTCTCAACTTTGAGATTGATTTGTGAAGTAAGTGATGAAGATAGAAACTTGTGGTTCGCGCCATTTGAAAGCGTTTTTTTTCCTATAAAAATCACCAAAAAAGTGAAAATTGATTTTTCCAACGTAAGGTCCTTTTTCGTAGTCCAGGTCACATATCATGAAGACACATTGGTGAAAGTCAAACTACATAAAAACAATAAGTCATCAGTAAACTGAAGTCAAAATATAAAACTATAATTCGTCTTATTACTTACTATATTGTCATATTTTATATGACATTCTAATAATAATAGAATAAATTCTTAATTAAGCTTTATTAATTATATTAATTAAGTTTTAGGGTCGATAATTTTTTATTGTACTATTAAAATAGATATTTATTGCATTTTTCAATTAACTCAAGAGACAACAGATGTAGTTTTTTTTTCGTATTGCATTTTATTTTGTAACGTCGAAAAACTTACTCCCATGGAATCTAATTTTTGAAGGCAATAAAATTTAAATCGTAGTCAATAAGCTATTTTAAGCTCTACGCCTTTTCCAACAGTAATAATTGAGAAAAGCTTAACTGCTATTGAGAAAACCTCAATTGTAATTAATATTTTCCATTTGATATTGAGAAGTCTTCAATTGTAATTAATTTTTTCCAATTGATATTGTGAAGTCGTCAAATGAAAATGAGAAAGCGTCAAACGAAGATGAAAAAGCATCAATTCTGCAACGAAATACAACAAAATTGTAAGTAAATTACAAAAAAAACTTTTCAAAATACTAATTTTAATCCTTGACACAAATCCGGTTATTTTATTACATCGCATAATTAATAAAATCTATATATAACCAATAAATAAATAAAATTAAAATATTGCTTTAAAAAAAAGCATATTAAAAATTAATATGCTTTCCGTATTACAATTGACGCTTTCTCATTTTCATTTGATGACTTCTCAATATCAATTGGAAAATATTAATTACAATTGAGGATTTCTCAAAAACAGTTGAAAAAAGTGTAGTAAAATAATCTACTATTAATCCATACATTTTTACAGATGGACAACAATTCGGGAAGTTCAGGTTCAAGAACAGAAGATATTTTATTAAAATAAATGTTTTAATTATCAATAAATTTAATTTTCTATCCAACTTTTTTTTATTTTTAGTTTCATTATTTACAACAAACTTCCCTTCATCTCAATTTAAAAATATATTTCTTGCCTATTTAAGATAACATTCTTCATCGGTCAGCTTTAATCTTTTTATGTCAACAGGTACTCGCATGAACGTGATCGCTAAAAATTATATATTATGAAAAACCTGCTATATACATTGAATGTAAAAAGTATTCGTACACCAGAAGTTATGAATTAAAAAATGTTATCATTCGTTCCAGTTACACAATTTTAAGAATATTTTATAAAACATTGATTTCCAAATTTATACAATATAAGTAAATATATAACTTAAATTTTGTAGGATTGCTTTTGGCATTTATATCTAAATACTGGCAATCATGTAGACACCGAGTTGACTTAATTTCTAATTATCGAGAATGGAATGTAGCCGAATTTTTCTTAAAGTACAGTTTTTAAAACATTTTTATTGCTTATTTTCTTATGTTCTGGTCAAGTGAAATGTTTTGTGGGATTAATATTTGGACTTTGGGGAGGATTTTTGAATTATTTTAAAACTCCCCTTTTACAACTAACTAGCAAATTTTCCTACAAAATGTTTCTACATTTTCAGATCCATAATCCTTTAGATGAATTATTCATGCAGCCACAACCCACAACCAATTTCTGTTTTACAGTCGAACATAAGTTTTTGTTGCATAGTTTAGTAATTTTTATTCAAACTAATTCCCTATTATAATAATAAACAACGTTTCATATTATAGAAGCATGACTTTTAATTAATTGCAGTGAAATTTTATTTTTAAATAAAAATTTGTACAATTAGTTTTGTTGTTTTAATAATTGATTCGTAAATTTTTTATTGCAGGAAGGTATGAGAACATTTAATTTTAAATCTTCTAATGTAAGAATACTTTTTACATTTTAATTACCATTCGGTATGGTGGAGCATTACTCATAAGTATCAGGTAGCCTTTTTTATATAAAAACTATCGAATATCTTTTCCGATAGCTTCTTGGACGTTCTTGTAACCATCTGCAATTAAAAGTTCTGCCAACTCTTTTTTAATTTTAGAGACTACTGGAGGTCCTTCGTAAATCAGGCTGGTGTATATTTGTACAACACTTGCACCAGCTTTTATTTTGTCATAAGCATCTTGACCAGTGAACACTCCACCAACACCTACAAAAGAAAAAATCAAATAAAACCATGGAAGTGGTGGTGAAACATACTCACCAATTATAGTCATTCCATCTGTCAATTTGTACATATTTGCTATCATTTCGGTGGCTCTTTCTTTTAACGGTTGTCCACTCAAACCTCCAATTTCGTCTTTATTGTTTTCATTTAATAACGATGTTGGTCTATCGACAGTTGTGTTGCTGATAATCAAACCATCAATGGTACAAGATTTCAGTTTTAACACATCTGCTATTTCGCAAAGTTCATCATACTTCAAATCTGGTGCCAACTTTAACAATATACGAGGTTTAGTTTCACTTAATAGATTGTTTTTAGCTTTTACTAATTCTGATAGTAGAGCTTGTAAGGCCACTTTGGTTTGCATGTTTCTTAAACCCGGAGTATTTGGACTGCTTATATTAATAACTAAATAATCAGAAACTTTTCCAAATTTAATTAATCCTTGTACATAATCCTGTATAGGATCTAACGAAGTTTTATTTTTTCCCAAATTGATTCCTACTGTATAATTACAATTATCTTTATAACGTAATTTTTCTAAACGTGTATAAACTTCATCATGTCCGTCACTATTGAATCCATACCTGAACAAAAAAGTAATTTTAGCAATTTATTACAAACATTTAAATTAAAGGAAGATTTACCTATTTATCACAGCTTTATCTTCAGTTAAACGAAAGACCCTTGGTTTATCATTTCCAGGTTGCGGTAGTGGAGTAACAGATCCAATTTCAACAAAACCAAACCCCAAATCACGTAAACCCATTATTGCCTCAGCATGTTTATCAAATCCTGCAGCCAAACCAATAGGATTTGATAACTTCCTTCCAAACAAATCGATTTGCTACAAATAGAATTTTTAGTATGTAAAAAAAAAAGAAACCAAATTGTATGTAAAATACCAAAACATCGGCATCTTCGAATCGACTCTTTGGAACCATACGGTATTTACTCGCCAGTATAGCTAATCTATGTGCCTTCTCGGGTTCTAAAAAGTGTACCATCGGCATGACCACATCTTTATAAAACTTGTCATTGCCTTTATACAAATTAATACCGACGAAAGTACTCACACCACTTAATGTAACTATTACAAACGATTTAAATTTTTTCTGAAAAAGAATTAATAAATATCACAAGTTTCCATAATTATTTAAAAAACTTACATGCTTTAAAATGGTATTCATTGTGCAATTCGATTTAATATAATGCAAACAGAAAAACTTATGAGAAAAGAAGACTTAACCTATATAAACATTAAACTGACACTGACGTATACAGTTCATAACAATGTAATATAACGTGGTTAGGGGTCAAAAGTTATCTTATCAGTTTTCTTAAACTTTTCTTTTGAACCAATTACATTTTAATTTCGTTATTATTAAATTAATTACGTATCGTCAAATCCAAAATAAAAATTCAACCCACTTCTGGGTATAGAATTTGATAAATTATCAAGGAAAATTTAAGTACCACTGCTCTACAATAAATATTATCATAATAATAATAATTATTATAAATCGATTTATTTTGCATTACGGTTATTGGTTTTCCGGTTTGTTTACAGTATTTTGTATTTGTTTAATTTCGATATCTCCTTTTTACAGCGGCGGTTCGTCAGAGAAGGCATGGAAGGTTTAGCCTCCCTGAAGTTCTAGAATATTAAAATTTGCAAAAAAGTAAAAAAAGTAGATTTTGGATCATAAGATCCTAAGATATATCATAAGATAGATACATCTTCTACAATACTTTTCTAAAAAGTAAAGTGAGGCTACCCCAGAAGCAGCATCCTCAGCCTAGGCGTAGAAATACCATGGGTGTAGAATATACATGCAGCTGAAAGAGATTACATTTTTTAAATAAAATAGTTGGGTTTGGGTCACTGCCGGGTTTTACTCTCACAAACAAACGTGCAAAATTGCAAATTCAATTTAAGTACGTGTTAGTTTTTACCTATAACGTTGGCATTAGTAAATTTGAAATTATGTTAGTTGTGATGCAACCAATGTAGATCTGCAGAAGCTGCAATGTTATATAGATCCGATTATATTTGGGAATGATCACAAACCAGTTTAGTCATGTTAAAAAATTACCAAACATTTTCTCAAAGAAAAAAGATTATAGTTTTAAAAAACCAAAAAACACGCTTTTATGACGTTCTAAAAATTAAAAAATAATTAAATTTAACCCTTTCGGACACCTTGTAGTCAATTGGTAATTGGTGACTGAAAGGGTTAATAAACTAATTCAAAAAGCGTGGATCGCGTTTTGGTTATGTGTCTTTTAATTAATTTAGACAAAGCGCTCCACGCTTTTTGAATTAGTTTTCACCAAATTATTAGCGCTTAGCTTAGAGTCGCCCGGCTGAGTTTACCTATGAAGATTAAGGCAAAAAATTTTTACCAGACTGAGTTTACCAACGAAATTAGTACCCAATTCTACTAAGCGGCTGAGTTTACCAACGCCCGTTTTGTAGTCTAAACTAAAAGTGTAAGATTTTACATTTCGCAGGTAGTTACAAGTGAAGCTAAAAATGTGTTTTTGAATAGAACCATAAAAATTTAATTTTTTTACTTTTTTTTTCAGAAAATTTGAAATTTTTTTTTTGCTAAGTGTATTGTCATCGGGGACGAATCTATGTGCAAAATTTCAGCTCAATCGGAAAACGGGAAGTGGGTCAAATTAAGCTTCCAAGATTTTCTTACATAGTTAGTTAGTTAATTACAAGTGAAGCTAATAAAAGCGTTTTAATTAAAGAAAGATGTAGTTTAGGGGACGTTCATTAATTACTTGAGGTGTTTTCTTAAAATTTGGACCCGCCCTCCCCTTTCACATGAAATTTATACTATAGTTTTTAAATAATTAAACTTATATGATACTATGTTCATGTATTTTGCTTAATTATTAATATTTTCAATTATTAATTTTTTTAAATATAAAATGTTATCTGTTGTAATAATATATAATGTAATATAG
The DNA here is from genome assembly GCA_949152465.1 of Cantharis flavilabris. NCBI lineage: Eukaryota > Metazoa > Arthropoda > Insecta > Coleoptera > Cantharidae > Cantharis > Cantharis flavilabris. The sequence continues at coordinate 14,849,692 of OX424436.1, forward strand.
TATATTATACATCATGGGACTAAGGTGCTACTTTTCATCCCGCGTGCGAAGGTTTTTGCACGAGGTGTTAGCCGAGTGCAAAAATCGCACACGGAATGAAAAGAACCTTAGTCCCAAGGTGTATATACTATTTTTCACAATTTTGCTGAAAATGCTGAATTACTTGCTTAATAACTAAATTTGAAATTTTGAAATTGCAGTAACTCGAAAACGGCGCTAGATATCGAAAAATTGAGCAAAAAATTTACCCCCGTTACAATAATCCCCCCAGGGATTTGTTGTAAGAAGCCATATGCAAAATTTCAGAACAATAGCTCGCAATAATGGCACGGGAAAAAAGTATTACTTTAGTGAAAGTAAAGTGAAGTAAAGTGAACACTTTACTCCAGGAATTGTGAAAAAAAAATTTTGCACATGGATTCGTCCCCGATGACAATACACTTTGTCAAAAAACTTTTTTTGAATTTTCACATTTTCCGAGAAAAAAAGTAAAAAAATTAAATTTTCACAATTCTGGGAGTAAAGTGCTATTCTGGGAGTAAACTATTGATATGAAATTTTGCATATGGCTTCCTATGACGAGGTACTGGGATTTTAAGGATCGGCTCCAAGGCGGCAGTGTTGATTCATGAACGCGAGAGGGCTTACGACACGAGTATATTTTATTATTTATTGGTAGGCAACACGTTTAACATAAAATGTAATTTGGTTGTTAGACAATATGTGGCGCTGTTTAAATAAAAAAATTAATTTTCTCGCTCTATTTGGGGCGATTTGAAGTGGTTAAAAATTTTACCTGCTGCTGTGTTAATTCTTTTTATGTACCGTTATAATAGTGAAGCAGGTAGTATATAAATAAAGATGAATGTAATTTTTGAAATCTCAACTTGTGAAATTTGTTTCATAATTATACAAAAAAGGTTTAATTACTAATTAATAATATATTATAAGCATTAAATACGTAAAATAGTTAAAAAAAGAATTATCTTTCGATTTTGAGATATAAAGGATTTTTTATCTCTCTTATAAACCATTTTTTTTGCATTTTTGCATTTCCAGTAGTTTTTCAATTTTGATGAGGCAATAATAGAATGATAACTTTAACATATAATAGACCGTCAACGCAATCAAACAGATAGGCAGTCTGCAGGTAAGCATTCAGGTAATGAGATGTCTCATATGATGTAACAAATCTACTTCACTTTAAAATTTTCTAAAAGACTACTATAGATTGCTATATACAGGGTGTCCAAATAATCGATATACACCTCGTGGTTTTAAAAGATTAATTAAAGAATAATTACCTACACTAATGAAATTCTTTACTGTACAACTTAATTCAGGTTACATTTATATATTTCCAATATTAAAGTGGTATTTTCACTGCTTATTAGTTTACTTTTTCGTCAAAAGCGTCACACGTACAGTGGCGGATGCATATAAGGGTTACCAGATTTTTTCTGAGCAAAAAGAGGACACGCCGCCGAATGAGCTTTTTTTTAGCTTTTTTCCACCAAAAATAAGGAAAATAATTTTAAAAAATTAATAAGGTTGAATTTTGCATGATATTCGGAAAAAATTTTCGAGCAAAAAAATATTTTTTGCGAGCTTTTTTTTAAATGGCCGCGGGTTGGCCAAATAGAGGACATCTTCCTTCAAAGATCGAAATATATACCGGACAAAAAGTCAGCCGCCAAAAAAAGGACTTGTCCGGGAAAAACCGGACGTCTGGCAGGCCTAATGCATATCGATAATTATATTCCAATTTTTAGACAATACAATACTTTGTAGCCTAAAACGCGTGCTTTCAAGATGCCACTTGTGTAACCGTTGATGTTAAATACGATTGGCCAGCTACTGGGATTTAACCCACAGTTCTTCGAGCTAGGGTAGGGATATCCACCACTCGCAGGTTCGGTATTGGTTGCTTCGAAACGTTGATTCTCACACGTGATGTTGGCGATACTATCAACTTCGAAAGGAAATGCTCTAAGGGCGCCAAATATCGAAATAAAACACAACAAATAGAAAGAAGGGGATTTATTCGATATTAAAGATGAGAAAAAAAAGTATCGGGTTGCGTAACACACACAGATGTACAATCACTATACAAGATAGCTGGACACTTGGTCCACAAACAGTTAAACCTGAAGGCTTTCAAAAAAATAATTCTGCTGCTGATGGAGTGATGGTCGTCTATACCCAGTATGCAGAGGGTCAACACCACCCACTCATGCAAAGCTAACCAACCAGATTGGTGCAAGGCTTGATTTGACGTTAGACAAAAAAAGTGATTGAAAATATACTAAGTGAACAGCACTTACCCAGTCTCACTCCTTCTAGATCCGCTATTGAATAATAGCGGAGACACAAAAAAATGTTATCCGGTCCGGGTTCCTTCCAAGAGCTCTTTTCTGGATCCGGAACTGTGCCAATGAGCTAAAACTACTGAAACAGATAAATGCCACTCACATAAGCAATCAACAAAACACAAGATTATCCAACTCAAGCTATCTGATTTGACCAACTCAACATAAGCAGAGGTCCATCGACCAACCGAATATTGGTGTACGTAAAAAAAGGTTTTATCAACAGCAGTTATACAAAGATTCCAAGGTGTAATAATTAATTATTATCAGATTCGCTGGTTAGGATATCAAAAATTTACAACATCGGTGCTATGACTTGAATAAGGCGATGGAAGTTCCTTTCCTGAATTTTCTCCAATTATTTCCAAAAAACAATTTCCGGGAAAATATTCAAAATTTATGCCAACAGGGCTCAGCAAACAACGAAACCTTCTTATCTGTCGGTTATCGGTTGACCTTGCAAATTTTCTTCACTTTTAATAATTAATATTACAAATAATCATCCACTACCAATCCTACTTTAATCTTATCCAGATTCCAAATCTTGGTAACAAATCCAGTAGTTTCTGTCCAAAAAATTATATGTTTCCAATTTTAGGCGAAAATGTATTTAAATTCTAACTAAAACGTCCAGCCACGTTCGTCTTTAATTATCAAAAAGCCTCTTATCAGGGGCGAGCGCTCGGTTGATTACCTTTGTACAAGGTGCGTCGTATTTATTCATTTCTGAATAGATGGAAATTTTATGTAACGACAAATGTAACGTTACAACTTTCAATTAGTATTGATGGGGGGGATAAAACTATTTGTCACCCCACCTCACTCCTTAAATGCGCTAGTGCATACGTGGTTCGCACCAATTCAATCTTTACGTAATTTGTAAGCAAATCATTACTCGCAGCTCCGGGGGCACATTATGTAAAGAATATGTTTCGGTAGCTTACCTGCTTACCTGTAAATAGCTATTTCAAGATAGGAAATTTAACGACCAAGAAATTTTGGTAAAACTAATTCATTTCACGCAGGACCGTGTTTGAGGGGGGCTTTTGGGGGTTCAATAGGGGAAAATATCTTTGTATCGCAATTTTCTAACTTTGGATTACAACGTTTGACCTTGAAAATTTTAAAAAAATTTGCCTGCGGTGCTTAATCCTGGGGCTAAACACATTCGTTATTTATCGTTCACCCCCCCCCCCGAACAAAACCGACCATAATGAAAGAGATAAGAGACAGGGGGGGGATTAAAAACTTTTTCATAAAAATTTTTACCGGCTGTTAAAGTTAAGGACGGTTTCTATTGGTTTGTTACCACTAAGAAATAATTTCTATTGGTTAGTTAAATTTAACAGCCCGTTAAGTTTTATGAAACCGTGGATAAGTACGGCACCGATTTTTTTTGCCATATAGAAATTGATTAGATGGTCTATGAGCATTGATTATGTGTGCAAACATGATAATAGAAAGCGAGTAAAATGAAATATTTTAATTAGTAAAAATGAGGAAGAAATAATAAAAAATGATGAATTTTGGGAAAATCAGATGCTTAGAAAATTAGTTAAATTTTATACTTCTGGCATTCTTCCTGAAGTTGTAAGAGGCAATCTCAAAAGAGGACTACGGTGTAGAGATCCCGATTATATTTTAGAAGAGCAGAAAAAAAACAACAGTGAATAACACCGCCTTTTCTTTACTTAATTAATAAATTTAAAACGAGTAATATAATAAAAATTAAAATAGACCTTTTTTTTAAATAGTACCTCTCTAGTTTATAGTATTTATATAAAACAGTAATATTTTTGCTATTAGCTTTCTATTAGTAACGAAAAGTCTTATATGCCGAGTTTGTTTTAATAATATTGAAATTAAACCAGGCTAGACTGAAAAAAGATATTATGTACTTAACTGAAAACTTACGAAGGTACCTAAATTTTTGGTATTCGTTACCTCTTTTAAAATACTCAGGTAGTTTTCCCAGTAATCATAAATCGACGTTTTAAGGTCATACCTGGGTCATCCAGATTTACCTTCCGCTAATTCTTCTAAAACCAACAGAGAAAGTAGAAAACTTCTTCTACGATTGTAGATCCATCTGCGTTACAACGACTGAACTAAACATGATAAAAATATACAAGGGATGTCAAAATTTTTGTATTTTTTGTAATTAAAGTTTAATTATGTTTTAGATGAAATAAATTCACAAAATTTTGCACATGCATTCTTTTATGTGCATATATTATTTAATTAAACAAAACTTTAATAATTGATAATTATCAACAATTTTAAATTTAATTACACCGTTATAAAATAAAATTAGATGTTTAAAAATAGGAGGTACAATTTCTTATAATATCACAAATATTGTGTCAAAATTTCAAATTTATACGTCCATCAGTTTTTTAATTAACTATGAATAACTTTTTCAGATTTTTTATTTTTTACTTTTTTTAAAATTTTTAAAATTTTTATTTAATAATTTTTTATTATTAATTATTTTTACTAGTTTGATTTTTGCTAAAAAATTTACGAATGGGATATTTAAACAATTAAAGTTATAAATAAAAAATTTGAGCCATAAAAAATAGGAGACTCTTTTTATAGTGGTATCACAAGTATAATTCCAAAATTTCAAACAAATCCATTCAGCCGTTTTTGAAAACAATATGAAAAACCTTGAGCGCAACGCAAAATCCCAGCCTTAAGGCACAAATTTTTTCTCGGTTTTTCGATATCTAGCGCCGTTTTCGAGTTATTGTAAATCCAAAATTTCAAAGTCATCTCAAATGTCTGGATTCTGGATTTTAGGTAGGAGGGCAGGGAGGTTTCCCCACGCGCACTTAGGCCACTAGACCGGGCCCATTGTGCTGCCTCCGATGCAGCGGCCCTCCGTCCTGTCACTCCTCAAGCCATCCTGTCTCCAGGATGAATTCGAGTATCTTGGCAGGCGGAGTGTCGCTGATTCTGGCCATGTTAGGCCAGAAGTCCCCTAACATGGTACCTCTAATTGACGCTAACGACGGACATTGACATAGCACATGTTCCGCTGTTTCGTCTGCTCTGTTACATCCTCGACATTTGGGGTTATCTACAAGTCCCAGTGTGTTGAGATGTTTATTTAGTTTGCAGTGTCCAGTTAAAATCCCTGCAATTATCCGTAGATTGACTCTGGACAGCTTCAAGTAATATTTTGAATGTTTGCAAGAGGGTGCCCTAATCGCTGCCCTTGCTTGTCTGCATACAGTTTCTTTTGCCCATCTGCTGCAATGCAGCTTAAGGATATGTTGTTTTAGGAGGGTATCGATAGTTTTGACAGCTGGCACAATCATCGGCTCCGGACCGCAGGGAAGGCTGTTGGAGCCGTTTCTTGCCAGCTCGTCCGCTTTTGCGTTACCCTCGTTACCTTGATGCCCCTTCACACACGAGAGGGAAATGACATTTGAGTTTGATATCTCATTTAGTGCCTGGATGCATTCTAGCACCAGACCCGATGTGACCTTGTGGCTCCTCAGTGCCACAAGTGCCGCTCTACTATCTGTAGATATCTGGATGTTTTTGTCGCAGATGCATTTTGGACTGTCTTTGCGCAGTGCAGTATGCCCATCAGTTCCGTTTGGAAAACCGATGTATGCTTACCCAGCGGTATACTCATGTTTATATTCAGTTCAGCAGAGAAAATTCCTGCTCCTGAGCCAACATCATTTTTTGGAACCATCCGAGAATAGACATATGTCATACTCGATGGTTTCTGTTGGATTCAACAGGATATTGTATTTCCTGTCGAATAAGTATTGAGGGGAAATTCTGTCAGGTTCAAGATGCAGCAGTGGTACTCTAGTTGAGAAGTCCTCTAAAATCCGCATATGACCCACAGTTCCTCGCCTGTGGTTCCACAGCCCCCAACTGCGAAGCCTAAGAGAAGCCTTAACCGCCATCTCCTGCACATGAAGATCAAGTGGAGGGAGGCAGAGAAGGACCTCCAATGCCGCAGTGGGTGCAGTGCGCATCACTCCCGTTGCGGCCAGACAGATTAATCTCTGGATCCGATGTAGAGAGGACGCTGCTGTTACTTGTTTGGTTCTGGGCCACCAGACAAGTGCACCATAGCACAGCATGGGCCTGACAACCGCAGTGTAGAGCCAAAGGGTGATCTTAGGGGATAGACCCCATGACCGCCCCATCGCCCTCCGACACTGCCAGAAAGCCATCCTTGCCTTGCTAATTTTGGTTATCAGATGTTTTCCCCAGTTTAGCTTCTTGTCAAGTATTATACCCAGATACTTGACTTCGTCCGCTAGTTTCAGAGGAGTCCCCATTAAGTTAGGCATTGTCATGCCAGGCAACTTTCTTTTATTGGTAAACAGAACAAGCTCTGTCTTAGTCGGGTTGACCGAGAGAGAGTGCTCAGTGCACCATTCCTGCAGTATTTTGAAAGCTGTCTGCATTTGCATGCAGATTATGTTTTCAAATTTTCCAGTAAGCAGTATGGTCATATCATCTGCGTATCCTATGGTATAGAAACCTTTTTCGTTAAGGCGTCGTATAAGGCTGTCCACCACCATAATCCACAGCAGTGGAGAGAGTACTCCCCCCTGAGGACAGCCTTTGATCACAAAGCCTTTAATCTTTATATCACCGACACATACCTCTACGGCTCGCCACTTCAGTACAAAACTGATCCAGTTGGCAATGGTTGTGGGAACACCGTATCGGTGTAGCGCTGCATTTATGCTTTCAAAAGTGGTTTTATCAAAAGCCCCTTCGATGTCAATAAACGCTCCTAGGGTGGACTCTTTTTGGTCCAGTGATCTCTCGACGCGCTCCACCACCTTGTGTAGAGCAGTCTCAGTAGATCTCCCAGGGATATACGCGTGCTGGTTTACGTGTAGCGGTCTGTGTGTCAGAGCCGTGTCACCAATCTCTCTATCGCACAGTTTTTCTAACGTTTTCAGGAAAAACGAAGTCAAACTGATTGGTCTAAAAGATTTAGCCAGGGAGTAATCGCCTCTACCTGGTTTAGGTATGAAGATAACTTTGACCTTTCGCCATTCCTTCGGTGTGTATCCGTGTGCAATGCACGCCTGGAACACTCGCACTAGGTGACCAAGCAGGTGATCCAGACCCCACTGAAGTAGGGCTGGAAGTACCCCGTCAGGTCCAGGCGATTTGAAGGGGCTAAAGGATTTAATGGCCCATGCCGTCTTGGTCGTATTCACAACCTCCTTTGCAATTTCCCAGTTAGCCTCAGTCGGTGGTTGGCTTCTAGCGTCAGTCCAATCAAAATCGGAGACTATCTTACTATCAGGAAAATGTGTGTGTAGCAGTATTTCGGCAGTTTGCGAGAGGGTTTCAGTGTACGACCCATCCTCTCGGTATAGGCTGCCGGGCTGCTGATATGGATCCTTAGCGAGGATCTTGTTTAACCTAGCCGCAGCAGCGGTTGTTTCAACGCCGCCGCAGAAGGTTCTCCATGACTCGCGTTGTTTCTTGCGGATTACTCTCTTGAACCGACCTGTGCGCCTTAAACGCTGCCCAGTCGTCGTCCCTCTTAGAGTTCTGCGCTTTATTGTAGAGCTTTCTTGTCGCTTTCCTTAGCTGGTCGAGTTCTTCGCACCACCAGGGTGTTGCTCGAACCCGCAATCCAGCCGTTCTTAGCGGGCATGACAGCTCATATGCGTTTATGAGGGAGTTCTGCAGCTCATTAGCATACATCTCAATCTCCTCAGTGGTTGTTAGTCTTTTTTTGTTGGAAAGTCCCTTCAACATTTCAGATTCCATGGATTTTGACAGGTGATCTAAGAAGACCATCCTGTCCGCATTCCTAGGATTCCTATATTGCTTGGGTTCCATTGTTTTAGCCTTTAATTTAAAGGTAATCCATCTATGATCTGACATTGTCAGTTGGTCGGACACTTGCCAGTCATATAAGTGATTAGAAATGCTTAATGACGTCACGATAATGTCAATTACCGAGTTGCGGTGGGGTGACACATAAAAAGTAGGGACACCCCCGCGATTAAGTATTACTAAATTTGTATCGATAAGATAATCTAATAGAGACTTACCTCGGTTGTTGCAATCTCTGCTGCCCCACGCCTGATGGTGGGAATTAGAGTCGCAGCCAATTATGAGGTGTTTCTTTTGTTGCTCGCAATAGTTCACCAGATCCATCATCCTTTGGGAGGGTGGCAGTTCCGGCGAATCGATTGGGAGATAAATGGACGCCATAATGACATCCTTTGGGCCATCCCCTAAGTCGCAGCTCGTCCGAACTGCTGTTAAGTCGCAGTCGCTATACTGCGGCAGAAGGTTGGCCTGGATATTGCTAGGTATGTAAATACATGTCCTGCTTTTATTTGTGGAGCTACCTGTAAACATAGTTCCGTTTAGTTTTGTAAAGCCTCGTATAGAGGATTTTACTAACCAGGGCTCTTGTATTAGAGCGATAGTATCCTTGCAGTTGTCAAGGTGGCGGCATAATACTACCACTGCCTCCCGACAATGCTGCAGGTTGGCTTGCAGGAGATTCCACCCTGCCAAGGGAGCCATTTGGCCTACCTTGTAGAGCTTAGTGTCCCTTTGCATTTACAGCCGCCACTGCCGGGCTTGTGTCCGTCTCCATAGGAGTTAGGGTGGCTGTTTTGGTCTTTTCAGATGCAGAGTTTTCCTCAAACTTCTGCATCTTGACTTTGAGGGTGTTAAACTTGTAGTTCAACTTCTCCTCTCTAGATTTCAAGGCGGCACTGTCCACCTGGCCGACACCGAAGACAAGGAGTTTGCCTTTCGGTTCCTCCTTACTCGTGTCGTGGAAGACGCACCACTCTTTCAGTTTGGCCCAGGGGTTCTGAGCGGCACGGCGGCGTGTGACCACCTCAGTGGGCTCCGGTTCTCCCGGAATCCAAAGAGTGACCTTGGTCAGCCTTGGTAGATCGTCCACCTGGACCACATCTAATTTAGCACCTTGCCATGGTGGTGGCAAGTTAGCTATTGTTTTTTGCAGCCATTCCAGCGAGCTCTGGTCACTGCAGGTGATCCGAAGGATCTGCCCCGAGTGATAGAACCCGCCAAAAGTGGGTGCTGGCTTTGTCTCATTACCCACTGCTGCTATAAAAGCATCTAGTGCAGTGGTGAGATTACTTTCTATAGTAATCACCTGGGACTCATCGAGTTTGCCCAGTGGATTCGATCGGTCTATCACCGCTACTCGGAGGTGCTTTTCAGCAGCCTCTTTGTAGGTGACGTTACCCACCCTATTCGAGTTCTTTTGTTGAACAGGATACGTCGACTTTGCCCTCTTCCCCTGATTGCTCGAGGGTGAAGGCAAAGAGTCCTGTGATCGAACCCTCTTCTTAGCAGCTACAGTTTGCAGCTGCTTATTCTTACTTACACCATGTGCAGGTCGCTTGAGCCTGGCCTGTTCATGTTCAGTAGTATTACTCGTCGAGGTGCCCTCGCCTGACTTTGATTCGGCCAGGCGGGCTTTCCTACGACGTTTTGCCTCCGCTCCACAGATCCTTTTCCTCCCAGTCTTGGGAGGTAGGTCCGTAGCGAGAGGAGGCGCTACCCGCAGTGTATCCTGGGATGCACCTGCTTGTAGCGACGGGGTATCCGTAGACGCACCCGTCTGTGTAGGCGGGGTATCGTGATTGGACGCACCCGCTTGGTTTTTAACTGATTCATCAGCTGGTTTTTTGTTTAAGTTTAATTCTGCCATGTAGGGAATTTCATATTCATCTCCCAGAGCTCCCCACCCGCCATGGAGCCCGCAACATTGGGGACGCCGAAATTCGACGCCAGGGCTACTCGGAAGATATAGCCCTCAGGAAGGTGAAATGCTTGCACACTCCATCCTCCCTCAAGGACTCGTCCTGCTGAACCTCTGACGGAACAGCGCAGCCGATTGATCAGGGTGGACTAGTCCTGACCACCCGTTTGAGTGGAAATCCAGGCCAAAGTGGAGTGTTGCCAGACCCAGGGGAACCACTACCGCCCCCGAGCTGACTCAGCCACCAGGATCCTCTCATCCCACCGTACGGGTTACCGCGCACGGCAAGAACACGCAGGTACCTGTATTCGTCTGGTTTCTCCACAGTGGCCGTCATCCCGTTTTCTTGACAAGCCAAAAGCCCGAACACAAAGGTTTTTAAGCCCCGGCCCGAGCCAGCCTGACAAGGCAGACCGAGCACGAGAGAGTTTTATGTCCCTGGCTCGAGTCCTAGCAGGTACACGCCCACCGTTTCCTCAAAACAGGCAAGCCCCCTCACCACGGCAAGGTTCAGGTACATTCGAGGGGGCATCTCAAATGTCATAATTAAAATGAATAATTTACTTCTTAAAGCAACACAATAATATTTGTCACAATGTTTGAGGAAGTCCGGGGAAGTCTGAGGAAGTCCGGGAAGTCTGGGGAAGTCTGAGGAAGTCCGGAGAAGTCTGGGAAGTCCGGGGAAGTCTGGGAACTCCGGGGAAGTTTGGGAAGTCCGAAGTAGGAGGAAGTCTGGTGTACACAATTTTTGACCGTGATTTACCCCTCGGACTAAGGTTCTCTTCATCCCTTGTGCGATTTTTGCACTCGGCTAACACCTCGTGCAAAAACGTTCGCACGCGGGATGAAAAGTAACACCTTCCATACAGTCCCATGATGTATAATATACTATTTCATGGTTCATTGTCAAAAATTAAAATTTTAATCTTTTGTAAAATCGAGTATCGTATATTTATAAAGGATTTATAGTGAAAAACTTGTTTTTACGGGTTTATTTTTATTATTTTGTATCTCTCCCAATTTCACAAACTCTACCAACTCTGTTATAGATTTGAATATTGTTGTTTCGAAAATCTACTGCTTTGATATTATAATGTCTTCTGTTTATCATATTTTTTTTAAACATTCAGATATGCAACTTATTTGACATAGGTTTTTAAATTACATTGCACAGTGGGACAACAACACGAAAAAGTGGCCAAAAATAAAATTTTGACATTAATGACTTAAAATTGACATAATTAACACGGGAAAATTAATTAAAAAATTAAAGATCGGCAGAGGTGGCGTAGAGGGGTGTTTTTTATAGGAGGGGTTATTAAAGTATGATTTCACTTTTAATGACTTAGAATTGGTATAAATAACATGGAAAAATAAATAAAAAAATTCAAAATTTACAGGGGTGGTTTAGCGGGGTTGTTTTTTTATACGAGTAGTTATTACAATATGATTTTACTGTTAATGACTTAAAATTGGCATAAATAACATAGGAAAATTAATTAAAAAATTCAAAACTTACAGGGGTGGTCGAGAGGGGAGTTTACTTATAGCGTTGGTTAGCTATATATTCAAAATACAATTGTCGAATGATTAATATTTATTGGATGCTACCTTTTGTAGTAAGGAGGTGGCGGATGGTTGTGGATCTTAGTTGGTTGAGTGGTTGGTTGGTTGGTTATAGGTCTTTCTCCTTTATAGTGTTTTATCTTATAATCCTATAATCCTTCGGATCAACGGATTATAAGCAGTGATGTTAATCCGGATAATGGGTCGCCACACCACCCCCTTTCTAGTGAAAAAGGTGAACGATAAAAAAAATGTTACATATTAAAATGAGCGATGTGAGCGTAGTGAGCTACTGGAGCGGCGTGAGCGTAGTTGCCTTGAGCGTAGGTAGCGACTGGAGCAGCGTGAGCGTAGGTAGCGACTAGAGCAGCGTGAGCGTAGGTAGCGACTAGAGCAGCGTGAGCGTAGTGAGCTACTGGAGCGGCGTGAGCGTAGTGGGCTACTGGAGCGGCGTGAGCGTAGGTAGCGACTAGAGCAGCGTGAGCGTAGTGGGCTACCGGAGCGGCGTGAGCGTAGTGGGCTACTGGAGCGGCGTGAGCGTAGGTAGCGACTAGAGCAGCGTGAGCGTAGTGGGCTACTGGAGCGGCGTGAGCGTAGTTGGCTTGAGCGTAGGTAGCGACTAGAGCAGCGTGAGCGTAGTGGGCTACTGGAGCGGCGTGAGCGTAGGTGGCGACTGGAGCAACGTGAGCGTAGGTTGCTTGAGCGCAGGTGGCGACTGGAGCGGCTTGAGCGTAAGCGGCTTGAGCGCAGGTAACGACTGGAGCGGCATGTGTGTAAGCGGCTTGGGCGTAGGTAGCGACTGGAGCAGCGTGAGCATAGGTTGCTTGAGCGCAGGTGGCGACTGGAGCGGCATGAGTGTAGGCGGCTTGAGCGCAGGTGGCGACTGGAGCGGCATGAGTGTAGGCGGCTTGGTCACCTCCCAAGGACCGGAGAACGCTTTGGTGAGAAGACCCTATGGATGGGGCGTGGTTTATTACGTTAGCATTGTTTCTTCGCTCGTAATTTTCGGATGATTAAGTGCGAATTTGCTTTCCACGATCTTAAACCATCGTTCTGTTCTACCATGCATGAATGGTGGTAGTGTTAAAGCCATGATTTGGGTGTGGTTTATTGTGTTACCATTGTTAGCCATTGTTTGTTCTTGAATTCCTGTGTTTCCAGTGGTATTACTCATTCTTAATCATATTTCGTTAAATTTCTTCATTGTATAAAAATCGTCGGGGTCACCAGTTATTGCGTTGGTTCAGTTTAGTTGGTAAGGTGGCGGCGGATGGTTGTGGATCTTAGTTGGTTGAGTGGTTGGTTGGTTGGTTATAGGTCTTTCTCCTTTATAGTGTTTTATCTTATAATCCTATAATCCTTCGGATCAACGGATTATAAGCAGTGATGTTAATCCGGATAATGGGTCGCCACATACTTTTTTAAAAGTTTAAAATACTGTTATTATACTTTTAATGACTTAAAATTGGCCTGCATAATACAGAAAACTATAAATAAAATAAATACTAGGTAGCGGTGATTTTAGAAGATGTGTTTTTAATATACGTCTGCCAAAAAATGTTTTAACATTCATAATGTTAAATAACCTCGATCCAATATGGTAACAGTAAAAACAAGAGTGAATTGAATATATGCATATACTTCCATAAGCTGCTCGTTGCCGTTATTTAAAAAAGTGAATTACTTCAAAGCGAGCATGAATGAGCGGACAAATTTTACATGATGTGTTTAAAAAATGTCTAATGTAATTTTTGTATATTTTTTGATACCGGAATCTGGTGGACGATTTTTGTAAGTCTACACACATCCACAAAGTTGGAGAATTGCATGAGATTTTCAATTAAACAGCTCCCGGAATTAAGCTATGTATTTAATTAATGCACTATTTTATTGTCTTAAAAATTTTTTTATTCAAAAGTACATACTTCAAGACATCTTTACTATTAAATACTAATTTGAACCCTAAACTGAAATCCGCATAATAACTCGTCAAAACTTAATGTCGCACGGAGCGAAATGCTACTCAAATCAACGATTAATAAACGGCGATGTTTACATCGCTCTAACAAGCAGAAATATTTTTCAATTCACTTGAGATTCTAGGAAAAGGTGCACCGATGTTTTCTCTAAATGTTTTCTCTAAAACCATTCACGATACTTTTTTTAAATTTCTGTTTGTACTTCGGTTATTCCGCCTATCCACATGCTAGTTGCTAAGTTCTGATAAGCGTACGAAACGCCATCTCCACCCCTTTATTAAACTAAGATTTATGCTCGAGCATCCCAGGAACGCATAATTTGACCGACAGGGCTGCGCCACTTGAGTTATGTTGCGTAGGTCTGATTGAGATACGAAGCACCTTCTCGCTGGTTTAATAAATTATCGTTTACGCTTGGCTTAGCTCGGGCATCACGGTTACCTTCAACCTGGCCGACTGAGCGATGCTACAGGTACGCAATTATTGCATTAGTGGCAAAAACCGCCGAAAAATCTTTTTTAGTAAAGATAAAGAGACAATAGACGTCACAACCCTGGTCCTCATGCTAAGCTGAGCAACTCTAGTGAGGAGTAGATTACGTTCGTTACAGTAAACCCTCGTATTGCGCGGTATTCTTATAACGCGTTTTTCATATAAGGCGTTTGAAGTTTTACGACACTCCTATTATCGGAAGGTTTTGATATAAGGTTGCTTTGTACAAGAAGGTTCCTATCAAAAACTCGGTACTAATAGTTCTTATAAATAAGGTACCTGCGCCTAATAAGGCCTAGCTAAGGGAGATTTGTAATAAAATGAAAAATATCCAATTAATCAACATGTTTTAATAACAATCATATTTTTGGTTCATTTTCTACAAAATCTAAACGAAAAATGGTAACTTGTACCATAGAGAAATACAAAATTAAACATTTTTAAAAACCTTGCCAGTAGACGTTATTTTAATATGGTGCCATAATAAGGCTTATGACTTTAACATACTTACATAAATAATAAAATTATACGTAATATTATTTGGTATTTGAAATCAGTAAACACATAAATGCAATAACCAAACGTTCTTTAAAATTACAACGCCTTGGAGCACTCAAAATCATCGATTTCTAACTTACGATTTATTTGAACCGCTTTTTTAATATTTAGGGCTGCACGGTCTCATTTTATGATAAATGATGTAACACTGGCGGCTACAAATGGGATATTCAGCTCTCGAAAAATTTTAGCAACTTCTACATACATACTGGTTCTACATAACCAGTCTGTAACTGTGGTATTGAGCAAGGGAGGTTATTTTAAGTACGATTTTTATTGCTTAGGCCTTACTAGGGTATAGGCTTATTAGGCGCAGGTACCTTATACCATTTTCTGAATTAACTTAATACTAACCCCAATTGCCATATTTTCCTGCAGTTTCCATATTAGATGCTGTATAAGCTCTGTTTGTTATCACTTATCAGTATCACAGTCCTCGTGCAACCCGAACTACACTTACTACACCTACACCGTACTCGGTGCACCGGATTTTGATAACAAACAGAGCTATAATTCCGGACGAATTAAGGTAGTACACAGAACGAAATAATTGACGTAATATTAATGTCCACTGATGATTAACTCAAGAATCATTAATATGATGTATTTTGCATTAATGCAATCTACAATGGTGATATTAAGAATAAATATTAGTAATTGCTTAATTAACTTTGTTATTTGTATAATAATCACCTTTACATTATACTGATCCAACAATGTTCTTGATTTAATGTTAAAAATGATGTATAAAATGAAATTTACATTGAAATGATCAAAAAAAAGCATTAAACTTATGACGACGAAGTGTTAAATATTATGTACATTTAATCATCACACTACATTCTAATAATGTAGAGCTATTGGAATAATGTTGTTGAGTGATTATGTCAATGTAAAACTTTATAGTTTAATGTCGTCTAAAAGTATTAGTCGATGAAAATTAATTCAGTACTCAATGTTATTAACATTACTTGATGCTAACAATAATCTTATTAATGTATTTGTAATTGGGATTAACTACGCCTTCTACCAAGAAACGCATAATTGTTAACTTGCACTTTTATAAATAACTTGTAGACAGTAGGTACGCAAATTTCCCTCCATAATAATTTTAGTGTGTTTATGTGTTACACAAAGGTAAGATATTATTTTATTAATTATTTGCATGCACCACGAAAATTTCCGTTATAGTGAATAAAAAATGTAATACATTTATTGATACTACTACTCCAAATCGAGGACCGTGTTTTTAAAACTCGAAATCTACAAAATCAAATTTTTCAAAAGAACCTAGGCCTAGAAGTTTGGTAAAAAATATATCACTTATTTTATTTCTGTTCATAGTATGTTAAGTGATAAATCAACATTGAAAGAACAAGAAATCCAAAATTACTTGAATTTTTATTTGTGAATAATTATTTTAGTATCTGAAGAAAATGTAGAGGCGACAAAAAGATTTTTAAAATTCGATAATTTGTCATCAGAAGAATTCAACCATTTGGAAAGTGTGCTCTAATAAATATATACATAGATTAGAAGATATTAATAAATAAGAATTTATCTGCCGTTTTGGAAAAATAGCCGTTTTATAAACAACTATCAGGTTACAGGTTGGTAATTTTATTTTTGTTATTAACTAAGTACATATATATTAAGAAGCATAAACCTATTTTTTTATACAACTATAGATACTAATAGATTTTCGTATTTTTAGATTGATATATGGACTTCAACACGAGATACGAGAATATTGACGGTTTTTTAAAAAGTTGGGAAAGTGAAGTACCAAAAATTATTTTATTTTTAGCAAATGGTATTAATGTCAAAGACAAAATCACCAGATTTTCAAAAACTCAAAAAATCATATTAAAATGTCCAAGT
This sequence comes from Cantharis flavilabris, assembly GCA_949152465.1. Classification (NCBI taxonomy): domain Eukaryota; kingdom Metazoa; phylum Arthropoda; class Insecta; order Coleoptera; family Cantharidae; genus Cantharis; species Cantharis flavilabris. Next base: position 14,866,296 of record OX424436.1, read on the forward strand.
AGTTTTTGTGTAAAAGGGTGAGTTTACTTCAAAATTGTATTAAATCAAATCTCTATAATGTTATTTTTTGTAGTTGCTGAACGAATTGTTGCAGATTTACAACCCTCCACGGAAATTTTGTGCATATCAATAATATTTTGTAAAACAAATGTAACCAGGAAAAATGAAGTTTAGTTAAAAAATAAAATTAATCAATTTTTCATTTCTGTTTTGCCTTTTTAGTATTGTTTACCTTGACGACCAAAAATTATTTTTAATATTGTTCTTGTAAGTTTGAAGAAAGGTACTAAACTAAATTTACATTTACTACATTGACAAAAACAAGTTTTAAATCAAAACTTTTTATTCTTTGCTTATATGCAATGCATAACAACTTTTGAATCAAAATTTTTCGTTTTGGTTCAAAAAGATCAACATTTTGCTTCAAAACGAAAAATTTTTATTCAATAGTTTTTATGCATTGTATATAGGCAAAGAATAAAAAAATTTGGTTCAAAACTTTGTTTTGATCAGTGTAGTGTATTATATTAATGCTATTAGACATTAAGGCAATACGCTAGAATGATCAAACAATGTACTAGGATTGATTGGTCAATGCAGACCCAACATTAAAACAATGATAGAAAGTTGATGTTGTATGGGATTGTACTAATAGGTAGTGGTGGTTAATATAATGTATTTCATTGTTAAAGATATTTAATTACATCAATGTTCCTCGGAGATTAATTTAATCATCTTAACATCAAGTAATCAAAAGTTTACATTCTTTTAATTATTTGCAGCATCGGTTGAATATTAATGTTTAAATACATTTTCGCAATCACTCTTTTTATTATATTTACGTCAGTTTTTCGTTCTGTGTAGTCTGGTAACTTGTACGTTTTTTCGTCTTTATTATTTTTTTTCTATGGGAAAATAAAATTTAATGGTTTTGGTTTTTTAGTATGTTATTATTGACTATTGACATCTAAAGAATACAAAAAAAAATTTTTTAGACTTAATTTTACATCGTTTTATTATTATTATTATTATTATTAGTCAAAGTAACAAAAATATACGTAACCGGTCCGGGTGATTTCGGCTCTTGGGGACATCGGAAATAAAAAAATTAAAAGTATTATTAATCTATTTTTTATTAACTTGTCGTTATCGCTGGAATTGGGATCTCTTTTTCCCAATCTCTAACTTTCCATTTTACAGCCCGCTTTATGCCTGAAAAAAAATCAACTTTATTTTAGAAGTCAGCCATTTTGTTATTTTCTGATAAAATTTAATAATCCTAGTTCCAGCGATAACGACAAGTCTATAAATTAATAATCTTTTTGATTTTTTAATTTCCGCTGTCCTTAAGAGCTGAAATCACTCGGGCAAGTTACTTACATTTTTTTCAGACGCCTACTTTCACCAATAATAATAATAATAAAAAGTTGTAAAATTAAGTCAAAAAATTTTTTGTTGTATCCTTTAGATGTCAATAATAGCATACTAAAAAACCAAAACTATTGAATTTTATTTTCACATAGAAAAAAAATTCCCAATAAAGACGTAAAACAACGTGCATGTTACCAGACTACTATACTTTAACCGCGCTAACAAAGGGTTGACTGTACTACTTTGACTGTAACACTGTAAATACGTATGATATGTATGACTGTGATACTTGACTGTAATACTGATTGGCAGATGTATATTCGAATATATGGAAATAACATGGAAAATAAGTTGTTTCTCATGTTTAAAGATAACTGACGCAAATAAATGAGATGATTTAGAAAAATATTTGTCTTAAAAAATATTTATTTATATTATGTTAACAAATCAAAATAAGACATTTTTAGTTTATATGCGAAAGGGGGTTTTCAAGAATTACAAAAGCTGTAACATAGCCAAACTCTCAGTGATTTTAGAACCCCATCCTCCCTGTATAAGAGAAAGTAAGACAATTAATTGTATACTGTTCATTCTTTAAATGAAAAGGTGTAATTTTTTTTTGAAAAATTTACGTTGAATTTTCGGAACACTAATTTATTTCCAATAAGAAATAAAATTCGAATAATACAACTCGAAGAAAATATTATTGATTTAAATAATAAACATTACGATATTTTGAAAATATTTTCATTAATATCATTTCACAACGTAAAATCTCAGCCTTAATGTCATTTAAAATGCTTTTTATGCAAAAAAAAAAAAATTAAAATTAATTATTAATTTTTTAGATAGAATATCTATTTATTGTTTTACAAAATAAATAATAAATAACAAGTAAGTACAAATAAAATACACAATTTTTTTGATAATTTACTTGTGCAGATCTATCGCACATCAATTTTACAAAATTTTTGTAAAATTTACTTTATACCATGTGATATTTTTTTCGGTGTACACTGAACCAAATGATGTCATATTGTTTATATAAGTAAAATTTAATGAAAGTTTCATTGAATTAATGAAATTTCAATCAATCTATAAATGCACTGTGTTTATGAAAATTTCATAGTATTAATGAAAAAAATGAATAGTATTAATGAATTGTTTATTGAATTTATGAATTTGTTTATCGTATTTATGAATGTTTTTTGACATTTTTTTAGGAGTAGTTAAGCCAAGAGAATCTTATATCGGCAATCAGAACGAGATAATAACGATAATTATGATTTTATATTCTTTTATTTAAAAATTAGGTAAAATAATTGTTGTACAACTTATTTAGAATTAATAGCGTTTATAACTTATTTAAGTTAATAGCTAAGTACCTAACTAACTCTTACACATTAAAGAGCATTACGGCCTAATTTGTGAATTTTCTGTTATCTCTAATCAAAAGCTAATTGTTATAAAAATAATCTCTTGGTTAGAGATTAATGCGGAAAATGACAAATTAGACCATCGACCATTAATTTAACACAGAATTTGTATGTATGTACTTATATTTAATATTTAAAAAATATAATGTATTGTCCAGATACTAAATATTTCATTAAAAATTTTGTGTACCTACGTATTCGAAATAAACTTTAAAATATTTAAAGCAGGATTTTGTGTCTAAACTAAAATAGTAAGGTATAAGATTTTCAAAATATAAATAGAACATCCGAATATTTTCACTGGATGATTTTACAATGTACTTATATATCTATTTTATAATTTACAAGTGTAATCTACTAAACATAAGAATTACTTTTGGTATATAAAAATAAACTTTTGGAAATTATCAATTTTAATTTCCAGAGTTAAAAATCATAAGAATCGTCTTCTTTGCGTACTTTAAATAAATATTTATAAACGATTCCGGCAAGTATACCTCCAAGTATAGGTCCAGCCCAATATACCTAAAATATATCAATAATATTAGATAATTAAACCGCGTCCAGGTGTTGTTCAATAACTTACCCAATGATTTTCCCATAATCCCATTATAACAGCTGGTCCAAAAGATCTTGCCGGATTCATACTAGATCCGGTGTATTTGATCTACAAAAAATAGTAAATTTTTGAATTGGATGTTTTGCAGAAAATCCAAATGATTCACTTACGCCACAAAGATGACTGGCTGTGATGCTCAATCCTATTGCTAGAGGTGCAGAGCCTTTAATATCTTTTCTTTTTGGATCGCTAACTGCTTGTATTACGAATATAAGAGGGAAAGTTAATATAACTTCCATTAAGAATGCTTGACCGGGTGTAACAGGAGTACTAAAATTTGTGTATCCTAAATTTCCTTCGTATTCCGTTGGCGTTACCACCTGAAACATATGCTTAATGTTATTGCTGTATGTATTTGTTTTTAGAATGAAGAAGTATGTGTAATTAAAAAGTTGACTAATATCCAAATACTCCAGGGACAGCATTATGACCGGGTCAGTAAAGCGTGTCCGTAGCGGTCATGGCTGTACACGCTATAGTGACCACCAAGTTCAATGTCTAGAATGTTGTAGATTTTGCTATAAACATTTATTACCGTTGTTGCATCTTCACGAATTTTTATTTATGTAGAATACTTGAATTTTTTATGCTTCAAAATTTTTTGAAAGATATCTTCTTTAAGTTGAACAGTCATAGTAGAAAAAGAAGAAATTTTCTTACCCTTAACAAGGCAGCCCCAGCTGCAGCACCAATGCATTGAACTGCTATGAAAAATAGACTTTTCAGTAATTTTATATCTCCTGTTACGAAAAGGCCTAGTGTTACTGCCGGATTGATGTGGCATCCGCTAACATGACCCAAGCACTACAAAAAAATTAAATTGTTATTAATAAAAAAGAAGAAGATTAAATTATTCGAGTCACTCAAACTTTAATCCAACATGATTTATGATTAATTTATCATCTGTCTTGTCAATTGATGAACATATTGAAAGATAAATACTTTTTTTTATATATGTTAGGTACTTATAATATGTAGGTAAGTATTCATATTGAAGTTAAATTATTAAAAGATTATTTTTTCATTATTTATATCCTTGAATTTACTTGTTATAATTTTACATAAAATATGGGTTACCTACATTTTACTTTTATAATTTACCGATGACTTCAGGGTTAGCATTAACTTACCGAGAGTTACATAAAAAACTAGATTTAGTTAATCATAACTAATTCATAACTCATTGATAGATTTTTAATAAAAACCGTTCCTAGATTTTAGATTATCAAATAATGGCTTTCATACCTGGCTTCGCTTGGTTTTTTAGATTAAATTTTATTTTTTAAAGTTTAGTTTATTGACTTCTTAAGACTCCAGTTCAACAAATGAGGAGCGGTACCCGATGAAAATAAAATTAAGGCAATATTGAACCTTAGTGCATTGAAAGAGTTACAAAGCATTTTAGGAATGATGATATTATTATTGAATATGTAGTTGCATAAAATTATTTGGTTGAGGTACCGGGAACGTACGAAGATTAACAAAAAATCACGATATTGTGATTGGTCTAATTTTTTACCAACCTAAAAAAATATTGCAATCAAACGATTCACTGAGTTGAATTTTTGAAAAATAGAACCTCTTCATCTTTTGCAGAAACGTTTTCCGGATCAGAAATCTAAAATAATTCAGTATTCAGCTTTATTTAATTTTTTTATTGATGTAATACTGGGTATGCTATAATATGAAGTAGTTTTGGTTTATCGTAAGTCGTTCTTATGTCTAAATTCAATTTATGCCACGGCTCCTACACCATTCAGGTTAATAAAAGTTCTCATTTCATTCAATGCCAAGTTAATTCATTCATTAGATCAGTGCTCCCCAACCTTTTTTTGTAATTAAATTTTTTTAGTAAAATACATTTTGAGAGTGAGTCTGGGATTGTAGCTTTATGATGAACCTAGCATTTTTAATGTTCATTGTTATTCAACAGTTTAATTCATTTCAGGCTTCACTTACATGCAGAAACTTGAAACCTGTCAATGACTTACCTAGTTTACAACTGACTAGTTCATATAATAAACTTAGTAATTTTTAAGAGCAAATTCTTCGGATCGATAATTATTGACAAAGTTGTGAGGTGTTAAATAACGCGAAAAACTATTAATTTTAATGAAGTAATGTGAAAAATTGTAAATTTACAGGTGCGGCTTCAGACTTTTGCAAGAAATATAGAAATGCTTCGTTTTATATTTCAGAAAGGTTTAGCTAGGGCATCAATCTTAAGATACACACGTTTGCCCATTATGCAATAATTATTGATACTTATTTATTTTTAATATTTTCGTTCACCTTTAAATCAATGTTTTTAAAATTCAAAGTCTAGCCAATCGAGTTTTTCAAAAGCATTTTGTAATAACAAGTCGATCTAAATAATTATAATCGAGATAATCTTCAATCAATTCAACAATATTTTCATAATAGCACATCCGGACAAAGTAGCTAAACTTGGGGCTATACTACGTTGTTAACCTATAGCTAAAAGCCAAGTGCAATTTATGTTTGTCAGTACACGGTTACTGTTCAAGTATTAGTTTTATACGGCCTTCAACTTTGTAAATTCGGTCAAATATCATTCTTATATTTATCTAGAGAACTTACACATGTTAACACAATTACGCAATGTATTTAAAAGAAAAAACCGACAATTAGTCATAATAACCGTTCCCTTGCAAGGTAATTCTCTAGATATGTATCCGAATAAATTTAAAATAAACCGAATACTTCGGAGCACCCATGTATACATACATCCGGCCACCCCGAAGCTCGCGCATTCTTTGATTGAATTGGATACTTACACATATATAGAAAATTGTGCAATGGAGGTGACAAATGTGTTTGATTATTTAAATAATCACTTAACAAGTAATATCGATTATTATTTTTATTGCTGTTACATTGTAACTTTCTATATCAATAAATAAATCGTACTAATTATTAAATAAAAACATATCTGGCTGAGATAGGTCAGCTAAAAGAAAAATTGCAATAAAAATTTCATAACCGTTTATTGCACTATTAGAGATAGGCCCACGTATTTAATGACCACATTATGCCAAGACTTGTCTATTTTTGTTTTTAATTATCGAAGCATTAATTTGTTTTATAGATTTTATTATAATCGATACTATCTTGACAAATGAGATACTTAACTATTAAGACATACATGCACCATTTTAATTATCGTTTTTAACGATTGTTTCACGATGAATTAACAATTACATTAATAATTTTTTAGATTATTTGCTGAATTGTTTTTCTGAAGCCGAGAGTATCAGACCCAGGATACATGCATTTTAGCGAATATACATCGGACGGGATTGGAACCAAATATTAATATTATTGTAAATTTTTGTAAAGTTAATATTTAAAATTTTTTGGTAACAACTTAAGTTGTAACACTATGTGGAAAAACCAGGTCCTTGAATTCCAAGATGACCGCCTAAGCGATTGAGACTTCTTTTGTCTCCTTAAATTTTATTCCGATTTAATTTGAGTTTTAAAATAATTTTGCTAATGAAGTGCGATTTACTTCAACGATCTAAATTAAAATTTTTAAATTAAAAAAAAAATTTTGTTTAAAATTTAAATTTTTCCCAAATTTTGGACATATAATTTAATTTGGATCGAGATTTTGAGATTAAGATATAGAATGTAATTGGACGGGACAGGACATTTGGGCGCCGCCGTTTGGGCGCCGTCGTTTGGGCGCCGCTGTTTGGGCGCTGCCGTTTGGGCGCCGGACTTTTGGGCGCCGGACTGTTGGACGCCAAGATTTTTGGGCGCCCGGACATTTGGGCGTTCGCCGTTTGGGCGCTGGACTTTTGGGCGCCGCCGTTTGGGCGCTGGTCTTTTTTTTGGGGGGGGGAGGTAAAAAAGTGGTGGTGGGTGCTGTTGTATTATATAATTCAAATAATAGGTACATTATTCTTTAAGTAGTACCTACTTAATTCTTTAATCTGATTAGGGTTACCAACAGGTCTCTTTTAAAGAGAACATGTTCTCTTATTTTACAAAATATTTTTGTTTTCTTTCTTTTTTATTATTTATATAACAGGGTTCCCACTAAATTTTTGAAAGTAAATTCCCTGACTTTTCCAGGTTTTTCCTGACAAAAATTTTAATTTTCCCTGACATTCTAGTACATAATACAGTAATTTTTAGCGCATTTAAAAAATGCACTTGGGCACGTTAAAAACTTTTGATCCAGACATCGTAGAAAGCTGGAATTTTTGCGTTAGGTCGGTGCTATCGAGTTATTCCGGCATAGAATAGTTTAATAGTTTAAAATAAATAAACAAAATAAAAACTACTGATCTCCGCGTCAAAAATGCGCTGAAGTCCCTCGATCAACAGCCCGAGGACTTTTCCAATTTTTGTATTTCAAATTTAAAAATATTTTATTTGAAAATATTTCCTTGACAAAATTTTTGTTTTCCCTGACATTGGCGCTAAAAGTTTTAAATTCTCTGACTTTCCCTGACAAGTTTTAAATTCCCTGACTTTTCCAGGAATTCAGGTTTTCCATACAAGTGGGAACCCTGTATAAATGTCCTCTTTTTTAAATTTTGCTAATTAATAATTATTTAAAAGGTCCGCTCAAAATTTGAAATGTAATAAATTAACAACACTATTTTTATCGTCTGTAAAAAAAAATCATGTGAAAGTGGATAATCATGGACAATCCTCTGTACATTTTTCATGAAAATGAAATTGAATAATAGAATCCGAGCACAATTCTGTGTTGCAGGCACGAAACTAGCCCTGTTTTATAGAGTGAGCCAAAGCTGGGTCTTCGCATACTTAGAGGGGCCAAGGGGGCGAATTCTCCATTAAGAATTCCAAATTCTTCATTTTTCAGAGAGGGCACAAGGATGGGCCAACATAATTTTAGGAGAAGCAAGTAGATTGCGTCCCACGGTCACTACTTTTGAAGTGGTTAAAAAAAGGTACGGGTATATTGCGTCCCGAACCCTAATCGGATTACAGGTAATAATACCTGTACAACAGAATTTTATCATCCCCACCGTAGTTACGTGCCTGGTATGTTGGAAGTAATGACAACATTTTTCTAAAAGAAAAATCTATTTTGTTGGAAATTGCGGAAATTCATTTTAAAATGAGACAATAAGTTTATAAAGAAATCAAAATTGAAAAAAATTTTCTCTTTTTTTGTACTCATTAGTTGGCAACTCTAAATCCGATATCTAACGGTATATAGGTACTCGAAGTGGTATAATATAGTATCTATTTATTTATTTAATTTATTCAATTTATTTAATAATTAACCATGCAGAATACCGAAACAAGTCGAAACCAAACGAAGTTGATAATGGAGGGATATATGTACGTTTTTGATAAAATGAGCAAAGATGAAACCAAAAAATTTTGGAGATGTGATCGAAAAGCGGATAAGTGCTGTGGTCGTATCCATACGACATTGGAAAATGAATACGTGTGCTCGAAAGGCAATCACAATCACGAACCTGATGGGGCAGGAATAGAAGTTACCAAAGTAAAGGTAGCCATTAAAAGACGTGCGGAAGAAACCGTAGAAACTCCTGCTCAAATCAGGAACGAGGTTTTACAAAATACTGGAGTAGCAGTCCAAGGACGAATGCCTAATACGGATGCGACAAGAAAATCTTGTCAACGTGTACGCAACATTGTCGCTGGCGCTCCGCCAGCTCCAATAAATTTGGAAAGTTTAATAATTCCAGAGAGTTATAAGCTCTATGAATTTGCTCCTGGACAAACTGAAAACTTTCTGTTAGCGGATACTGGATCAGAACAGCCCGACTCACAGAGAATAATAATTTTTGGAAGGGAACGCAACGTAGAATGGAACGAGCAAATGAAAAACATTTTTATAGATGGAACATTTCGGCAAGCTCCTCCATTATTTCATCAAATTTTTGTTGTTTTGGCTAACAGAGGTGGATTTGTTCTGCCAATATTATATGCTCTTTTACCAAATAAGCGTCGTGAAACTTATAATAGGTTGTTCAACCTAATCAAAGAAATGTGGCCGCGATTTGAACCTCAAACCATTTCATTAGATTATGAACTAGCTGTAATCAATTCAGTTACTGAGGCTTTTCCGGATGCTCAATTACATGGTTGTTTATTTCACCTTGTAAAGAATTTTAAAAAACAAATTTCTGATAATGGACTGTACCGTCAGTATATAAACGATCCCGAATTTGGCCTCCTAGCTCGTATGGTAGTCGCTATCGCATTCGTTCCGATTGATGATATTGATTTTGCACTTGAGGAACTAGTACAGCATCTTCCAGATGAGTTAATACCAATTTTAAACTGGTTAGAAGATAACTACATTGGTAGGCCAAACCGAAACCAAACAAGACGAAGGCCATTGTTTTCTCCGCACATATGGAATGTTTACAATCGGGTGCTGAATCATCAAAATCGGACCAATAATATTGCCGAAGCAGCTCATCGTAGCTTGCAATGCCAACTAGATGTGGATCATCCATCCATATGGAAATTTATTGATGGCCTACGAAGTGTCCAAAAAGGAAAAGACGCATTACACGAGCAATTTACACGTGGTGAAGCTCCTCCTCACAAAAGACAAAAATATCAAGCTGTCGATACCAAAATACAACGAATCGTCGAAACATATCAAGATAGAACATTATTGGAATATCTTAGAGGAATTGCACATAATGTTTTAATGAATTAATAAAAATTATATATTTGTAACTTTGAAAAGACACCTATTTTATTGTATTTATTTATTATTTGTTTCTGTATCAACAATCCATGACCAATTAGCGGTTCAAAAGTTATTTATATCACATTAGGGACCGCCTATTAAGTTCGTAAGGATTTGGGGGTTAGGGGGGGGGGGAAATCTTACAAACCTTTAAGTGGGGTCCACGACTGACGTATTTACGTAAATTTCTTAAGATATTTTTTATATTTTAAGATTTATTTATCTAATCCTAATAAAATCCCATAAAATCTAATACATAAAATCCCAGCACGCTTACTACTGCTGCTTCAGCGTGTCATTTTTTGATGAAAAAAGAAACAATCTGATTAGTCAATTTTTTTACCAACCGAAAAATATATCCAACCACCGCATGGTGGGGTGGAAGAGCAAATAAAACAAGCATTTAATCAAAAAATAAAATAGAAATGAATCTTAAATTACAATCTCATGAGCCAACAAATTGTAATTTAAGATAATTAATAAATACTGTTCAAAGCAAAGCAAGCGCCGAATTGTAAACCGCTCGGTCCAGGGTTCAATTCCTCCAAAAGCAAAAATTTTTTTATAATTTTTTTTGTTACCCGTCAACGTCGCATGTTAATCTAGCAAACAATTTTTTCGGATTCAATTCAAAATCATTTATTAAAGTGGCACTTTACCACATAGAAAAGTCACTTTACTATATAGTAATGTCACTGTCAATAAACAACCTACACAAGTACCTACTATGAAATATTTTGAATTAGCAATAACTCAAAAACGGCACTAGATATTGCACAAAATCCGAAAAAATAGTATAAACAAACCTTGTAAGTAAAGCATTTTTACTAAACTCATTAGCTTTTAAGTTACTCGCTCGCTGCGCTCGCTCGTACTCAAAGGCTAAATTCGTTTAGTAAAACTTTGCTTTACTAAACTTGTTGTTTAATATACTATTGTCAATTTACTTACAAAATGATTGAATTATAACTTTTTTTTTCATTATTAATTTATTATAACACTGATTTATTACAGAATTTATTATTACAAATATTTACAGCAAATCGACGGTGGAAAGGCAAAAAGTCTTAAGGGCCATTTATGGTAATATATACCGTAAATAACGTTTAAGACTTTTTGGGGGGCTCAAATATGATATCCTGCACTTAAAAATTCCGGCGCCCAAATGGCGGCGCCCAAAAGTCCAGCGCCTAAAAATCCGGCGCCCAAAAATCCGGCGCCCAAAAATCCGGCGCCTAAAAGTCCGGCGCCCAAATGGCGGCGCCCAAACGGCGGCGCCCAAACGGCGGCGCCCAAATGTCACGTACCGGTAATTGGACGATTGAAAGAATTATAATTAGTTCAAATTATAAAATTGAAAGTTAAAATTTTAAAATATCAATATCAATGAGAGTGCATATGGGTGCGCTTATCTTTTTATTTTGATTTCCTATTTTTAAAATTATTGAAAATTTTATTATAAACTTGAATTAAATATTTTTAATAAGAAAAATTGATGGTAATATAATTAGTTTAAAGTTTGATTTTCCCTAAAACCATTTATTTAAAAACGATTTAAAAATTGTTCGAAGGGAATAATACTACGTATTTGAATTAAAAATTTAAAAGTTAGTTGGTAGAAATAATTTTTGGAATTTATTTTATGGATATAATTATAGAGTTTTATTGAGTCTCATTGTTAACAGTGCAGAATTTGGATTGAGAAGTTTGATGGAGTAATGTTTCAAAAGTGAATTTAAAATTTAAATTTGAAATTATCATTTAAATTAATTAAAAAATATTTTTCTACGTTTTGAATTTCTAAATTTTTTTAAAATTTTTTCTTTGGAAAATTTGGGAGGTATACAATATCTTTACCATTGACTACTGGTAACTTCTCAGTTTTTGTGCGCGAATAAAGAGCAAACTGTGTACGGAAGAGTATTTCCAGACTCCCCGGTTTACTAGAAGTTTAACCAATATTTGAAATTGTAATAATAAATAAATATGTACGTTGAATTTTGAAAATGAAAAAAAGTCTGTGGAGCATGCAGCTAAAGATAAATCAACCATAATGCAGATAGCTACTTTATTGCGATTTCTATAATCTATTAACGAATTTCTATTGCTCGATCAACTTAGATCGTTCAATCATACATAGAAATATGTAGGTATATTTTTACCTTTAATTAAAAATGTAAATTATATTTTGTATGCACTATAAATAATTTTATGCTATTCTCCAACGAGATGTTTGTGGAGTATTTGATTGTTGTGCTTAGTTGTATTGTTCTTCTAAAAATTGTTCTTCGATCTCCTCCAACTACGAAATTAATTTATTGTCAATGATGAATTAATTGAAAAAATTAGAAACACGTGTACGTACGACACGGTGATGAAGATATTGCGTGGTAAGCGCGACACTCATTTTATTGGAGTTGTCAACTTTGTAAGACGATAACTATGCGAGAATGACAAATAGTGCTGTCATTTATTTTTGTCAATATTAGTAGACATGCCATTTGAAGGTATTATTAATAGTATCAGATTAATTCGATATCATTTATACGATTGACGTTCGTAATGTTATTTATGTGAGCGCCGCGCTCACATGTGTACCAAGGACGGGTTAAGGCATCACTGACGTACTGCCGCATGCTCTTATTTTTGACATCTGATGCCCCGCCTCGTCACACGCGTTTCGTACTTGGCCGAGTTCGGGCCTCCCAGTCGAGGTAGATTGATTTAAGGGATGTTTCATTTCATCAAAAATCATAAATTAAATTAATTATCAGTTAGGCACCTCCCACTATGTGATAGATATGCGATTTTATATGTAAAATTTTTGAGTTTTATAAAAAAATTGTGCTCTTTCCAAGGTATATAGGAAAAATTTTAATTTGTGAACTTAATTCCATGACAGTTTTCGGGTAACAACTTTTTTCTTGATTCAGCTCTTGTACTTTGAATTTAAAGTTTTAAGGACACAAAACAATGTATGAAAACCAGGAGGTTTAGGGAATATGAAATACCTTCCAGTGTACCTCTTCTTTTTATTCACAAATTAATCAGAACCTAATGTGGAAGATTTTCGTATCTGCTCATCCTCATTCCAACTTATAAGGGGACCATTTCCAAAAAATACCCAAAATAATGTAAAATATGTAGGTATTAATAGAATAGATTCCTTCTACCATAATCCATGCTTTTCGAGTTTGGTTGCCCTTCGGGAATGTTTTTACCAAGTTACCAAGTTCTTTTCAGGCGTTTAGGTTACATGTTATCTAGTAATTTTTTTATTAAAGTATCTCTGGTTAATCCATTCATGCGCGTCAGCGGAGCGAGCCATGAGCCTCCTCTTATGACCGCCCTTGCAACAAATGTATTCCATTATTTATAATAAATGACGGAACAATAACGGTATAATAACTTACAACAGATACTACACGTAATTCATAAGGAAATAATTATGTAAAATACCGATAGCAATATACAAAAATATAGGTAGCAATAATTTCCAAAACTAAACCAAAATTATTCATAGAAAACCCAATTGAAAAACTACGTAAAGATAAAGAAAATTTTTTGATTTTTTATATGGAAAATGTTCATATTCGAATATTGGCCCAATATTGATTTTGAATAATGGAGCAATATTGTTTTTCAATATTGCGTCAATATTGGAAAATGTTCACATTTGAATAAATATTGGCCCAATATTGATTTTCAATATCGACTTTCAATATTGGCCGAATATTGCGTCAATATTTGTGCTACATAGGTAAATAAGTGTTTATTAAGTGAATTATTTGGAATTAGATGTATACAAAAATTGTCTTCATGAATACCGGCCGGATTTCTCGAGTTTAAACTAAAATTGAAATACTGACTTTCTTTCTGCTTGAACACAATTTATTACTAGTCTGGGGGGGGGTGTGAAATACTCCCCAGACCCCCCGGTTTCAAAGACCAAATTTTTTCAGTGAAAAACTTGGTGTTTTACATATAGTACAAGGGCCGATCTAGTCGATGTTCATGGGGAGAGGGATAATTAAATAGTTCTTTTAGTAATTACAGCAATTTAGTACATTTTAGCGGTTTTTTCTAGCTTTTGAAGAGTCAATCAAGAGTCAGGGGAAGAGGGTTACCTCTAATACCCCGCCCTAGTATCCATCTTTGTTCCTTGTTTATAAATTAAAATAATTATCAATGTGGTTTGTTAGATGGGTTAGATAAGATTTCAATTGAGCAGACGTCCAGACGTGGATGATGAAGAATCTGATTAATTTGAATAAAAAATCTTGAGTCATTCTACATATATCTCAGGTCACTAAAATCGTAGGTGCTGATATTTTATTTAAATTTGAACTTTTTGGGGTAGCCCTCTAACTTTAATCTTCAAATAGACATAGCTAGTGGCACCAAAACCTAAAAAGTTCTAAAAAGCGTGGACTTATCTAAAAACTAGATTCTAACCCTTTACTGCTTTAAATCAACAACATTAGACATTTCGCCGTTACCGTTTTGCCCTCGTATAATACATTACAAATTAAATTTTGGTAAACTAATTATTATAAAACGATAAAATTTGAATTATTTTTATTATTACCAATAATAAGTGCATTATTAAACTTTTTAAATAAAAAACAAATTTTAAAAATCCCCCTTGAGTCCATTACTGGTAAACAGTGCTAAGCATAAAATATTGCAAATAGCATACATCAACAGCATATTTAAAAAAACTTGAATCATTTATTAAAGTGAACTATATGAATAATTTATTATTTTTTTATAACCTAATAAACACTTCTTCGGAACAAAGCTGTGCGGTTCTTTCATTTATCACGACACCGTAAAAAATGTCTTGTTCATGAAGGGTAACGTAGTCACTTTAAATTAATGAATCGATTTTAGGTGCAACAATAATTAAATTTAAATATAAATGGTGCCTAAGCGTCTGGTTCAAGTTGTTCGACTGGTGTACATTACTGATCCAATCATTAAATAGCGGTGCCCCGCGGCCCGGATTTCAATTTGGCCACCTACTACGAAAAATTGCGTTATATGTTACAATTAAATAACCTTGAATCTTTATGTGCTTTATCTTGTTTTAAATTTGCACTTAAATTATAAAATAATTAAGATTTATTGTTTTTACCCAATTTCAAGTTTAAATTTCAGCGGCCCCGCTCATCGGACCTTGCGGCGCTCCCGCTTTAAAAATGCCCGAGTGCCATCGCCGTTCGAAACAAAATTCATATTGAAAATTTCAATAATTGCAAAATTTAGTATTAGTGCCATACGCTCGTAGATAGCTTACATTAATAAAGTAAAAGTTCATTCATTTCATTTACGACCTTGAAATTTAATTTATTCTCACAACTTTTTTTTAATTAAATCGAACCAATTTTTAATTTGTACCTGTGGTTCGCTAATAAATCTTATAACTTTTGCAGTAAATTATAGCAACACTTTACCAGAAGTTTGACCTCTAAATAAATTTGATGTAATCGTGTAAATTTTGAGCAGAGATTTTACATCAACAATCAATCGTTTATATTTTATAAATCGATCCTGTCCGTGCATTTTGATGCTGTAATAAAATTATAGCGGTAAGATATAAAATATAAGTTGTCCTCCTTTTCTATATGTCGCAAAATAGCGTTACAATAAATTGTAAGCGTATTAAGGTAGGTACATAATTTGAGTGTGTATTTAAGAGAAGTGTAAATCTGTAATAAAAGATTTTGTTTGTTGGAGCAACTGTTTTGTAATGTGTAACATTAAACAAACGAGATAAATAATATAAAAATGACGCTCTTTATGATTTAAAAAAGAATATAATGGGAGCGCTCGTAAGGACTATAAAATGTCTCCCGCAATTTCGTAATATTTAGATTATATCGCATTTAATTACTATGGCTAAAATGCCATTATGAATAATAGGAGGTAACATCTCAAAAATGTCATTTTTTTAGGTGTGCAAGGTTTTATGGTAGTGATGAGACACTACAAATCGGGAGCGGTCCGTTAGCCACTCGCGATTTATGTATTACTATTTTAAAAATAAATTTTGAAAACATTTCTTCGCAAAATATCGAACCAAATGTGTAAATTTAAAAAGAGATTAATTTTTATTGTAGTTTTTTTTATAATACCATATCTCGACAATTATGGAAAAACTTGTTAATCGTCATACTACATCTGGTTAATGAGCGACATTAAACCATTTACAGCAAAGTGAATGGAGTCTAGCAGATAGCTATTATTTTACATTATTGTTAAGTTTATCTGTTTTAAATAAATAAATAAAAACAACAACCAACAAGAGAGGCTTTTGCAATATGCGACTATTAAATTACACAAAAAATACTATGCGAGACTTGTTGCATAATGAATATTAAAAATGCCAAACCTTTATTAAAACAATGTAGTACAATAAAAGTGCTAAAATGTAAAACATAATATAATATTATAAGCTATAAGATGAAGCAACAAGATATACACGAGACACACATACACACATTTATTGCTAACACTTGAATCAATCTATTCAATCGATATTATTTAAATAAAGCGCTTTGATTTAAAAATTGCATACAAATAAATTCAAAAACTAGATTGCCTCCTTCGATCTATTCAGTTCATATCAATCAATAATATGATTTGATTAATCTAACGCACATTTTCTATTATAATATTTTTGCAACTCATTTACTATAACTTTTATATTGTGAAAAAATGAAACGAGCATTTCCAATGCTGACATGTAAATTATGTGCAAAATTTAATAACAAATTAATATTTATGTATTACAAATCAAAAGTTAGATTATAGGTTGTGGTGTGGTATGCAGTTGCTTTCAGAGTGGTTACAGTGTTAAAAAATTATATCATATTGCGGTGGATTGGGAAGAAAATTTAAAATAATAAATTATCCTAAATTCTCAAATCTCAATCCTGCACTGGAACAATGAGCCTCTTTTTTTTTTCAAAAATATTGCTCGGCTAATTTTCAAATTTAATTCCAATATAAACCCAATATAAATGGTATTTGGGAACGCCAAAATTTTTTCAATATAATAAAGACGCTAATTTGCAAAATAATTTGCAGATATGAAACGGATCAAAACGAATCCAAATTAATTTACCAAAATAAATCAATCTCACCAAAATTTTGCCAATTTTATTCAAAATTATATTTGAATAATATTAATTTAAACAATAGTAAGCCGAGCCGAACTATCAAAATCCAAAAATTAATTTAAGAAATAATCAAAATTTTTATTTAGTTAGTTAAAAATAAAATTTTAAGTTGGTAATATTTAAGGATTTTAGGTTATGTAAATATCAAAGTCAAAGTTTACATCTATTAATTTTTAAATTACGGCCTAAAAATGCATATTTGAAGTGGTAGATAAACTTAAAATAATTTTTGGAAAAGGTAGACACCAATACTGTTATATTTCTAGTTTAGTTTTTACCATCCTTGGCAGTTTTACTTTCAAAAAAAAAAACGTTACACCACGTTTTGGTTATTTTTATCCCCGTCTACAACGCAAAATCGTAATATAGTTACAAGTAGTTAAGAATTACGTAAGTTTATATCTAAAAGTATCTAAAAATTGTAAAAGCATAAATACCAAGGGAGAAAGGAATTGCTGAGAAAATTCGGTGTACAAGTGAAGGAAAATCTAAGTAAATCCAAAGAAACATGAAGAAATTTGAGGAAATATTTAGAAAATTCCACGAAATCTTGAAAAATTTGCTTTGGGATTCGTTCCTGAATCAATACACAATATTTTTAATATAAAGTAAAAAGTTTGTTTTTTTAATTAATAATTAATTTTATTTAATAAATATTAATTTTTATGTAAAATATTAATTATTAAAGCAAACAATAATTATTTTAAGTGACAAATGTTAATTCAACAGGAATTTGTGTAAATCAAATATTGCATCCACAAATTAATGATAAAATCAATTTTTTTAAATAGCATAATTGTAGAAAAGAAAATTAACTTAAATTGATTTTAATTAAAAACAAAAGTTCTCGTTTGTTTCGAAATTTTACGTTATTTAAACATCTAATTTAATTTCAATTCTAATATTTTTAATCGTAATTTTGTTCTGATTTTAAGTACATAAGTAATTATAAACAATGTACTGCGAACTGCATTATCTAGACCTAGAGTTCTTTATGACGAATTTGAATTAGGAGATACCAATCAAGATATGGAGACCGGGAGGTCTGGGGGGTATGGAATATGCAATAAAGATCAAATTGTGTTCTGCAGAATATTTCATAATATCCAGATCTCCCGGATTTACACCTACGTTTTGTAAGGATTAGTTTTATAATTTTACAAAATTTCCCCTTAGATTGAATTGTAAACTAATAGTTTACTTATTGTTGTTTAGTGTTTACTCTTTAATCTATAAATTAAACGAATATACCGATTACTTCAAGTAATCTACCAAAAATTTAAAATGAAAACAAAATTTCATTCCCTTTTCTTTGTCATTATCGTCTTCTATTGCAATATTTTTAAAATTTCAACTATAACAATTTTGGGTATTCAACTCTTCATTTTGTTCTTGGGAGTCGTCAGGACTTGTGGTTTTATTTTTATCCATTTTCTTGTGATCAAATTTAATTTCTAAACAAGCAAATAGTAATTTCCTGTATCCAAATACACAATTTTAATTTTAATATTTAATTTTCAGCTTAATGTTCGAATCTCTTATTTTTACTGTTAAACATTTTTTTCCCACTTTTCTTGGCTTCCATCCGTAGTTCCACATCTTTTAATTTATCTGCATAATAAGATTCTTCATTTTTGTTTATATTAATTTAATGTTTTAAATATTTGTTATTTCTTTTTCAAACTTTCATTTGTATTTGTGTTGGTTTATTTTTATATTATTTTGAATATATTTATTTATTTTTTATAAAAAATAAAATGAGTAAAAATAAGTTAGCAGAACATAGGAAATTAACATGTAAAAACTTATTTATCCAAATTCCTGCTTCCCTAATTAATTTAGAGAAAAAATGAAAGATACAAAAATAACGCAGAAATACGAATGATAACGAATGATAAGACCATTAGATTTAATCTAGATTTTAATTAAAAAGTCCAAAAAATGCTTTTGAAGTAGTTAACATTTTCATTTATCGGCCTGGCCATGTAATAAATTCAATTTAATTTCTATTTTTAAAAATAATTACTTTGGACGCTTACATGGCCAGTCTGATAAATGAAACTTTTAAGAATTTCAAAAGAATTTTTTTGAAAAAATATGTACATATGTAATAGTGGGAATGAACCTCCCTTGCGCACGGGCCTGGTGAGCACCCAATTTAACAATTAAAAATTCTAAGTTTGGAATTTAGTAATTTTGGAAAAAAAAGAACGTGATTCCTAGTTGTTTTGACTAAGTAAAAGATTAAGATAAAATAATTTAACTGCTTTTAAACGATTCATTTACGTTGACTTATTGAAATTACTAATTTTCGTTATCATATTATCAGGTTGCTACAAAATGAAAACTTTCGTTTGGGTTTAAACTATGATTAGTCGACAATATTGCCACCAAGTAGTATTGATTTGTAAAATATTTTTTATAAATACAATTGACGAAGAAAATTAATTTAGAATTTAGAATAAAGACAAAAAAATCATCTACAATTTTCTTTTTTAACATTCTTACATCTTTAAGACAATATTTGCCAAGTGGGCATTTGCCGAATATTTGGCAAATGTACCAAACATTCGCCAAATCGCCAAATACAAAAATGTATGGGAAATAAGTTGTTTTGCATTGCATTGCAAGTTGGTAATCTAGATTTCAGATTAAGTTAAGATAAATTTCGATTAATTTTTGACTGCGTCGAATATTAAATTTATATCCTTACATTTTTTGTGTTAGCTTATGAAGAAAAATAAATTTAAAGTACGCCCCGATAGCGAAGGACGAGGATTGACACAACATCAATTAATTATTAATAAATTTAAATATGTATTAAAGGTCGTTGGATAAATTTTATTTAAACGGAATGCATGAATACAAGTAATAAACTTATAACGTACAATGAATAAGATGCACGCCTAGATTTAGTTAATTATTTGTTGCAATTGCATGGTATTAATAATTATCCATCTGGTCGTGACACTGTCTTTCATTTTTTATGTGGTTACAAAAATGTGATATTTAAATATTATTATAATTATTAGCGTTTTGATGTAACGTTTAGCGATATTGATTGTAATTTTGCATAATTTACGCTCAAGAAAAGACAGATTATGACATTGTCGATGATGATAAAACTATAAGTATATATATTTTGCGATCATGTTAGTGTTTCGTTCTACTTTGAAATTGCCCGAGGGTTAATTTAATAGGCATCTTATAATACCTTGCAATTAGTTAATCTTTCTTTATTATTTACTCGTTATCCATACAATTACTGTTTTATTTAGTTAATGACTCTAATTCATCAGAGGAGTAAAATTGGTAGTCATTATCTGACAAATTAATAAATTATATTTAAGATTTCAATGAAATACAAAATGATAACACCTTTCATGATATTGGCCTCATTGTGTCTCAATCTCTCAATACAATGTAAATGTCAGCGACTTTTGTCCGTAATAGCGTATTTCATTCTTATATTCAAATCAACTCATATGTCTTAATCTATTTTAAATCAAAATTATAGATTAAACCGTGAACGAGAACCAAAAATTGCCAAATGATTTATTTGCTCTTCTCATAGTGGCGATGCGAAGCTCATTGATATTATACGAAACAATAATGCTATCATCTAATTGGCCCTAATAGATTATTTATTGGTATTATCGTATAACCGTTATGAAACCGAACGGAAGCAAAACCGCATTATTGTAAATATAATTTCCTTTATACGGAGCTCATTAATAAGATGATGAAGATATCGGATACATTTAAGTTAAAATTTGACGAATTTTTTGAAAGTAAAGTGTTTTACGCAATTGAAAATTTAATTAATAAATAATCACCCTTTTATAAAATATTAGGCTCGCAACCCACTTTTTGATATAATTTAGTAACTACCCACGTAATAAAAACTTCTTAGTTGCACACTTATATCGATAAATTAATGCAATAGAAAAAGTTTTGACTTTATTTAATGTTAATCTCATATATTAGATTTTGCAAGCTATAAGGTCCTTGATAATTTAAATTATTTCCACGAGCTAATTGTATATCCATACAATTTTTGTAGTTTGAATAGATTTTATAACATGAAAAGGCTTCTTCAAGATTAGATATTTCTTTCAATTAGCCAAGCGTACCCTGAGGTGTGTTAAATCACGATATAGATTTTAAAATTCTTCCAGTGCATTTACATATGAATATTATTTGTCATTAGTGTTACCGTATACTTCGTAATTCGTAAGTATAACTGTAATGGATTCAGGAATGTTAAACCGAACAATGATAATTTTTCATTCAAATTTAGCGATTATTATCTACAACTATCGAATAAATGCGTTAGCATAATATTAATTAAGTTAAAGAACTAATTAATGATATTATATTTCATGGTTAGTTGGCCACGGTCAAATTTTAAATTGACATTCAAAATATTACCAAAAGTGTGCCACAGTTGTAATAAAAACCTTCCTTATTTATTTAATAATAAATAATTGATCGTAAATGCAGTTTCTTTTATTATATATTATATTGTTAATGTTTGTCTGTTTTTTTCCTTTTTTATTTTACAATTTTTTGTTTTTGTTGTCGTAAATCATACGAAAATTTTGTTTTCTAAAGAAAGAATTAGGGTTTTTACAGTTGTTGTTATTAAAATTTATGCATTGTCATGCAATTATTGGTCTTAATGTAACAGTCAAGACGAAATTTAATTGAATTTACACTTTTTTAAACCAGGGTCAGATCTATTGTTTTCTCGGTACTTTCAGTTTAATATATATAATTTGATAGTGCATGAGAAATACTTATTCTATTTTAAGATAATTGGTAACAATTTTTTACATGCTCGGATGCTCAAACAAGGGAAAGTTTTCAAAACGTTTTCTTTCATAAAATTTTAATCAAACTAATTTTTTTTACACGGACAACAACTTATAATATTTTAGATAAACAAGATTACAACCATCGACGTAATCCGTCATTTAAACATGTGTAATTGATACATCGTTGATCAACAAGATGAAGATCAAGGGCTAGTAATCTGGCACTATTATCACCAAAGCCTATGACAACAAGAAACCCCTCCCCCAAAACCACCCCAAAAAATAAAAACATTAAGTGTTGTAATTGGAGGACGGTTAAGGTTTGATGCTTAGCAGAGATCCCTGCTTCGAGCCCAAGTGGAGCAAGAACTTTATTTTAACCGTTTTCCCTCGGTAGGCAAAGGAGCAAAGGCAAACCACCGAGGTAATCTAGCCTTGTAAACCCCTTGTAAATTTTAAGGAATTATCTTTTAAACAAAAATATTCAGGTTTAAGAGTTATGTATTGCCCTATCTGTTTAACAACAACAGTCTACGATAAATTTGTTTATTGTTAGTTTATTACTTACTTTGTCGCTTCGCAAAAATATATCGACATCTTTACATCGACATCATTACAATTTAAATTTATTTTTTAATTATTATGTAAAATAAGATTAAGTAATATTATTAAGTTACTTTTAAGAGTCCGATAAATAAATTAAGGACAATGAAACTTAAAATTAATTGATGAAAATGACGTGTTGACAGGATTTAAAATTATTTTTAGCTACATTTGCTTGGTAATAACACATTTTCAAATTATGTGTTTTTAAATGAAATAATTTCTGGTATTTAACTTAAAAAAGTAAAAATTAAAACAAAACTGACTGAAAATAAATGCCATCCACTCGTTCAAAGCTCATGCCGGTAAGTGTTTTTTTTTAAATTTTAATCTGATTTTAATTTTAAGACAAAAATTTAATTCTCCTCAAAATTGTAGTCAAAATTATATGTCAGATGCTTTATATGTCAGGTTCTTTAATTTTTATTTTATAAAATTTTGTTTGTTTTAAATTTAGATTAAATAATATTTAAAATTAGATGGTCTAGGTTGTGCGGCCTGAAGGCCGCACTGACTAACTATGAACTATGACCTCCCAATGGATCAAATGAAAATACATAGAGAAGAAGAGAAAAAACTTTGCTTTCTACAAATGCTATTAAAAAATATGTTTTAAAAGTAGACAAAATATGTTTTTTGAAACTGCAAATTGTTAAGTAGAAGAATCGAATCTTAAATGGAATGATCTCGGTTCGAACTTGGCAAAGATTTAATTACAATTTAAAATTTTTAATAATTGATCTACTCTTTATTTCTTGAACGAAAGCTTTCAACGAAAATTTTTGTTCTTTATAAAAGTTGCCTACATACATACATACAGCCGTAGTTAGAAGTCTTAGGCCAACTTTTAAAATCTCGTTATTATGGAAATTGTTGTAAATTTTCTGAAAACCATCATGGTACCCCTTTGTAGTAAAAAATGTTTTGTTTTAATGTTTTATGCCCGGTTTCTTTACCTTGAGAAGACCTTTATCTATCGGATAATTATAACTATACAGATAACCAATCAAACAACCGTAATTCAAATTTTTACGGTTGTTTGATCGGTTATACGATAGATATATCAAGGTGAAGAAATCGGGCATTAGTAACCCAAAATCTGATTTCTGATCAATTTGAAAGTCTGCTCTTATGTCGTACAGTTCAACATAAAATTATAGAAACACTAGGTCTTAGGTTGGTTGGTTTATGTCAAACCACGTATATGTGAATACGCACATAAACGCTACTACAGAAATTCAATGTTTGAACTTCATCCGTCTGCGTACAGTACGTGCGGTGCGTTTGATATAAACCAACCTCAAGGCTCACACTAATTTCTTTTTTTCTCTTTGTACTTTGTATTTCTGTTTAGTTCTTAGGTTAGAACCATTTCATTTGGTCGGTTATTATAGGAGATTACCTCGGTAGTTTGCCATTACCTGTCGAAGTAGAATTATAAATAATAGAATAATAAATTATTGGATTGGATACTTGGATTGAGTCAAGGATCTCACCCTAGTTCATGAAACAGTACCGTCTTCATTAAAAATATAAGATAAAATAACAATACACATTGAAAGTTACAAACTTTGTGGAGGTAGGTTAGGATAGATTAGATTAGATTACATTATGAGGTGAATATTACGATGAAGAACAGAAGTAAAAATAATAGGACCTATAGCCGAATAGTGTTAAAGAAGATGATTCAGATTGGATGATTCAGATTGCTTCGAACATACTGATCAATCACTTCAACAAAATTTTAAGAACTAGAGATTAAGAAAACAGCTAGATTAATATCTTTAAAAAAGAAAGAAAGAAAGAAAGAAAGCAAAAAAAAAGTTGTCTTATAGAGCAGCTCTTCTCAGACCTCTTCTCTATACCATAGAAATAGAGATAACTGGTGGACTTTCCTATAGATAGTATGGATTTTGTCCAAGAGATAGTTAAATTAGTCAGAGGTGCTAACACGAGCTTATGAAAAATAAGGAAGTTTCACATCTTTGTTATATTGATTTGCATTTGATAGAAATGGGGAGAGATTTTTGCCGAATTGAAAGAAGAAAAGCAGCTCAATAGATTATAGAGATAACTAACTATTGTTTTTTTAAAGCTGAAAAAGAATTTGATTGTCTGATTGTAGTTAATCAATTAATCAAAAAAAAGGTCAAATGGATGTGAAGTAGGAGCTTAATTTTTAGTCTAGAGAATGAGTTAATCCATGACCATACATCTACAGAGAATATCGATTATTGACAGCATAACATATATTTAGAGCTAGACATAGATGAGAATTATTTCCAATCTGAGAGCTTCTTTAGAATAGCACCGCATATAGTTGTTTAGTGTTTTTGAATTTACAATCTTCAAGCCAGACTTGATGACGTATTGCTTGATACCTATGCAACAGTATTATAACAAAAAATAAAAATTAATTTAAACATAGTACTTAAAATTCTACATTAAATTAATGATAACGCATAATAGCTCGAAAGACAATAAAAAATTCTCACAATAAAAAATGTAGATATCAGGAACTGTTCACCAAGACAAGGTAATTTTGCCCACAATATTTTTATTTATTGTTGGTAAACTAAAGTAAAAAATTATTTATGTGACCACAGCATCGTCCATCAAAATTACTGACAAGGGTGTTTCATTTATCAATGCTTCAAGTTGATAATTATTAATTTGTATGCTATATTTAAAAAGATTTGAATGACAAAAACAACAGTAACCTTTTCTTGACGTCACAAATTATTTTAAAAAGGTTTTGGCAAACTTATGATTTCATGTTTAGCTGTTTTACACTACACTTACAACAATAAAATAAAATTAATATTTTTAGATAAGCATTTATGATGCCATAATTTTAGCAATGTCAAGTAGGTACTACATTATCTGGTTATCTGAAATGAGTAGCCGATTGACGATGACAGTAATAGTGCTTCCGAAATGATCTTGAAATTATAGTAAAAAATTGGACAATACTTACTTGCGCCAGTGTTGCAACTACTAATCCAAACGTAAAAGCTATTTGAAAATTTGTTGGACTATCGGAAATGGTCACCGATCCACAACCAATGAAGACCAACAATAATGTTCCCAAAAATTCTGCTGCCAGCATTCTCCATATGTTTTGATTGTCTGTTATATCAGATAATCCCAAGATGCTTCTCGCACCTAAAAATATCACAATTAAAATCGATTTACAAAGTTATTTTTACAATAAGCTAACAAAAAAAAAATCGTTTATCGGACTAACCAGACAAGTTAATTAATTTACAGTAACAATTTGTTCCAAAACATTAATCAACTATGTACTTCAAAGCTTTATGCAAAATAAATATTGACAATATCATTGGCATATGAAAGGTAATTTAATACTTAAATTTATTATCTAACAGAAACAGCAGTGCAGTAATAAACGATAATTATTATTATTACTATTAAAAAATGTTATTTTCATTTGGCAAAATAATAATTTATTTTAATTATTGTTTTTTCGTGTGAATCGAAAGCTGTTCACGATATTTCTGTTTAAATTTTTTCTTAATAAAAATTGACCATTATTATTAACTATATCCTATATCAGTATACCTTAAGTAAATTGAGAACGCCTCTAACTTGTAATTTCTGATAAAAAATTTAGGTTATAAACTATACTCGTTAACGAATCAGTTTTTAACAAGCATAAAAGTGCAAAATCCATTCGATATTATTACAGCAAAAATTTAATTAAATAATTAATTTCAGACATTTATAGTAGTAATTATGTAGTTTAAATAAAAAAAATTAATAATATTTTTGTAACCCATTTGTTTTGTGTTTATAGAATGAAAGTTGTAATTACATTACTTATTTGTATTAGATTGTGTATGTAGAATAGAAAATAAACAAGAATTACTTAACCTTTGTAAGTCAGTCAATCACTATTAATTATCCACGTTAATAAATAAAATCATTGATATCAAACGAGAGAACTTAATTAAAATAAAATAATAAGTAAAAAGAATTTTGCACTTCAAATAAGTAATCTCTTAACTCGCCGAAATTATTTGGGTCGATAAGATTTATAAAATACGAGATTTTTAAGTGTCTTGAACTGATTTTGTAATTTTTTAACATCTTTGATTTAGTTTCAATATTATTTAGTGCACAATCTATCTCGTTTGCCTTTGATGTTGCTAAACAGTTGGACTTTTCAATTATCGATCACTCATTTTAACAAATTTTTATTGGACAATCTTCCAACTTTGTACCTATATGGCGAAGACGTTTGAAGGATTTTTATCAACATTTAAGTTATATTGCGATTTGCTAACGTCTATTGCAATGACTTGCTTGCAAACGTGTGAGAACTTACAGAAAGATTAAAATCTTAAACGTTGTGTACGCTATTCAATTAGATGATTATCTCAAAACTTAACAGAGAGAACATTTTCATCATAATATAACTTGGCATGATCGCTGGTTCAGTTATAGTATACAAAACAGTCTTTTCCTGAATGGTTTCAAATTGAAAACACCTAATTTTGCTTTAGTTTTCTTTGGAACTTTTGAAAAAAAATTAATTTTTTATTAAAATTTCTAACTTTCAAAATTCAAATCTTCATTTTAAAATATTTAAATCAAATGTTCAACTTAATTTTTTTTCTTCACTTTTTCTGAAAACTTTTAACATGGAAAATATGAATTTCTAGTGCTTTATATTTCGTTTTTTGCTAAGCATATTTAACATTCCTATGCTCTATTTTATAAAAATTTTATAAAATAAAGTTTTGGCGTTCTTAAATATATTTATTTTAACACAAAGCATAAGTTTAGATTTGGTTAAAATACAGAGTGAAAATGACCTTTTTCTTGTTTTAAAGTGATCTTGAAACTCAATCGCGTATTGAAATGCACATTGTATTATAAAACCCATTTGGCTTTAAGAGGTTGGTAACACTAAAGTTCACCAAATTTCAAAAAATTTAAATTATCGATGTCACAATAAATAACATTGTAAATCTATAAATTTGTGCAAAATATATTAATTACCTATAAAGTACGAGTAGTAATAATAATAAAGAAAATTATAAACTGCAAGTATAATTTTATTTATTTAGACTTTTATGCGATGTCACAACTTGTAAATAAAATTTCAAATTGACAATTATTTAATAAAACGCACATATTTTTAATTTTAGGACGTAAAAAGCCCAAAATGGAACAAATAGTATAAAAAACTCGTTTCATAAGACATTTTACAGCATCCTTTAAAAAACTCCCGCTTATAAAACTTGCTTCGTAACTATTTCATTAGTCAAAATCAAAAATTTCAAAATAACTAATCAAATTTAAAACAACAAAAAAATATTACTTCTACCGCAATACCTCCAATCATCAGCACACCAAATTATATCTGAATCGGTTAAACATTTCCGGAGATTCGATGACATTTTCATTTGTTTCATTTTTTTTATTGTGGTAGCCTTGGCAAACATTTCTCTGCTCCAAACCATATTTTCACCACTAGAGATCACTAGATATACGTCCAAAAAGTTTGATTACCATCAATCGAGAGACAAGGACTTTTTTTAAAAGTTTTCTCAAAAAAACTTAATCTTTTTTTTTCATGTTGCATTCCTAATTTTTATCAAATGGTTCTATTTATATGCTGTCAAGTGTCCTTTGGGGCCAATATTCTTATATACAAAATTTGGTTGAGATCCCTTCAGTACTTGAGGATTTGAGTACTCGTATATGAGTAAGTTATTCAAAGGAACAAAATCTGACGACCGGCAGACAGACCGGCACAGAAATTTGTTTTTTATTTTTTGCAAATCTTTACATTTTTGAAGACGGTGATCTCGAAAATGTAAAAATAAATTGAATTTTTTTTGGTTGATTTGAGGTTTTTTTAAAATTATTTAAAAATATATGTATTTTATTATTTAATTTTATTTGAATCAAAAATATTTTTTAATAAGTATAATGAAAATCATGTCTTACCTCTTGCCCGCGCATACCAATTTTTACAAAATTAAAAAAATAAAAATTAGTTTTAGTTAGGTAATTTCTACATAAAAGTGTATCTTTCGATTTATACAAAAATTTTGAGTTTATGCAGATGTAAAGCTTTACTGAGATAAACAAAAAAATTGGGTGTAGCAAGTTTAAAATTGACACTGGCGAGAAACCATTTTTTTAATACCTGGTTATAATAACCAAATTGAGAACTGGAATACAGAATAGATTTCACTATTTCAGATATTCATAACCAATGTGAACTTAAAATGGTGAAAATTTTATTTGTTGTTTATTTTGAAACTTTGATCTTCAACTGAGGATTTCCATTTTGTTTTGATTTTATGATACATTTTCTTGAATTTAAGGATGCGCACTATCTGTTTATTATTGTAAATGAATGAAGTATCAATTTTTGTGATGATTGTATTGACAATATTAATCAATGAATATTAATAGCCATATGTCATAGTATGACCAAAGCGTTAGTAAATTTATTGTTTTAAAAACAATTAATTAATAACAGTTGATTTACTTGTAAAATTTGGGATAGTTTAGTTTCGATTGTTTTGGATGATTCTACTTATTATACAATATCGACTAAATGAGACATATGATAGGGTATACTTATATGTTGTCTACTTTTGCAAATGTTTATGATAATCATATTTTTTTAATTGAATGCCCATATAGAGGTTCTCAATCTTCATAATAAATTAATTTAAAAATATTTGCGCAAGGTATGGGCGCCTATGTAAAAATTTGAATATTTATTTATTTTTTATAGGTCATAAGAGTGAAATTAATTTGATCGATTGATTATTATTAATAATAGTCGCCAAAATATTAAATCGATTATACATATTGCCAATGATTGGTAAAAATTAACTATGAATTTTTTAGTTAATATTTTATAGCGGTGACCTAGCACTTCATCGTGAAAAGTTGAATCTAAATGCTATATATCGACAGATATCAGTTTTGTATCGTGAGAGTTTTTTATAAAGTTAAGTTTATGTCTTAATTATTATTTGAGTGTAATTAAACTTTATGCTCTTTAGTCGGACTATTTTTATGTGTTTTGCCAAAATAAACAATTTAGCTATCGCAAATTAGTAAGTGAAAGCTAGGTATAACTTTATTAAATATTCTTAAAATAATTACATTTCAAGTTTGTGTTTCGATGTAAAATGAAACAAAAAACAGAAAAGCATGATTATTTGCTAATTTTAAGTTCAAGTAATTAATTTGTAGTAAATTATTACAGAAAAGGTAAGGAATACTGAAACAAGTTTGCTTTAGCAAACATTCTAGAACATATTATTGTTAATCGATCCTGATTGTAAAACAATAAAAAATGATTTTATTCACAGACAAGGTGGGTGCTTGCATTTTCTTCGAGTTCATAACCTTAGTGGGATAATATGTTTTGGTTGCGTCTTTTTTCTCGTTACATTTTATAAATATCTGTCTATCTGTTCAAATTTTTCTTTTATATTTCTATATCTTTGTCATAATCATAGGACCAGGGACAATTTGAGGGGAAAGGGCTTCAGACCAGCAGTAGGTATCGCGTAAACCCTAAACCGGCCGACTAGGAAGAGGGAAACCGCGGTTCAAATCTTGGTCGTTAGTAGAGTTATAGCCTCAATAGAGTTTTTTTGCTGCTACAACAAATTTTATGCTGCCACAACAAAGTTTTTTATGTTCAGAACAAAATTTTTTTCCAAATAAAGAGAAAAACCGTTTTTCAGAGCATGTCAGTTTTACTTAAAAAAAAGTATCACAGACAATTTTTTAAACAGAAAATATCGTAGATATCGTTGCTTCCTGTACAAAAATTGATATAGTATTTATTTGACAGGAGATATTGATCGATGACAAGAGAGTTATAAATAGATATATTTGACAGGACAGGTCGACAGGCGACCTACCGGTCGTCCCAACCTTTTAGTCCGCGATTGAAGTGGTTGTGCGTTTAACTTGAATTATTTTAATATTAAATAAGTAACATACAAAGTGATAATTTAATTATTTACATAACTGCAAGAGATCAAAGTTTTTTTAAAAACAAAAGAGTATTGTATTTAATTAATAATAATAACAATATATCATGCAAAGCAACAAAACAGTTAAATTTAAAATAAAACCGTCTAATAACAAATGCAAATATAATAAAATAATGTACTCTTGAATTTCAAAAATTTGCATAATTTTCTGTACTAAATTTACTAAAACTTTCCATCTTGTAAGAAAATGAAAAAATATTAATAAATCTGTAATTTATTCTAAATGAAACAATTGCTAATTTTTGACTGTTTAAGTTTTGCTTTTTAAAAGTACATAAATTATAAATATTATTATATATAATTTATTATAATTATATAATATAATTTATATATAATATATAATTTAATAAAATAATAAACTATTCTTTTTCTTTCCTTCGTTTTTCATATTGTTTATTTATTCTTTTGTTGTTTTTCATTCTTTTTCAGTAGACAACAGTAGAAAATTAATTTTAACTAAATTAAAATGATTAACAGCGAAAGTTTAATTACCAAAATTTAATTACCAAATAAAATTTAAAATAATAAATAATTAGTAATTTATATAACGTAATGTGAAAACTATCAAAAAAATCACTCAAATATAATTATATTAAAAAACTTTGAACTCGTTGTTGACTGCCACTCTTATTATTTAACGCTTCTGATTTACTTCAAACTAACTAAAAGCCTAAAACAGAGTTTCCACATCATTCGAACACTAGAAGGTCAGGGCGACCGATAGGCCGCTTGAAATTCTAGTATTTATATAGTCTATTTTCAGTGTCAATTTTCCCGAAATAACCTTATAAATACATCGGACCATTGGACCAATGCTAATTTGGAGCCGATCAAATAATTTTAAAACTTATACGTTTAGATTTTATGCTGCATTTTAATACAAATTTTTTTTTAAATCAAATAATATTAGAGAAATTAAAAATAAACTATTTACTTCAAAATCTTTCGGCTGCTGATGTTATTGGATTTACAAACAAATAAATTTACATCTGATTATGTATTTTAGTGCTAACCTAAGCTAAGTAAAACCTGGATTTCAAAGTTAATAAAAAGGTAATATTAAGTAGACTACACTAAAAACCAATTTATTTGTCTCAATTAAGTATAAATACTTGAATTTGGCAAAATATAGGTAGATGTTGAATAAAATTAAGCCAAATAAAACTAAACCAAGTTTATTTGAAACACAAAATAAGTAGTATTTTGTAAGTTTACTTTTAAAAATTTAAACATTTGTTTGTTCCATATAAAATCTTTGGTTTAGAAAACAATAAACTGCAATTTTTTTTAATACAGGAAGAAAAAAATTTGCACTATAATGAATAATCAGTTCAACAAAAATTATATATTAATTTATTGACTTATATCAAGTTAGTAAGTAAACTGTAACTTAATTCAAAAGAGGGTAAAAATGTTACTTTTTATGTTTCACAATTCAAAATAGGGAAAAATGAACTTCATTGTTTTGGTGTATAATAATATATTATTTCCTAGAAGAGTTAGCTTCCTGAAATCAAAAACATTTTACATATTTATTTTACATAAATGTTGCAAATTTTATGATATTTTAAATTAATTATTCATTTATGATGGTTTACTCATCCATCATAAAGTAGCCGTGCCGACCTTCGTTTATATTCTACAACTTTTGTGCATATTCAAAATTTATTATTTTTATTAATTAAAATGAGCTAAGAGCTTCTCTAAAAAGTGGAAAAAACGTTGTAAGTTATAAATTACTCTCACCTTTGATGTGACTTTTGTTATTATGATATCTATAAATTAAGAGTACATATATTGGTTTTATCTAAAATTTTGTGAATTGTGTTGGTATTCAAATTTGAACATTTAATTAAGCGGAATATTAATTAATTTAATTTATAAAATCCAATTAAAATATACAAATCTTACAAATTATATAACAATTTATTTTTAAAATTTCAAGCTCAGTTAACAATGCATTTATAATCGAATTTGATGAGAATATTATAAGCATTTTATTTAAAACGGATATATAAATTATTAATTTTAAAATTTAAAAATCAACTAGATTCATTAAAGTTTTAATAATAGTTTATTCATTTTTTCATAATTTTTATTTTGCAAAAAACTTATAAAAGCTTTTTTAGCCAGTTAATATTTAAATTTTTAATTTAATAGAAACAATCGTTAACACACGAACATAGTATCCGTGTACTTATTTGGAATTTTGTTTCGATGCTGATACAATTGAAATTATAATGAAAGAAGTACTGGCAGTGACAATTAATAGAAAATTATTGTCTTGCATTGCAGTACAAATTTTGAGTTTGTTACTTTAACAGTTTTGTTTCTTCATAGTGTTTTAATATCGTTAACCGCAGTATTTTCTATAATTACTTTGACATTTTATTTAGAGGCAATAAAAAAAACAGTTTAAAAAAAATTGATTTTAGATGTCTTCAATAGTCAACCTGTTTTATACATTTTGTGGAAAATTTGAATTGTAATTTCCCATTGTATAACAATGCGGAATAAATTTAATTTTGTTATGATGATCCAATAACTGCTATTATTGAATAAATAAATTAAAATTTTTTTATTTTGGAAAATTTGAACATTAAATTTATTAATCAAATACATAAAAAATAATGAATCGATAATGGAAAATTTGAAAAACCAATTTAAAAAGTTGCAGAAAAATGCAAAACTAATTAATGCAATTAATAATTTCTAAACTTTTTTAACTCTTATTAATTAAATTAAAATCATATAATTGAACTAATGAACGTGGTAGCTATATGCGTTCCAGAGAGTTTCAGAAACAAGTTAGTGGAACAAAAATAAAGAAATTTTGAAAATCGGGTTTTAAGATATCGAAACAACTAACAAACTTGTTCGGAACAGTTTTGCTTCAAAATATAAAAATAAAAAATTTGAAAGTAACGAAATTGTTCAGTAAACACATAAGTTAACAAAAATTATTTTCGAACCACTTTTCTATTTTACAAAACAATAGTGCAATTCATTGAAAATTGAAAATAATAAGTCGAACGAAAAGAAAGTTCAAAATTAGTTGTCGAATTAAGCGTCATGCTCTTTTTGTCACAGAAAAAAAATATAACTATATTTTCACTTCAAATCATTTAATTTCTTTTCTCTTCTCAATTTTTTCAAATGTTTATAACACATTTTCAGGAATAAATTATTAAAATTATTATTATTTACGTAGTAATTATGTAACCGACTGACACTGAAAATTCAGAGTCAAGTGCACCTTGCAATAATAAATTTATATAACGCTATTTAAATAACAAGAACTAGTTGATGCTTTCGAAAAGTAAAATTTTGAAGTAAATTTAAAAAATTAAAATTTTAAAAATCATGATGATCTTACCCATTCCAGACGATTCCTTATCCATTTTGTGGAAAGTGAACTGAACTCGATTTTATAAAATTTAACTCACGTATAAATTCACTTAATTTAAGTTAATCACTAATAGAAATATTTATAACAAATATTTTTATCGAATAAAAAATAAGTAGTGTCTTCTAAAAGTAGAAGATGAAAATGTCGGTCACCAACGGTGGTTAATGAATGAATGTTTAGAAACTCGCAAAACTGTTATATAGAAGGTACTTATAATGTGTTCGTGAATAATCAGGTTGTTGGGTGATCCTTTTATCGGTTAATATTTTAGTGCAATTTGGAATTTTTGCATTCTCCGTATACTTAATTACATTAAAATTATATAGAACAATTTAATCGGGACATAGAAAGTACACAACTTTTTGACAAAAAAATTTTAGGAAATTTTAAAAAAGAAAATATAAAGATGTCGGGTAAATTGGGATATTTTTTCAAAAATTAAGTAAATATTATTGTGAAGATATAATTTTCAAAACTTGTTAGCTGGATTTCAAATTTTTTTTAAATTTTTAGTTTTAAAAAAAATTCTTAATCGTTAAATCACCTCATATCTAATTCAATTATTACTACTCGATAAATCGTAAGTGTGTAATAAAGGCATGCATTAATGAAATACTAATACAATACATCATGCAAAATAATTTATGATAACAACAAGTAGCAAACCATAAATAAATAACAAAGTTATTTGTTTGCTATTAGAGTTTGTAAAGGAAATAAGCTACATAAAAGTACACAATTGGTTAAAAATTTAACCAATTAATTTTTTATTAACAGTTAACAGTTTTTGGCAGTAATAATAAAATGATTTAGTGTTCCAATTTCCAAACAGAAAATATTTAAATTTTAACGCACAAGCCAACTAAATTTGCTCAAATTGCGGCACCACGAGCGAAGATTAAAAGAGTGCAAGTGTTATGTTAGCTTCAACGATAAACAAATCTAATAATAGGTGGGTACAACCCTGTGACATAATATATTATAATAAAAACAGTAAAGTGTTAATTTTACATAATGTAATTTTGGTTTTTAATCAGCAGAATAATAAAAAATTAATAGGAATTGATTAATTTTATTTCATTGACTAAAAACAATAAACTTTAAAGTTTAAAACATGCTTATTAATTTATAATTTATTATAATATTAAGATTTATTTAATATTGTCTCAGTAAAGTATAAATTTACTTGCTAATTTTTTTAAGCTTGTAGGAAGATGAAGAATAACCTATAACCTTGTCAACAATATATAAAAAAATTATGATTTTTAAGGCGCAGTTAATAAATTTAAATGATGGGTAAAACTTGCAAAAGAATAGCGTTTCCCGATTAATTTGCAAATTAATTACATAAATATTTAAATTGACAACTCAAATATGAATGATCAATTGGTATGGTATTTTTATCATTTATTTTTTATTTCCTTTAAGTTACTGTATATCTTTTTGGAGGTTTTCATGAATACAACATCGGGTTCATCCGATATAAATATTATATGTAGATCTGTTTCCTTACATATTAAATTCCATATGCAGCGATTTATGTTGATCGAACTTAATCAAAGCCAAGATGACTTACCGCAAAAAGATAATTATTTATTCCATTGCCGTTGCTATTAAGAAGCGTAAACATGGTTGCTGCATCCTTTAAAATGCAACAATGGTAAAGCCTTTCAAAATAATTCTTTTTTATAAATATTGAAATATAAATTCAGAGGCTACATCACAATGAAACTAGTGATCATAATAGATTTTTTAATTGGTGGGCAGATAAGGGTAAAAATATTTTACTCTTTTCATAGTGATATTTGTAACCTTATCATAATCCAGGCGTTTTAGCTATAAAATTGACCTCTGTGCTAAATTCGTGCCCTACGAAAAAAATTTTTTTATTGTGTTTATTTGGACGTCTTGAATAACATTTGGTAGTTACTCCACGATACACCTGGAGGAATTCGTGAAAATCGCGTTGGAAGATCGCAGAAACTGCAGAATCGGGATTATCTCAGTTTTTATGGCCCAAATGGAAACAACACCTATTACAAAAGTTGTACGTCTGTAAATTCTCTATCGTAATAGTCTTAAGGTTGGTTTATGCAAAACGTCGACGAACGCAACGCACGCACCGCACGCGTCTAAATAAAGTTGAAGGATTGAATTTGTGTAGTAAGGTTTATGCG
Source organism: Cantharis flavilabris (assembly GCA_949152465.1). Classification (NCBI taxonomy): domain Eukaryota; kingdom Metazoa; phylum Arthropoda; class Insecta; order Coleoptera; family Cantharidae; genus Cantharis; species Cantharis flavilabris. The sequence continues at coordinate 14,902,714 of OX424436.1, forward strand.
CTAAGTTTTTATTTAGAAATTAGAAAGAAATTTATTTAACTTTTGATTTGTTTGACGCACGTAACGCTAGGAACTTTTCAAGTTACATTATTGTTGTGGTACGATTTTTTAAAATTTAAGAATTTGTTCAGTTTTGAATTATTGTAGTTATTGAAGCCGAATTGCAATGAGCGAAAGTAAGTACAAAAGTTTATATTTTACTAATTTATTTTTCATTGTAAAATGCAAACCAACCTTTATACATATTTTGCGTACGCCTAAACGTTTTAGAGATACCACGCCGACTAAGTAAAAATGCATTTAGTTCCGTTTAGAAAAATGTAACTGTAAAAAAATAGGATTGAATTCTTCAACAGTTTGTTGCCTATGCCACGTTCACTTCTGCTGTAATTCGGCACCTATAATTGCTAGGAATGACAAAATGGACGATGCAGAATCTTATCAGAATGAAAGCAATGGCAACGATTTCTCATTGGACGATAACGTTTCACATACCGAAGGAGTCGGAAATCTTGACTAATTTAAGATCCGGTATGGATTTAGCCTCCTGGAGAAATCATGTAAACAAAAGCGCTTTAAGTATTCTACCTGTAAGTTAATACGGAAATGAATGCATTTTTTGACTTATTCATTGTAAATAAATGTAAATAAAATGTATAAGACATTCTGATAGAGAATAAAGATTACCGAGCCCAATAACACCAATATTAAATTTTCATTCTGAGACATAAAATGCAAGATAATTGAGAAATTATGGTGCGAAAGAGGTTTGGCGGAACTAAATGCATTTTGCACTTATATCGCATCGTAACTCCAAAACCGTTAGGAGTACAAAAAAACTGTATAAGACATTTAAGGTAGAGAATTTCCAGATTTAGGCAATATTCCCGTTTGGGCCATAAAAACTGAGTTAATCGCAAATCCAAAGTTTCCGCGACCTTTCGAAGAGTTTTTCACGAAATCTTCCAGATGTATCGTGGCGCAACTATCAAGTGTTATTCAAGACGTCCAAATAAACACAATAAACTAAAAAAATTTTTGTAGGGTACGAATTTGGCAGCAAAAGTCTAAAACGCCTGGACTATTAATCAATTTCTTGGAAAAGGTTTCAGAAAATAAATAGAAACTAAGCTAACTTTAATAGGTTCGTGAGTTGTGACATTTTTTAGATTTAAGTCCAGTGAATTAAAATAAAAACCAATAAAAATTTAATTAAGTAAGCAATTAAAATATTATGTTTTGTTTCAGGGTGAGGTGGCGGTATAATTTTAAAAGGACATTGAACCAGAAGCTCACCTGGTTACATTTTTAGTAACTGGTTACTTCTTTTTGATTCAGTTACTTCAGTTTTTTCTCAAATTTTGGTTACTTTGGTTACTTTTTAAATTAAAACAGCGGTTTTCAAAGGAACCTATTTTTGAAAGAACCAAAATTTCAAAATTAAAAAAATCTTTTAAATAAAATGTTACAGAAAAAAAAGAAGAAAGAGTATAAAAAATAGACCAATGATTCAGGGAAATTTTATAGCGGAAAAATGCAATAACAGAAAAAAAATCGAAAAGCCAGTTTTTTGATAAGAGGACACCTGGCGGAAAAGGATTAAAAATTGAAAGTTTTAAAATTAGCCAAGAAAAAAAAAAGATTTGTATATTATGGAGATTGCGGTGGTTTGGAATTTAGAGGCTAAATCTACCTATTATCGTGGAATTTTAGATTTTTAATTCCGACGTTAAACTTAAAAGGCTTCAGCTAACTCAAAAAATCGGAAGCACCAAATCGTCAGGAAAAGCAGGTTTCTTGCTCTCTCTTCAGCAATAGATTTTTTTTTTATTTTGGCAACGAGACTCTTTTTCTTAATTCCAAATATTTAAATTCAAATTAACTTGAACAATGTTTTCAATTTTAAAGAAATTTTATACAAATTTACCAACAAGTGGTAACGCCAAATGCCTGCAACGCTACTCCAGATGTCACGCTATCCACATAAACTTTTGGTTGATTTCAATTTTATATTCACCAATTCTACTAATAATATAATTAATTTTTTTAATTCAATTTTTCAAAAATTTCCACATCGATTCAAATTTAAATTTTTTTTCAAATTTTATTTAAACTTCTGACAAGTTACAAATATTAAATATTAATAAAATTGCGCACGCAATTCAAATTTTATTTCAAAATCAATAATATCACAATTGAGATTCAAAATGAACACTTTTTACGGGACCTCCCGTAAAAGCGTCCGCCTACTTCAGCGGATTTCGCTAAAGGTTATTATTGTTCCATTTCGTGCCAACACAAAAATTATTATTCACAAAATCAAATTCAAATACACATATAAATTAAAATTCAGATTTACAATACATATAAATTCAAAATCACAAAAATAAATTTCAAATCTCAAAATGGTTCACAAAAACTATTTTGTTATTTAATTTTGCTGTTGTCAGATTTTATCTTATTATGTTCAAATTGCCAACCTTAAAAATTTGTTAGTTTTGAAGAATAGAAAGATGAAGTAGTTTATTCACAATCAGTTAGTAATCGACACATTTCTGAATTTTAATAAGTTGGGAGGCAGTTTATTATTTACTTTCACCTACCAATCAATCAGAAAGGTATGTTGTTTTATTTCCGGACGTACAGGGCGGGAAGTAATCACTTCCCAACCTGAGATACCTACTAGATAGAAAAAAATTTAATTAAAAGGAGACAAATTTAATAAAACTATTAATTTGTCATATACACTGATTGTGATTAAAATGATATACAAATGTCGGTGTCAAGCTTCATTACAACTTCGCGCTTATAGTTCACTTCGACGCTTTGCGCCTCAGTAAATTATCTTAGCGCTCAGCTATAATGAAGCATTTTCCACTTCGGCACATAATGAATTACTATTCACAATCAGTTAAATAGTAATCAACAAATTCCTGAATTTTAATAAGTTGGGAGGCAGTTTATTATTTACTTTTACCTACCAAGCAATCAGAAAGCTATTTTCCTTTAGTTCCGAGTGAGCACTTCCTAGCAATACCTGCTTGATAAAAAAATTTTTTTTATAAAATAAAAGAAGGTTTAATAAACTTATTCATTATTTACTATTAATTTGTAATATTCACTGATTGTGAATATACGAAGGTCGTTTAATTTCTAAGTTTAACAATCCTAGGTTTTTTCTCAGTGAAACTTCAGAGCGATGAAATTTTTATAGGTTAGTCTCTCATCGATTGTAAACATGTTCGTTTGGATAGAAATTAAATCGATCGAAGTTTAACTATTTTATAATGTTTTACTATCGAACTGCCATTGAAAGTTATGTCCAAATGTAAACTACGTGATGTGATTCGTTTTTTGACTTTGACGTAATGTGAAATTCATCAAAAATTATGTAGTGTATGAGTTTTGAAATGGTAGCTCAATGTAATTCGTAAATGGTCCAGATCAGTTGCGCGATGAAGAGCGACCTGCGTATGCAAGCACCGACGAAAACGTTGCTTTCGTCAAAGAGCTGATTTATGAGATTCGTGGCACGCAATCGACGAATTAACCCTACGATTACCAAGTAAAGAGGTATATAGTCGTTTTCAATTCGAAATATTCAAGTCAACAGAGGAAATCGAATGCGCCGTAATTGATTATTTAACAAAATTTGACGCATCGCACTACCGACTCGTCATTAATAAGTTGATGTTTGCTACGACAAATGTCTCGAAATATTTGGCGATTATGTGGAAAAGTAATAAAATTGTCTGTAAATTTTAAAAATCACCTTGTTTTGTGTTTTAGCCTCCTTTTGACAGTGTAATACGAGCGTTAAACTTAGAAATTAAACGACCCTCATATATCTGTAATAAAATATTTGCCTCCTTGGCACGTAATATACTAATAGTTAAAAATGTTGGTATGTACTTAGTAATTGCTCAAGATACAATAATTATGCCGCGTAAGCGATATTAGATCTTAGTTTTTGAGATTGAGTGGTTTTTGGAGAGACCCATAGGTCTTTGAAGGAGAGGGGATAATTCTGTACTTGAAGGGTTTAGTCCCCGCGATGCCCCGCACTAGACAGAATCTTTAAGGATTATGTTTTTGTTGATTTCCGTTGAACTTGCAAATCAATTCCTTAAACTTGAAGATCTTAGTAGGATATCCGACATGAAAATCTTAAATGGAAACGGGATTTCTCGCTCGCTATCACACCCATATGTGCTATGCGCCATGTCGCTGATTACTTCTATAGATTTTAATGCAAATACTAATATTTATTTAGGCAATGCTAATTTCGAAAGATGTGTAAAAAGTGTGAAGAGAAACAGTAGAAAGCAACATTTGAAGACTTTAAATCGTAATTAATTATTTTATGCAGTTAATCCGTATAACCCAATTTTAGTGATTTTTTACAATTAATTACACAAATATATTAACTTACAACTATAATTTGGAAATAATTACTTTACAATGTAAAAGCAACATTAAAACTTAAGCGAGGTAAGTTCAATATAAACAATTTAAATACCTGATTAAATATAGTCAATTAGTAATAATACCAATTTATTTTAAGTGAATGGTTTTGTGGGTTAACAACCTATACAAAATTGTATTGCAAGTTTTTTTACATAACATACCTATTTATTTTTCATCGCAGTGTACTTATGATCGAAGTGCTACATAATTTAGAGATCACCATAAAATTTATTATTCTATGGTCACAATTTAGCTTGCACAATATTTTTAATTCGGCACTTTTTATATTATCAAGTCTCGAAGTGCTAATATAATTTAATTTGCAAAATAAATAGTGAATTTTTAATATTAAATATCAATGATCTCGTTTATATATCTTGGTAATTAAATAAACCAAACACTTTTGAGAAATATGACCCGTTTTAATACAATTAATACTTTTTCAGTGTTTAACGAAAATAGACTTACTTTTTCGAATATATGTCGATGTCGTTTGGATCCATAATTTTAAATAAACAAATTAACTGTTTAATATATTAAGCTGCAGATGAGTAACCTGCACAGTATTCACGTGTTGGGAAAATTTTCAAAAGTTGTATTATAATAAGAACAATCAAAATTATTCCAGTTAAATAAATCTATCTGCTAAATAATAAATTAATGTTACGTGAAAACGCTCATTAGTAATTTTAATTATTTCATTTATTCCTCGGGCACCTCTGTGGTCTAGGCATTTCGCCAAAAAGTAACTTACCCATTTTTAAATGTTATTGTTAGACGCATACAACGAAACTAATTACTTAATACTGGTTCTAATTTATTCAGAAGCAAACCATCATAAAAAATACATATTTACATGCGATAACAAAGATTGCTTGTTTTGTTAATGCTTTTATTTTGTTTAATTTTATTTGTGTATGCATGTTGGTTACGTACTGATTTGTAACGAAAATAGCATTCGCCCTCAATAAGAGGCAATTAAATGTAGTCTTGTTAAATCCAATCTAATCATGCCTAAACACCTATTAAGATAAAAACATTTGTTATCCAAACATAATTCAAAATTTTGCGTGTATTAGAAATTAGGCGAAAGTATTAGTGAATTGTGAATTTACTCCATAACAAAAATGACTAAGCGTGATTAATTTTATTAACCTTGCTGGGGGCATCTTTGTTACATCAGAAACAATTAAATTTAAAATTACCTTTTATCGTTCATCAATATACTTACTGAAAAAGTGACTTACTCTTAAATTGATTTTTTTAAATTTTATAGTCTGTGTTACGGGTTTTTGTCTAGTTTTTTTTGGATATTTAATGAAGCAAAAAATAAATAAAGTGATAACAAACTTAAAAGTTTTATAAACACCGATTTATAGTCGTCTATATCGGTGTACACATAAACATTGATTGTTTAAATATTCAGTGTTAAAATTAGGACTTGTATCGATTTCATAATTCAATTGCGAAATAAATCTTAATTGTATTTCGCTTGCACTATTATTACCTTGACACTTGAAATTAATAATAAGTTTGAAATTAAAAAACGCCCCTTTCGATAAAGTTGATAAAAAGTACTCGATGCGATTCTTTAATTTATTGCAGACTTATGATTTTTAATTATATTTAATTAACTTATATTTAAAATGGCAATATATAGTATTTAGATAATAGTAATGGCATTGTAATTAATATGTTTACATACTATCTTATGTGGTAAACAATACAGATGATAATTTCGTTACCGATAACTTCTACTGTGCACCGTATTTCAATTTGTTTTTAATTAGTAAAACTGTTTTTTCCAAAAACTTAAAAATTGATCCATCTGTTTATCAAAATTATTTATGTGCTACTTAGCCCAGTGATTCATGTGATTAATACTTTTCATTTTACAATAAAATTTCAGGACCCACTATTTTACGTAGGTTTTGAACTATGCGAAACGTAATACACTTTTTATCTGAGTGAGAGTAAAGTATTTCTTCTTTACTCGCAGTGAAGGTCGAAAAGTATCACTTTTTCGCTCTAGCACGAAAAATATATTTTTATGCTCTAAGGTGGATAAGTGGTTTGGTGCCCCTAAGACATTTGTATATTATATTTTATCTGAAGTAACTAAAGTAGCGATATTGTCGGCTTGAAGAACGTCCAAGTCCAGCAAAGTCTTCTGAATCACTTAATATTTCATCAATTTCATCCATATTTTTTTACAATATTACAAACATTTCATTTTGTTTTTGATAAAGCAGTTTGATTAAATATCATTTTTACAACAAATTTTTTGATTATCTATCGAGGAAGGGCGGGTGGCTAGATTAGAATGAAATACTTAATATGATTTGGAAATCGGAGCTTTGCAGTAAGTTAATTTGTACACCAGACTGCAACAATTTGTTCTCTGACTTCAAAAATAAAAGAAAGCAGGACTAAATGCAATAAATTCTACAAATTTAAAAAAAAACTTTTTAATGTAAAATATTTAATTACCTCTTTTCCTTTCACATGTTCTTTACTTCGAATCTTTAAAATAAATATATTTCTAAAATATTGTAAAGGAGAACTTTTATTTCTTTTCTAAAATTTTTTCTCAAAAGCAATAAATGACTTGCGGCCCTAAAGTACTTTTATTATTAAAACTTTTTGAAGATAATTATTCAAAATTAAAAAACGTTGTAAATGTGTTGAAGATGACTAGCAACGGCTGAAACTAGTCCTCATTAAATTCAATCTTTATTTGTTAGTTTGTAGCAGTCGCTGTTATTCGTGCATTCACTATCACTGTCAATGAACTTCATCAACTTTAACCAATTTAGTAGCTTTTCGTTTTCTGAGTTTCAGCCTGAAACTTCCAATACAAGTTAAATATCGTGATCTTCAACCAGTTTGGGCAGAAGGCACCCATTAGCGGAGTTAATATTGCTTTCTTTAGAATTTTTGTAATCAAATTTAAGTTTTCATGTTTAACTAGAAAAATGGAAATTCCATTTGAAACTAAAATTAATCACCATTAGGCAATTACCGAAATTACGATATTTTATAAATATTAAAAAAACGGAAAAAACGGAAAAACGGGTTTGGGGTCAAAAGTACCAAAATATAATCAAGTTTTTTTTTATATAATATAATCGGTAAATTTCCGATCCTTTCCACAAATGTTGCAGTTCAACATTCAATAATAATAAAAAAACTTGTTTTCTCGTGGTGTCATCTATAAGTAGTTTGAAAATATCGCTTCTAACGAGGGTTGAAATGTTTAAAACAACATAATGACCTGTTTAAAACATGTTTCGAAGATGTTTAACACAAATTGGTGAAGCACAAGTTGGTTCTCCATTGATATATCTAAAACATATCATGGATACTGTCGCCAGATCCCGAGTATAGACCAAAATCATGATCTTACAACATTCGTTGATTTTAATTGCCAATCAGTCAAACAAATTGTCAAATATTTGGTCTATAATATATTTTCCGGGTTCCAACAAAATTTTGTTCAAAATAAGATCAAAATTTTTGGAACGTTTTAATATCTGCGATCCTGTTAAATTAATTAAACAACAAAAATGTTATTGATTCGTTATACGTTTGTTGATTGTTGTTCAAGAAATTTTTTATTTAACCTTTGGTTAAATTGGAGTGAATCAAGCGTATCACATAATAATTAGCATTTTAATTATTTCAGTATACCCTAAAGCAATTTAAATTTAATGTAAAAACAGATGATTAAATAATATTGAAAAATAGCAACACCAAAAAATATTTTTTAAGCTAAGCCGAAGCTGTTGCATTTATATTTTTAAATTACAGGTGTAGGTAGATACTTATGTTTGTATATTATAAAACACTGACAACTTTGTTCCTTCTATCTTAATTAATGTTTACCAAATATTAATTTTATCAAATTATTTTAATTTTAACAAGACAATTTAATTTGTTCAATAGCGATCTTATCGTAAGTTACAAAACATAACAAGTAATTAACACAAAAATAAATAGGTACATTGGTACAATCATAGTCGAAATCATTTTTATGCAAATTATTATCAAATATTAATCAAAAATTTATTTGAGTTTGGGTAAATTTCAAGGCTTGCCAATATTATTTATTGGAGTAGTTCAAATTTGATCAATCAAATTTAGCAAATCTGTATACAAGGTTGTAAATGTCGTATTAATTGAAATAGGTCAAAAATGAATGCTGTGTTGTCTAATGTTAATTATAAATAATTACGTTAAAACGTGTTCATCATACATACACACATATTAGCATTAAAAATGCTTAAACTTTAACGTTTTTAGAACTTTACTTAAACAAATTGGATGTTTCACGATACGGTAAGGTCACTGACAAATTTTGAACAGTTACAGTATGAAAAAGGGTGAATTATTACATTACATTACAACATTTGAAGGAAAAAATTGAAGGAATAGAACAAGTTTTAGACATTTTTATTCGCAAAACAGGTCAAAGACCACTTGAGGATTTGTTGTTGTATACTTGAAATAATTTTTATTTGAAACTCATAACCTGTTCTTTTTGACGGTTTAAAAGATGTAGGTATCTATATAACAAAAAATTAATAGTTGTGACATTAAAGGACTAGAATAATGACTTAAAAGTAATTTTTACGGCAAGATAAGACATAATTTATCTACTACAATTAAGTAATAGGAAGAGTTATTTCTCAAATTAACTCGTAAACAGTGTTGGACTCAAGTTAAAATAAATGTATGGATGAATGAAAAAAGTGATATTAGAGGTATAAATTGTGGCTTGCAAGTGCAATTAAATTTAAAGATTAATTAAAAATAATTTTTAAAAAATAAGAAAAAGAATAAACCAACCTCTCTCAATACATAAGAAACTCTCTCATTAATAGAATGTCACGTTTCCAACTATGTTTAATAATCGAGAGTTTACTGTATTGTGAATATATATTTTCATTTCTATATTGCTGAATATATTTAATCCGTCTCTGGATATACAGACTGTTCACAAAAAGTCCCTAATTTATTTTTATAGTTATTTTTTGATAATAAATACATGTATACTATCTATATCGAAATAATCTGATATTTTAGATTTGAAGTTATTTATTATAATAATCATTTGACTGTTTGATTATGTTATTAAAGATATTGCATAGTTGAATATTAAATAGCTTTTTATATTATAAAAATGTTTGTGTGGTTTGCTATATCAATAATAATTAACTTTTGTTGACTTTTAAGTTCAAGCAGTAATAATAGTAGTAATTAAAAAAAAACTAAAATATGACTGTCAATAAACTAACATAACATTAGAAATTTTTTTATTCAATTAACTTCTGGTAACAGTTAACAAATTCATAAAACAATAGTTACTTAATGACAACCGGAAAATTAATTAAGAAAAAATATAGGTAATGAAAAAATTATGTAGATAAAATACTAAGTAAAATATTTCTGAACCTAAACATAATTTTAGTAATTAACTAGCGAAATGTTCGTTAGTAAAATGTAAATTGTGCGAGAACAAAATGTTTGGAAACAAAATGTCTAGTCGGTCACCTGATTTCACACTTTGGATTTGACGTGTAAAATTATTACTATTTTTCTAGCTTTCCTGATGATTTTTGGCAATGTACTGTATTCCTGATTACTGGACTTTTCCCTATCGGAAATTTGGCCTTAAATGTTATTCATCTTCTCACAACTTTATTTTTGGATTTTCAGCAACAATCTGGAAGAAACCCAGAACAACCTGAAACAATAAAAAAAAATATTTTTTTTAAGTCCGGGGCTAACTAGAAAAATATTTTGGAACGATATATAGAGCAAACCTACAACAACCTGGAACAACTATTAAAAATTATTTTTTATAAAAAGTGCGGGGCCACACACGTAGTTTTCTCAACAATCAATGTTTTGATTATAAATTGGTAAAATATTTTTAAAACTTAGAAAATTTGCAATCTTACCGGTAGAAGTTGGATAGTTGAAAGCAAATTTCAGCAGCGTGAAGACTGAAATCAATGTCGTTTCTGCTTTCTGAACTACGAAGGTCACCATTGTTAATTTTAAAGTTTTACTGATTCATAAACAACCATGCAGAACATCTTCCGCATTTTCCTTGCCAGGAAAAAAATATTTTGCCATTGAAAATCACTTAACTCATAACATAAGTTTCTTAAGAAAAAGAAATATTTGGGTTCTAATAATTTTGTTATTAAACAATACTTATTGTTAGTTATATTGTCAATTTCTAAGATATTCATTTTAAAGTTATCTGTATTTATAATCGAAAATATTTGTTTTGCAAATATGTAAATCATTTTGGAAATTTATAAAAATATTAACAATATCATAACAAGTAGAAGATAATAATTAAATTTGTTGTTTACGTAATTGTTTTAAATTTTTGCAATATTAATGCATGCCTTTATAAATGAGAACCTTGACTATTTATAATTGTCCAATCTGTCGCTACCTTTTACATATCATTATCTAATATAAATTACTAATAATAATTTATACCTGAGTGTAGATGATAACGATACCAGGTAAATTACAACGAATTTAGACAATTTACTTAAATTTATATAATTATAGTATAACCAACGTGCTTTAATTATAAATTATAAGAAAAATTCTCGTGCATGTCTTAATTACCTACAATATTTATTAAGACATTGTTTGAAAATGATTTTCAGGAACTTAGTTTAAATATTGTTTATTTATGATTAAAAATTTAACAATTACGCATAATCTTTTATTAAAAAAACAAACCTTACATTTTTTGGTTTTGTCTAAAATTTTCATAAGTCTTGGAAACTCCAGAAAGCAAACCTAACCTACAAGGTGTTGTTTATATTCTTTCCAATGTCAATAAATAACATTGTATAATATAATGAGTAATGCAGTAAAACTTGGTCGAAAACACATAACTTATAATTATTCTAATGAATTATTTATAGATCACAATTTAATTGTTAATAAAAAATTGGTCTCAGAACAAATCAAAGGCAAAGTTTTTGTATATTTTTGTAATTAATTAGATACCTTTTCTAATGCATTCCTTCCCCCAAAAAAAGAAAAAATAAAAAAGTAAATATTGTCTGGATTTTCAGAGATATCAATTGGTTAGGAAGATTAAATTGTGTTTGACCCTAGTTTACACAAATTTTCTGTGATATTTCATATTTTGAAATAATAAAACAAAATTTGATCCTTATTTTAATTTGAAAAGAAGTCTCACACATGTTCCATTTCACCGACTTAGCTACGCAATAGATAAGTATAGAAAGTAATTAATATCTTCTTAAATAATTTCCTTATAAATTAATCATATTTATTTTTTTTTATAAAAACTTTGGAGCTTTATTCCGTTACCTGATGGATAATATAATAATAAAGTCTAATAAATATAATACTTAATAAGCAAATATTTTTTATCCTATTTCATAGATTTTTTCAAAAACTTAGATTGGTTCAAGTGATGGGAATATTAATTATATGTATTTGCTTTGTATATAATTTAAGTAAAATGCAGTATGTAACTATAATACAAAACCTTTTAGTTGTAATAAATGTTGATTATTTTTCGCAAAGTTCACGAAGTTTTTTCGTCTGTAAGATTGATTATTCCTCATTTTTAATAATGATAATTATGTCTTAATGCTATTGCTTATTAATAATTACAGGTAGGTAATTATTAATATACCTATCAAGCTATCATTTTTTATTTGCTAAAAGACAGAAAAATAATAATTGATGTTATAATTTAATTCTTAAAATTAATTAAATAAAACATTAAAAAGTAACCACAATTTCGTAACAATGATTTTGCAACAAATAAACGAGAACGTTAGTAATTATTGCAATCTACAATTTAAGAAAAAATGGGTATGTTTTCATGGAAATACCGCAAAAATGCGCTTAAGAATAAACGTAATAAATAAATTATGTTTTATTTAAAATTTTAGTTATTTTATTTTCATTCATACAGGAGTCATCGTGTAGGAAATTTTATAATTTTTTACCTATCCATTAAATTTAATTTGTGACTAAAATTTACTGCAGTTGGACAGCGAAACTTAACTTATAGAAGCTGATCTAAGCTCAGGCGCTATTAAAAAAACTTACTTTTGTGGTTTTATAAAAACGCTATTACTCCTGTTCAGACAGATTTGCTGACGTATATATGTAAATGTTAAATGACGGTTTAAAAATATATAATAGTATATTACGTCATAATTACGTCATCACTTTTTTGGCTCCTAGCATCACCAATACTATTAGCATCTCGATTGTCGATATAGTTACTGGATGTGGCTTTTGTTAGAAAATATAATTTTAGAAGAGACTTAGGTGGTTATTCTGTAACTTATTGAGGAGCTTTACAAAAAGTATTTCTTTCGGAAAAGATTAACGTACTCTGTAACTATAAAGAATCCTTTAATGACAGACTATCCTTTAAAGATCTATCTTTATGGACTGAATTTTACAAAGGAATGCCTTTATGTTAAAGGATGGTAAAGGACATATTTATGTAAAGAATTTCCTTATTCTGTAAATCTAACGAATCCTGTAACAGCACCTTTATGTTGTGTTTTGTCGATTCTGTATAGTTACAGAATAAATTTATCTTTTCAGAAAGGAATTCTTTTAGTAAAGTTCCTTTATGAGTTACATAATAACCACCTAAGCCTTTTTTGCCTTCTCTGACAAGCCACCTTTGGAAGAGGCGATGGTAAACTCAACCGCTTAGTAGAATTGGGTACTAATCTCGTTGGTAAACTCAGCCTGGTAAAAATTTTTTGCCTTAATCTTCATAGGTAAACTCAGCCGGGCGACTCTAAGCTAAGCGCTAATAATTTGGTGAAAGCTAAACTCCGAGATTACGTTTGAGAAGTCCTAATACCCACCTAATGTTCTTTAAAAAATGTCTTGAAGCCTAGAACTTGAAAACTGCAGTTATTCCAGTTTTACATTGTTTAAGTTTAGTCATTTCGTCACAATGTATCTTTTTGTTGAAACGTTCTTAAAATGTCTCCACGTCGAGATGGCGGCGTCGAAATGTCATAGCCCAGCAGCGTACCTATAGAATAAAACATTCTTTAATTTATGCAATTTTTTATATTATTAATTAGATTATAGTTAAATTTTGTGCGCATTACTTCTCCGAATAAAAATTAGTGCATTAATTGAATATGCACATTTGCACTTTTATAAAGTTTAAAAATTTGAATTTTATAATACTTAACTATTAATTAAAAATAATTAATGTTATAATTATTAACTAAAAACATAAGTTTGATAATAAATTTAAAAAAAGATGTTCATATAATTTATAAGATTTTTGCATTTAAAAGTTCAAAGAATTTGCGTAAACTTGCATTTGAAACCATAAAGTAAATTTTAATCACATAATACTATGTGATACATACTTAATACTATTACTAAAACACTATTCAAAATACTATAAATTTAATACTATTGTTCTGAAACAGTGGCGTAGTGCCCCAGTGGCTCTGGGGACGTTTGCCCCTTATAGACTTTGACTATACTTTTTGCACCCCTTCCCGTGCAATTATAAAAAATTTATTTATATGTACATTAAAAGAAACAACATACTGCTTCTTTACCCCTAAAGACATCTAGAAGCTTATTTTGCAAGATATTCATTAATCTGATTTTCTTGTGTGGTTGTTCGGTCACTATCCAAAAATGTTGTTAGATTTTAATTTGACATATATTTCCTTCTTTTCTGCGAAAATAATCTGATTGGTTTTATGAGAAACTAATTGACAAATGAAACGTGCGTAATTTGCTTGTAGCCGGTAGTTTTACTCCCGGTAATATTGGACCTCAAGTGACTTTATCTCCAGGTAATTTGGTCCCCGGTAATTTCACCCTTGATAATTTCCCCGATTACGATTTGTATTATTTCACTGTTTTTTATTAACTTTTATAATATCTAGCTGGTTATTAGTATTATTTCAATTAGTAAATTATTATTAGTTTTTTATTTTTATTCTTTTATTAGTTTTTTTTTAAATAATCATTTTATTTTGATAATATCACAACGTTGAGGGCACATGAAGGGAGATGTGGCCCCTTTCTAGTAGCATACTTTGCCGAGTAGGACCGGTTTAGGGGGGTATTTTTAGTGAGTATAGCGTTTATCAAAACGGCTCGGAGCGGAGGTTGCGAGAGCCGGGTTTGAAACGCAACCACGGTAAATCTCGGATCCAGCCTAATATCTAGTTCTGAATTCTCTGCAGAATCCAACGGTTGAGCTTAGGTTAACTGTTAGGTGAAATTACCGGAATCAATTTACCAAGGGCCAAATTACAGTCAAATTTACCAAAAAAATCTAATTACCGATGTTTGAAATTACGGGGGTTATATTAGCGGGGATCAAATTACCTAGGCTCAAATCATCTATTGCCTAATTTGCTAGGGTTAAAAATAAATAAATAAATAAATAAATATCGCAACAATTTAAAATAAATTAATGCTAATTTTATTGTGCTGCGATTTTATGCATTTTTGCCTTCAGTTTGTGGTAATTAATATTGTGGTTTGTTTTACTGTATAAATCTGTAAATAAAATTACTAATCGTTTATTGTTTATAAAAAAAATCAATAACATTATTTACTATAATAACGCTATAACAATAAAACATACAATGAAGTAAATAATATATTAGTAATTTAATTTTATATTATTTTCAAAACAAAATAACTAAAAAAATTTTTATAATAATTTTCTTGTGATTTTATTTTATGTTTTTTACTTATTTAATTTTCATATCAATTTTTGAAATTATCCTTTCCAAAAAATTTCTAAGCCAAAAATCTATATAGAAATTAAAATTTCAATATGATTTAGCCAAGTTAAAAATATTCCGTAATGATTACATTTTCAAAACTTGGTCTTCCTTAATTAAACGATTTTTTATTTTAAAATTTTTCTTTATTTTTAGTTTTCATTTATTGCTTTGAAGAATATAAACTAACATAATAATTATTAGGTACAAAAGTTTCCGACTTTTGATTTCTGTAAGCTACTTCGGATTGGTCAATATTTTGTCAAAAAAAATTCTAAATTTAAAACTACTCTGTATTAGACCGGGAGATACTGACACAAAATTCGAAGTCATTTGTTACAAGTATGGTGACCGTTCAGTGGTCAAATTAGGTAAGTAATAAACGAAAAATAATGGTCGTAGCGCTGGTCGTCGGGGTGTAATCGCAGGGTAATTAATGAAACTTGTCGGAAAAATTACAGGTTTGAAACGATTTGTTACACAAAATTTTTTCTACTTTCCGGTTGTCAATAAATAATAAACTCTGCGTTAACGAATGCCATGCTTTTATGGTGGGGCTTAGGACCCGCCATACCAATTTAGACCAGTGCAGACTTTATGAAAAAATTAATAACAGCATGACAGTAATGGGAAAGGGAAGAAAACATCGTTAGAATTACAGGAAAAATAAATTCAAACCGATCCGTGGTAGGACGGACTTATAGGGGTGGAACGTGTTTTTTTTTACGATTTCCCGCGAAAGTTGACCTCCGATCGAGAAAAGTTGTATTGAGATGTAGGTAGGTATTAAAAAAATTCTACAACTTTTATATACATCACTCTTCACATAACCTCAAATTTTCCGAGAAAAATTCAAAAAACCGTATTTTTTGTTAATAATTTTTTTTTCCCAAAAAATTGATATTTTTTAAATGAAATTTAGTGGAAACCTTTTAGTGTCTCAAAGAAACTGTAGACATTTGAACAAATAAATCCCCCGTATATTCAGTTCAAAACAATTGACTTTTAATATGAGATTTTTCGCTTTAAGATAAGAGTAGTTTTTAATAAATATAAATTGTAAAAATAAATATTTTTATTCAAAAAAATTACAGTTTTTTTAGGACACAAAAAGGCAAGTCTCTTCTAAATTTCATGAAAAAGAAATTAATTTTTGTGGGAGAAAAAAATTAAAAACAAGGATTTTTCTATTTTTCTCGGAAAATTTAAGGTTATGTGAAAAATGATGTATATAAATGTTGTAGATCTTTTTAATACCTACAATATCTCTATACAACTTTTTTTGATCGGAGGTTAACTTCCGACGGAAATCGTCAACAACCCACATTTCACCCAAATTCACGTGTTTTAATTGGTATGGCGGGTCCTAAGCCCCACCATAAAAGTATGACATTCGTTAACGCAGGGTTTATTATTTATTGACAACCGGAAAATACAAAAATTTTTGTGTAACAAATCGTTTCAAACCCGTAATTTTTCCGACAAGTTTCATTAATTACCCTGCGATTACGCCCCAACGACCAGCGCTACGACCATTATTTTTCGTTTATTACTTACCTAATTTGACCACTGAACGGTCGCCATACTTGTAACAAATGATTTCGAATTTTGTGTCAGTATCTCCCGGTCTATAATATTATGTTTAATAACTTTTATTAAAAATTTAAATTTACCCTTTATCGAATGTTCTATCTCGGTCTGGGATGAGATGGATTTTAAGTTGAGAAACTCTCATTTGATTATACCAAATAATGCACTTGATTTTCTGAAATCATCTAGTATTACCCGTAAATTACTGTAATTTTATAAAAGAAATCGAAATTTATACATTTTGATGAAAAATTATTTAATTTCAAAATAATTATATTAACATTCATTTGGATTTTTTATGGTCGGTTAGTAGTGCAGATACGAATTGTTCAGTTTGATGCTTGGAATATATTCCACATTCACATAAAATACGTAAATCTGGTATTATTATCTCAGCAAATTGATCTCTAATTTCTAATGTAGAAATATAATCAAATCCTTTTAGAAAAGTACTTTTAAATTGGTTTTTATAGTTACCTTCAGTATCACCACGTATAGCTAAGCAAGCTACAGTAAAAGTAATAATTTTATCTGCAAAAGAACATAGTTTAAAATTTTCGTACCAAATCTTCACTATGGGTGCACAATATTTTCTTCTTTTTACCATCCAGTTTGCTATTTCTTTAATTTTTAGAAAATCGGTTGTATATCCTAAACATTCTAAGCTAAATAGTGCGGCTACAAACTCATCCGAAACTTTTTTTTCTTTCTCGTCGCTGTATCTAGCACCGCAGTTAAAAATCTTGGAATATATTGTCATGATGTTAGTTGATTTAATTATTGCAAAATTGCTCAGACGAAGAGATAACACTTCAAAATTTTTAATTATAACAATTAGTTATTCGTCCTTTATAGTAGATATTTAATCCGATTATCCGATAAGTAGTATTTTGGTTTACTTTACAAAATGTAATTTGTCAATCCGATTGAGGCAATATTTCCTGCTCTTTGATAATAATTATTATATTTTCTTTATCATATTGAATCAAACGTTTGAAAACTATTTTGCATCATTAGAAACTAAGAACAAATAATATACTCGTGTACTTCGCATCACTGTTATCACAACTGTGCTATCACCGGGTAATTAATTTTGCATAATAAATGCGATAGCATAATATTAAAAATAATAACAATAGATTGTTTACTTAGGGCCGGTTTTCAGTTGTGGTTTAAACTAAGATCAGAGTTTAAACTCGGTACCGTCAAACGGGGTGAAAAGGATCACACGGGGTGAAACAGATCACACGGGGTGAAACGGATCACCGACGCTTTTGTACGGAATTTTTTTAGGATTGGTAGTATGGGTACGATTTGTGGCAAATAAACGTTAAAATATGTAGTTGGGAAGATCAGTCGTTGGAAAGAGTCTGAAGAGAGAGCTGGCTCGAGTTGCGTATGGTTGATATTGGCGAAAAAACAAAAGGTGATATTTACGTAGTTTTTGCAAAGCGTTAAGATTGACATCTACAGACTAAGCGATACAAGTTGGAGACTTCTGGTAAGCTTTTATGAGTTACCCAATTGGTCGAGTACATCAGGAAATAAAAATATTTTTTAAATCATTTTTGGTTGAAGTTTAAGAATTTCTTAAGTAAAAAATTTCAAGTTTAGGGGGTGAAAGGGATCATCTATTACAACTAGAAACGGGTTCAAGCAAAAATCCAAAGAGGGATAAAAAAGAACGGAAAACAAGAAAAAGTGTTTCTAAGAAAGACCTTGAAAAAAAAGTGAAAGTTCGCAAGAGCAGGAGGAAGAAGGCACTGATATGAATTTTTAAGACGACTTACCTGAGGGGATTGATGAAAATTTTCAGTTTGAAGAATCTGTTATCGTGAAATTTGTCACGAACAAAAGGGTTTGATCTTGTGCTGTTAAAATTGAAGAAATTTTAGTTGAAGAGACTACAGTAAAATGTTTAAGGAAGAAGCCGTCAAAAAAACAAATAACTTTTGTCTATCCTGAAATTGACGATATCGTAGTGGTCAAGCAAGATCAAATTATAAAAAAAATTCATGTATAATTCCCCTAAAAAGGGGAAGATTTACTTTTAAGAACATATCCTACCTATTATGTAATATGTATTTTAGCTTTTGTTTTATTACTTAGTTTAAGTTTTTTTTATATTTTTTCAATAAGAATATAACCAAAAACGTATTTTATTTATCAACCTATCCAATAAAAACCGCTTTCAAAATATGAAAACAAATTTTTTTGTGTTCCATCTCATCTCTGAGGATATTGAAAAGCAAAATAACGGCATTTAAACCCCGTGTGTCGGGATGAAACGGATCACCTTTTAAAAACAAAAATAAAAAAATCTAATAGGTGATTTTTTAAAAATGTTCCAGTAATTTGTGCCTGAGATATGTATCTCTAACATATATGTTATCCAGAATTTTTTCTTTCCAAAAAAGCATGAAAGAATACAAAAAATCTAAAATTTTGATCCGTTTCACCTCGTGTGACGGTATCTGACCAATCAGGTAGCCATAAACGTAGGTTAATCCTTGAATTTAGTTTAACTAGCAACTGAAATACTGGACCTAATTCGATATAATCCAACGGAACAATATATTAAATAACTATGGGATAATCCATCCGTAAGAATTGAATCGTCGTCTCCTGATAGAAATACGGTAATGAGTTTTAAATAGTTTTAATATCTTAATATTTATAGCTCATTTTGTTTTTATTTTGCGTTTACGTGCATTTGTGTATTTAAATCTGTGCGCAGAACTAGCAAGTATAAATTGCTGTATCGTCTGCGTACAGGGTTGTGTTTGTTTTATTTATTACTATTATATCTATTTATTTATTTATTTATTTATTTATTATTATGTAGTGTTATTTATTTGTAATGTTGTGTCTTAAATTGATTACATTATGATTGCATGGTGGCTCTTTGTTGGTTACTAAAATATAATTTATCCTTAGTGCCTTCAAATTTTCAATTGAAACAAATTATATGAATGTACAACTAGAAAATAACATATGGACTCCAGATTCTTCAAGAGCGATGTTTATTTAAATTCTAGTTTTCCAATTTTTTTTATATTCTTTTTAATGTTTTGTAATTATCACATTGGCTGAATGGATTTGGACTCTGTCCAAACAGTGAGTCGGTCTTTTAACAAATATATTTCTTTAGATCTAAGTCTTTCATTTAAACATACTGTATTGTATGAAAGTTTCTTAAAATAACATATTTAGCTTCATACATACATAAGTACTTGCAGGTATTGAGTTCGAAGTAGAATAATGTACCATATAAATTATTATTTTTTTATTTTTTAGTATTAAAATATTAGATTATAGATTTATACCTACCTACCTATTTATTTACCTACCTATTTATATTTTTCTTAACCTTGTATTTCAAATTAAGTCGTAGTTTGATGCTTAACAAATAGGTGTTTACCAAAAATTAAAATTTTTGAATATTTATGGACAAACATAATATAATTTATCTTACATTAGTTGTGTTATTTTTTCTAAAGCAATTAAATCATTCATTTTCACTTTCTAATATGAGCAGCTTGCATGTGAAGGCGTGAAACATACCTAAACATAAATACAAGACACGGCGTCTCTGAATGATGACTTTTGAATGAAACTAGTTCTATATGATTTGTAATAAACGTAAATTATTATATCCGAATTTTAACATAAAAGTTGTAATTTATATATCCAAATATATTAAAAATTTTCGTTAATGTTGAGACTTCGCCTTGATATTTATGTAAATAAGCGAATAAATCGCAAAGGACCATAATAAATAGGATTTTATTGAAATTATTTCATACGCCTATTATAGCTTAATAATAAATCAATGTTATCAAATGAATAAATAAACTGGGCTGTGTGAAATTCTAAATTTGATAACTGGTATATATGTAAGTATTTTTACGAAGGCAGAGCCCGAGTGAAGATGCTGAGATAATACAGCAAAAATGAATTACAATTGTACTCTGTATCTTACTAATATAGTAAACGCATTATTATCCGACGCTCTCATCCAACCATCCTGAGAGTTTATCGTACTAATTAACCGTACTACCACTACATGAACATTGATTTCCTACGTTATGATGCTTACATTATATGAGAAAAGAACAGCATTCTTTATTTAAAATTAAAAATTAAAAAAAAAATTAAAAAAAAAAAAAAAATTTTTAATTTATCTTTATTTAATAAGATTTTTGTAAAATAATTCTATTTAAAATTTTTTTATATTTTGATTAAACCATCTTTGCTTGTTTGTTGCATTCTACTATGGGTCCCGTTTAGGTCGGATGGTAGAGCGTTTCCTATATATATGTCAGTTTACAAAAGACAATTATTCGACCGAGAAAATCGACTTGTAATTTTACTTCTGTGTACCCCTGTCTATGAGGCATTAGTTTTCATCAACATCAATTAATTTTGTTTATAACTTATAAAATTATCTAATTCAAATGTACGATAGATTTTATTTCTTAAATCTATACTATTCAAATATTAATTATTATTATTATAATAAAACTAATTTTTTTGTTTACTATGTTTAAACAGGTAGTATTTACCGCAGTAATAACCGAGATAGGTACAAATTTAATATGTCAATAAACTAAGTAATTGAAAACTCAATCAAGAAATTTTCAGACACACTTTTTAGAGAACTGCTATATTTTTACATTTAAAGAGCAAACGTAAGATTTTTCCATAATTATTTTAAATTACTACCATTATTGCAGGAATTTAGATTAAATTTGCAACTTTTGTTGTCAAGGATGATTATGAGTATTATGACGAATAAGATAATTGGCAAAAACTAAAACATTTGTATTATGTATGGTTTCAAGTGTGCGTTACATAAAATTATTTACTTTCATAACACTGCTAATTATAATATACCTTTTATACCTTTCATAATTGGTGTTTACCTTTTAGCACATTTTAAAATATAAAACCATTATTACTTTATCACATTTTCACAATCAAAATTTTCGAAAACTGAAACTATGAATTTTTTTTTCGAAATTATAAAAGTGAAAAACTGTTATTATTACTTTTTAATAATAAACATTCAATATGTAAGTACCGTTTTTACGGTTTATTAGTTGCGCTACTTCTTAACGCGATGTTAATTTGTTAAACTCGAACGAATTGCTAAAAAAAAAGAAAACTTAAAAACCAACTATACTTTTTAGTTTTTACTAACAAAGTTAGTTTGGCTGTTTTTAGTTTATTTAAACAGTCAGTGTTAATGATCTTGAAATTAAAAGTACTTACTTAGTTTAATTTAAGAAATATATATAATAAAAAATAAAACGGAAGGTGAAATAACGACCACTAATATGATCAACCACTAAAAAATTGTTAAAATAGATTGTTTTCTTTTGTTATTATTTTAACACATAATATTATTTCTAAGAAGATTTATCATTGTTCAATTATTCACTCAAAAAAATTTATATTATTTAAAAAAAGTCGATTTAATCGACTTTTTATTATTAAAATTTGAATTTTACAGATTATTTTTTAAATCGAACAATCAAATATATATGGACTAACTATTAAATATAGTATTCTTAATTTTATTATTATTTTTATTATTAAAATATATTTACTTTCCAGCTTGAATTATGCAACCAAGAATCTAACCTAAATATACAATACGTTTCTGCTACCTCTTACCAGATGGTAGTAGGCAACAAAGTTTAGTAACTAAAATTATTAATTATTTTTATACTAACAATAATTTAAAATTATAATTTCTATTTCTATTTTTTAATTAAAATTTAATAAAATTATTAGCATGGTTCGACAAATAATCACGCCATTCAAAAAGGTACTGGTACTCGACGCCTTTAACAGACATAATTTTAATTAGCTGAAAAGTTAAATAAAAATGTTGATTGATAATAATAATGAAAACTATATCCGTTGAATTCGTGGGGAATATTGGACAATTAGATGTTGATAAGACAATTTTTATTGATCTACACATCTTTCGAAGACTATATTTTCTTCTTCTTTAGGATCAATACGGCAGCAGTCTTACAAATATAAAAATAGCAATTCCGAGAAAGTACATTCATAGCAGAAACAAGATCATCAACTCTGTCAGATCATAATGAATAATGAAAACTTTCAGAAATCCAACTCCAAAATGTTGTAGTTATTGTTTAGTGGACAGATGATCGACCAGTGACCGGATTTGTCGATTTCTGATTTGCAATTGCAAATTTGCAATTGCAATTTACAGATTACAAATGGGACTTTGATCAGCATAAGTGCAGAAGTTTTATAAATTTGGGTATTTGTAGATTTCGATTATTTGAAAACTGGAAAAATGTAAGAAAATTTACCAAAAAAACGTCACTTTTATATTAATAAGTTAAATTCTAAAATTCTCAACTCTACACCTTTTCCAATTGGAGGGTCCAATTCAAGAAGTTACTATGTCACTTTTTGGCAGTTTAAAGATAAGTGACGCTATGTATCCAGCGTTACACGCTCTATCAAGTGGTTGAATCAGTTTGACTGTAAAAAAATTTTAAGTGCCTTAAACAAATATGCCTAAAACAAATGCCCTTTTATCACAGACAATCATTATAAAAAAAATCAAGTCAATACGATAATTCACCATATGTTTAAATTTTGTTTTTAAAACTTTAAAATGGATTATCTCATAACACGAAAAAGGTACTTAGTAACTTCTTGCATTGGACCCTTCAATTGTTTTTGAGAGATCCGCAATTGTAATTAATATTTTGCAATTGATATTGAGAAGTCCTCAATTATTGTAATTAATATTTTCCATTTGATATTGAGAATTCTTCTTCTTCTTTAGGTGCCTTCTCCTTTCAGGAGGTTGGCGATCATCATGGCTAAAGCCACGACGACGTACTAGGGAATTTAATTAATGGGGTGGTTTCCCGTTTCCTTCCCCATGGCCAACAGATATATTTTGGGCTTTAGATCACAGCATTTTATTCGACGCGACCAGGATTTGAACAGCGGTTGCCCGCTTCCCAGTCGGCCGGTGTAGGTTTTACACCACACTGCTGGTGTTCCTCAATTGTAATTAATATTGAGACGTCGTCAAATGAAAATGAGAAAGCGTCAAATGAAGATGAGAAAACGTCAATTGTAATACAGAAAACATATTAATTTAATATTTTAATTTTATTTATTTATTTGTATTATACAACAAATACAGCATAACTTGTTCTTGTTCATAGCCATATCTTAAATCACATTTTTAGCTATCGACTCCATAATTATATTCCATTGCTAAGGCCCTTTCGTGGTGCGTTGTGCAGCACGAGCACAATCTCTTCCAATTAGAAATAAATGCAATATTTCAAGACATTTACGAATAAAAAAGTGACAAACGCTTGTACAGGTCGATTTTAATTTCAAGGGGGCTACATTTACTGCTATTCATAACTATTGCTAGTTCAACCCTTAATGTAAAGAGCAAACCACCCTTGGAATTTTGAATAAAAAGATGGGTCTGTAAAAAAGATCAGTTTATTCAAATTAGATGTTAAACAATTTAAACAATTAAAAAAAAAATTTTAATTAAAAAAATTATTTTTTAAATTTTAATTAATTAAAATTGTGCTGTTTTTATTAAGGCTGGGGCAGTTTCATATTTTCTAAATGTATTGAATTCTACATTGCTGGGATACAACGGATATTTTTCCATATTTTGAATCTGATTTGATGCAGTTTTAATTTATATTTTTCGTAAACATAATTTTTAAGAATAAGTATACTGGTTCGGGTAAAATCGATCATGGTGATCGCTATTACCCTAGTGTAGCGATTCCCAAACTGGGTTCCGTAGAACAGTCATTGGGGTTCCGCGAGAATTATTCATTATTAGCTAATAAAATTAAATAATAGCACGGTTACAAATATTATCCCGTCTCCCAGTTGTCACCTTCAATTGTTTGCAGAAATTATAGGATTAACTTGAAAAAAAACAGCTTGTTGATGGTTATGGGGTTCCATAAAATAACAGGTTTTGGGTTGGTGTTCCGTCATCTATAAAGTTTAGGAACCCCTGCCCTAGTGTATATTTGTGACCTCTCTTTTTCTCAGATTTCTTCGCTTACGTAAGAGCATAGTGACCACTTCCTCTTCTTTAGAAGAGTTCTCTAGGCCAATACCTCGTTGGTTTGCCATTGCCTGCCGAGGGAAGACGATCAAAATAAAGTTTTTACTCCGCCCGGGATCAAACCGGTAATTTCGGCTTAGCAATCGACGCACACAAGCGCCAGGCCGTGACCATAACCTATGTGAGGGCAAATCAACATTGACATATTAAAATAAAATTTATTTCAAAATATTATTGTTGGTCGATATTTCCCTCCACCATGGTCGATATTATCCTACCGGTCGAAATTACCCAACTTTTTTTCTATTTTTAAAAATATTCCGTATAAATAAAGTCATTTGTTTTTCTGAAAAATCAATATAAGAATCTCGTAGTAGATAAAGCAACCAAGCAATTTTACCATTTTCAACATCTAATTCCAAAGATTACTACTTAAAATCTTTAATTAGCGTTTAAGTAGTCGATATTCTCCTACTCTCCTCAATTATAAAAAGCATTAAAAACAAAACCTTTTTGTTTCAAGTATGAGAAGTAGCGGCACTAAAAGAATTGTCGGCATCGGCAGTAAAGTAAAGCAATAATTGCTTTTCGCAAAAATGTTAATTTAAAATTTAATTTTTGTAAACAAAGATCTACTATCTTACTGCACTTTTTTTGTTAACGACAGTGGTATTGATGATCTTTAAAAGCCCATACTTACTGTGATTATACAATGAATGCGCAGCTTATCGAACCTCAGCTTCCAACTTTTAGTGGATCGAATTAATTTAATTGCACAATCTTTTATTTTTCAAAGAATCTTATAGAAATTTTTGTGAATGTTACGTTTTATTTTTAAATAAAATAAACAATTGAATTACAAATTTTAATTTTTTTAATCTTTCATTTACCCAATTGAGCTTTATATTTAACTATCAGTTTATCCGCCTCAAAGAAAACGCTTAACACTTATAATGGTGATTATGCAAACCTGTCTTTATCTTCTTCTTTGTTTGACCCAGTGGGTCCACATTAAATTGGCTACGAATCTCCTACTCTCCTCTTCGCGTTAAATGGAACCGCTACCAGCTAATTCCAGATTAATCTCCTTCCACTTTTTCTAAATGGTTTGTTCAAATCACACCTCGTTCTCGTTCCAAAATTTAATTTATTATTTTCGTTACTAAATATTTTGTTTTTATTTTCACTTTGTGGTGTTCCTCATTTTTTTCAAGGACCACACGTAACGACATTCCTTCTTGAGGTTCTGTCGTCAACTGATTTTATTTTTATTATTCTTCATCAACTCGTTGTCTAGCAATTTCATATTTTTTTACATTCAATTTTTCAAATTAATGCTTGTTAATTATAATGCGATTTGTTATCTTTATTTCATTCTTCTGTACACGCACTTTTCCGAATTATATTACAACACCTGAAGTTTTTTTCTTTTTCAAGTTTTTTTTTAAACTTTCAATTGTTTATTTTAACCAATTATTTCAATTTTCAAGATTAATTTTTGATAAATTTAAATGTTAAGTTTCTTTGAATTTGTATTTTTTAATTTTTAACATAACACTTTTAATTAATTGTTATGTTTGCGACAAGGAAGCAATAGTAAGAAGAAGAATTAATTGAAATTAATCTTACCCAAAGTTATCACTTATTATCACGAACTTCTAGTTAGGATAAGAAAAGAAAGGATTAATAATTATTATAATAGTAGCAGTTCGCACGGTCACCATTCCAGCCGTAGTTAGCAATTGGCAATACTGAAATTCACTATAAAACTAGCCACACACATGTAAAACTATTGTCTAAAATGTTCATACACAACATTAATGAATTTAACAACTGCCTTAGGCTCGATTGCTTGCAATCTAGACATTGCAATAGTTATATTTTTCTACCTGAAAACATTTTTTATTTATTACTCTTATTTTTTTTTTTTACTCTAAACAACTCGATCGCAAGGCTGAACTCCAACCTTTAACTAAATCTCAAACTAAATTTCGAATCAAACTTTTATATGAATTTCAAACCGCTCCAATTATTAATTTCTATCTCAGGAATGAAAATAACACAAGCAGCAAAATCTGTTTTACTTCTCTGATATGAACTATTGAAGGAACAGAAATAAGATTAATTCTGCTAACTACGATCACCATAGTGCAAATATCTTGTGTGCCATTTTACATGTTTAATATACGTTCTCAAATGGAAACAAATTTTTTGCCTCTATTTTTTTTGGCTAAATCGATGGATAGGTTTTGGGAAATCAACTAATAATTAGTTTTAGTATCGTGCTATAGCCTGGCTAGATAGTTAAAAATTCATATTAGCTAATAACTAATAACTGGCTGAGTCAAGATTCAAATATACAAAATCTACATCGATAGCGATAGATTTAGCCTGTATGCTTTATTATACTTACTGCACTACTGACTTTAGAAATCCCAAAATTTCTAGATGAATATCTAAAACGCTTTGTAAAAGACGGAGTGGAAATCTCTGTATTTAGGTTTTATTAGTCCGCAGTGCAGTGTAAAACGTACACGTTTGAGATATAAATATGGATTTTCCCTTAAAAGGCTCGTATCGCTAAAATTCGCTAACAGTGCTACTGTATGATATAATAAATTAATCTGTTTATTATAAAAAATATATTGCTATAAAAGATAAAACTAATTGAAAGCAAATATTTCTGATACTTATTCCTGTGCTTTAAAAACAAACAATAAACGCTATAATAATAAATTAAAATGAAATAAAATTGTTTCTGATTCCAATTATTGCGATATAAAAATAAATTGTAATTGCAATAAAAATTAGATTAAATAAACCTTGAACCTCAAATTTCTCATGTATTCTTAAAAATTAACTAAATACATATTACTTCAATTATGGTTATAGTTAAATGATCAGTGCAATTGATGAGAGACGCTATTTATATATAAATTAAAATTTGAACATGATGAATGGATATGACAGTTTAAGAAAATATTATGCAAGTTACTTTTGATATATTGATAGAAATCCAAAATTAAAAATAAAATTTGGAAGTTGAGTTGAAATAATTTAAAATTATCAGAGGAGAAATTTCTAATGTTGTTTACTGGAACTCCTTCAGATTATTAATATTTTGTAAATTGAGATTATATTTCTTTTATTGTATCAAATATATAAAATATATCATCAAATCAAATATATAATTTTTGTTATGGCATGTCATATGGCTAACTTAACGAACTTTAATAATCCGCATTAAAATTTTAAAAATAATTAGTATTGTGAGTGTTGTAAATATAAACCTTAAGTGAACTCAAAATTCGCACGTAGTGAGGTGCATCCCTTATCTTTCAAACTTTTCCCAATCTAATAACCAATCCAAAAATAAGAACAACTAAATGTAAAAAATATAAAGTATTTTACATATTACCTACTATGAAACTGCGAGTTTCATTGCTTGTTGAGACAGTCGAAACACGACAATTGCAGATCAACGCGACTGCTGGTCAGAAACCAATTGGTTTCTTCCCTAGGACAGAAACCGAAAATACAAGTTTCTTCCCACCTACTCAGTTTTAAATCTATCGTTTTAACCGTCAATTGATCCGACAGTGACAGTTTTTATATTTTATGAAGGTTAGATTAGTTAATGAAACTCTCCGATTCATTGCAGGTAATATGTAAAATAGTGTGTATGGCACGGGACGAAACACGATTTCAGACCAGGGTGTTGCCAGCCCTCGCTATCGCTCGGGCAAGCAATCCTCACCCTGGTCTGAAATCGTTTTGTTTCGTCCCTAGCCAAACAATATAGGTACTATTGAATAAAATAGCTCTATCCTTAATCACTGCCATTGATCTATAATCATTCCCAAAACTTAAAACTTCCTTCTTTTTCGACAGTAATACCTATATTTAAACCGATCTTTTCTGCTTTTTTCTGCATTTTAGTTTTAAAAAGATTTTGTTCATTTCTTAGTGATTCAAAATAAAAAATTTATATGTTTAAATTTATTTAGAGTTTAGAATTTGAGCTTATGCTCAAAATTGAAAAATTATTTTCGTCTGGGAATAGTGGCGTTAACCTTAAAACTCTTAACTGAATATCCAGTTAAAATTTCATTTCCATGCTTTTAAAGTTTTCCGTTGAGGAGATTTTGATGGGACGCACATTTGAACATAGTAAACCTTGTGTTTTATATATTATTATAAAAATAAACAAAAAAATACAAAAATTATGCATTATTTTAAATAATTTCAAGTTTGCCCACTTGACAATAACAAGAGTAATTATTTACTTTTGTCACTTTGGTCTGGGGATCTGATGAACACTTTTATTGGTAAAAATGTGAGCTCTTCATCTGATAGACCATAATCAGCAAATTTTACTTTACAAATTTCCAGTAAGTCGTTATAACTCTTAGATATTGTTGCTAAATCATTTTGAAGTTCTCTTATTAATGCAGTCTTATTGGACAACATCTCCTAATAAAAAAATTATTACTAGAAAGAAAATTATGGTGTGGATATGAAATAATTTGCTTTGAGCATTAGATTGTAATCTAATCATACTAAACGTAAATCAAATGTTGCACTTGAGAGTTTTTCACTATTCCAATCCTAAAGAGTTTAAATTTTACTTACTTCCAGTTTTCTGTTAATTCGTCGTGGTTCTACTTCTGCTTTGGATGATAGCTCATCTAATATTTCATCGCGGTATTCAACTACATTAGTTAACGTTTTTATTTTTTTCTGCAATACAACGTTCTTTAACGTTGTTTTCTGATGAATATTTAATACCGCATCTTGAAATTTCATGTACAATTCATCCTTTTCCGCCTGAAGCTGTAAATATATAATTTTAATCCAGTTGAATGTTTTAAAAGTAACAAAAACTTACATTTTCAAAATTTAATTCCAGAGCCTCATTTTCCCATCGTAAACTTTCAAATTCTTTTTTTAAATCAAAATATTTTGCTTTGATGTTCTGAAAAAAGTATTTAATTAAGTCTTTTAGAAATTAAATAAACACAATTAATAACTTACCGATAAAGACAATTTGTCTTTTTTATAATTTTCCAGTTGCTTTTTATAATCGACCACCTCTATTTCTGCTTTTTTTAATGGTTCAGATAATTTACTATTTTCGTGGGCCATGTTGGATAATTCCTTTCTTATTTTATCGTTTTCGTTTTTTAATATTTCCATCTCATCCTGCATTACAAGATAATTAAATTTTGTATAAGTGTATTATTTGTAGAATTTTTATTTTTAATCTAAATCGGGAGCGGGAAGAGAAACAAAAGGTGGCGGACGTTATTAAAGTATTTTAGTGCCTCCCTTTGGTTAGAAAACCATTGTTTGGCTTTTTGGATTATGTGTTTCGGATCATTATCTCACACAAACATCTTTTTCAGACAATTTATTCTATATGATTAAATCTATAAGATACCCTCAATTTTAAAAAGTAAGTTTATGCCGTAAAATAGAAAATATCTCCAAATCACAGGAAACAATAATATAGGTACCTACATCACTTGTTTCGTCTGGACCATTCACAAAGATTTGGATATTGCCGACGTTTTGTCAGTTATGTCGGTTTTGTCATTGTCTGAAATATTTGGTAACATATTTGAAGTTTCCTATAAAGTATTTTCAATTTAGTTGCTTTATTTCTTGTCTATACGACGTCATAGGAATCTATTTTCAAGATACAAGAAAAGCTGTGGTATAAGAAAACATATTAAAAAATAATATTTATAATAAACTGGGTATTTTTCTTAACTAGTTTGCATTTTACATTTTCCGTTTTGAATACAATATGATACATTGATTTTTCTTCTTCCCAAGAAAATTTTTAACTAAAAATTATTGTCAGCCTACATATAAAAATTTACTGTGGTTACATTAAAATGTTAACAAGTTAATTATACACAAGAAAATTATTCAAAATTATACGGTCGATTTCGTTACTGTTACAAATCAGTAAATATACAGATTATTATTTAATTTCGTGCAGTTTAAAACCGACCGTTTTGTCTTAATAAACTCACCTTTAAACTGCTTATTAATGCCAAATTATTTAATGTGATGTCGTTATAATAATTTTTTAATTCAGTGAATCCTTCTTCATGCTGAACTATTAGTTCATTTATTTGAGTATTTTTTCGTTCTTCAATTTCCGACAGTTCCATTCTGAAAACTCACGGGTTAAATGCAATTAAATATTTTGTTAATTATATGATACCTTTGCTTTATAT
Source organism: Cantharis flavilabris (assembly GCA_949152465.1). Classification (NCBI taxonomy): domain Eukaryota; kingdom Metazoa; phylum Arthropoda; class Insecta; order Coleoptera; family Cantharidae; genus Cantharis; species Cantharis flavilabris. The sequence goes on from OX424436.1 coordinate 14,933,949, forward strand.
TTTCTTCTTTAATAAATTTTTCTAACTTTATTTTATACTTGATGTGGTATTCTTTAGTCTTTAACTCAAAATCTTGACGGTTAGCAGCAACAATTTTATTATAATGCTAAAATCAAAAGAAGAAGCTAATGAAACGGAACGTCGGCGTCGATTATTAACCATACTTACAAGTTTCAGTTCTTTGATTTGCTCTGCATGAGCTACCTTCTCATCCCGTATCTGTTTTTTCAAATTATTTATATCTTTACGTAATTCTTTTTCTTCTGCTATGTGCTTATCTTGCGCAACTTTCAGAGCCACTAGAGATTCGGCCTTACATTCAGTTAAATCGTTTTGATGCTCAAACTGAAGTAACTTAACTTTTTGTTTATAAACCTTAATATCTTCTTCATTTTGTTCGTTTGCTTCTTCTATTTCTCTATCTTTATTCCTGATTTCAAAAACGAAATTATTATTAAAATGAAGTAAATGTCAGAAAACGTGTTACCTTAATTTTGCTCTAACTTCCTCGAGCTCGTTTCTTGTTATTTCCCAAAAATTGTGCAATTTATCGCGTTCCAACTGAAAATAATTGCGTTCTTCTCGTTCTCTTTCATTTTCTTCTTTAATTCGGCGACTGAATAATTCAAGTTGTTCTTTACTCATCTGAGTTATATCCACGCCATCGATTATTCCGCCTATAAATTTCGGAGTTAAACAAAATAGAAATTCAAATTCAAATTTTGCTTACCTAATCCACTGCTTTTAGCTTTTGACTTTCCTTTCTTTTTCGGTCCCTAAAATAAAATTATTATTAAAAGTTTTTTTTAAATATAAACCTTCACCATTTTAAGCGTTTAGTTCAGTTTACTTTACAAGCACAGTATTGATTAAACAAAAAGTAGGAAGGATACCACAAGTTTATTGTAGAATTTAGTATAATATAATCGATTACATTTTAATTTACAAATACATACAATACAATACAATACACTACGCTATCTATTTTTGGCTACTAATCCTGCAGGTCCTCTTGCTGTTGCAGATTGGCCTTGAGGAACAAATCGTAATGGCGAAAAGCCAAGCTCGTGCTTCGGTATGCCATATTGAGTGAGCTTTTCTTCGTAAGTTTCCAACATGTCGTCATGAGCTTTACAGATTCTTGCAAGCTCATATTCAAGATCTTTAATAATGCCATTTTTGGTATTGAGCAGTTCCTGAAAAATACATATAAAATATTGTATGTAAAGGGCACGGATGAAGTAAAATTTACTTCTAGTTTTTTATTGGTTCGCTTATGTGGATCTTTGGTAACCAGACTTAATTGGCTAATCAGAGTTTCGCGATATTCTGCAGCATCATTCAGAGTTTCAATTCTTTTACAAAGTAATTCATTCTTTAGACTTGTTTTTTGTTGAACTTCCAAAACTGCTTTCACGAATTTCTTTTGAAGTTCATCTTTCTCTGCTTGCACCTAAGAGTACGGTAATAAATAAATCATAATGTATTTTGTATTGAATATTATACTTTTTCAAAACGTAGCTCTAACGCTTCATTTGCCCATCTTAATTCTACCAGTTCTTGAGTGGTGTCGTGAAGATTTGCTAGGGCATTCTACAATTGCGCTTTAATATAAAAGATTAATTTTGTATACATTTGTACTAACCGCTAATGCTATTTTATCTTTGTTGTAATTTTGTAATTGCCGTTTGTATTCCGTTACATCTGCCAATGCTTGTTTAAGAGGTTCAATTAACTTGCGATTTTCTGCCGTTAAATCTGCCACTTGTTTAGTCATCCTTTCGTTTTGTTTCCGCAATGTCTCCATTTGTCCCTATTACAAACAACCGGTTTAATTGAAGTTTAAATTAAAGTATGAATTACACCTTCAAACTGCTAATTAAAGCTAAGTTGTTAAGTGTAATGTCGTTGTAGTAATTCTTCATTTCGTTAAACGACTTGTCGTGATGCAGTCTCAGTTCCGATATTTGGGTACCTTTTCTTTCTTCCACTTCCGACATTTCCATTCTAATAAAAATAAACTTCTAATTACTGGAGTTTTAGATTTGTGAACTATAACTTACTTGTGCTTGGTGTTTAACTCTTGCTTTAATAAAGTGAACTTTTTTTCATATTTAAGCTCAATTTCTTTCACTTGTGCATGAAATTCTTCCCTTGCTTTGCTAATTTCTTCACTATGTTGCTAAAAACGCTACTGTATATGATATTATGTCATAAAATATTCTGCAGTCTTACCAAATTTAACGATTTAATTTGCTCTTGATGGGCATACTCCTGATCCCTTGTGAAAGCTTTCAAGTCTCGTTTATCAGTTAACAGTTGCTGTTCTTGTTCCATGTGGTCATCTTGCGCTTTTTGAAGAGCAACACTCGATGTGGCATTAGCCTCTGTTAAATCCAACTGATGTTCATATTGGAAATGTTTAACTTTTTGTCGATAAAACTTCAACTCCTCTTCATTTTTCTCTCGTTCTTCTTCAATTTGTCGATCTTTATTTCTGAAAATTTAAAGTCGACGTAAACAATTTTCACAAATAAAATAATCACCGTAATTTGGCTCGTGCTTCTTCCAACTCGTTTCTCGTAATCTCCCAAAACGTTCGAAGCTTGTCACGTTCGAGTTGAAAAAAATTTCGTTGTTCTCTTTCTCTATCATTTTCTTCTTTAATTCGTATGGCAAATGTTTGTAATTGTTCTCTGGTCATGGGGGTCGTATCCACTCCATCGATAACTGAAAATTAATTTCAGAGTTATATAAAATTACTAACATCAAAATAATTACTTACTGACCGGTCCTTTCTTCTTACCTTTTGGCGGCTAAATTAAAATTTAAAATTGGTTTATTAGAAAACTTGAATAATTAAAAACTCACCATTTTCAAAAATTAATTTATAAATAAATTTAAAACGAATAGCATAAAAAATAATTTAATGACAAATAATGTCATAAGGTTTTTGTTTATAAGAATTCTAGTTTCTGTTATCAAAATATATACATAAACAAATTTTAACTTTTTTATTAAAAAAAGAAATTTTTAGAGAAAAATGCAGAAAATTTTATGCTGATTGCACTTGTATTTGGAAGCCCACAAATAAAAAAAAGTATTACATAATCACTTTAAAAGATTAAAGAAGCTATAAAAGATTTAGTCAATTAAAATTTGTTCTAAAAAAAGTAAATTACGTTTTCGGTAGCGATTTTAATGTTAAATTAAGTTCAAGGCAAATAATTTTGACTATGTCCAATAAATGTAATATTTTTATTAAAAGAATACAAAATAACCTTAATTTTTATGTAAACACCACTGAAAATCTCCTACACAATACAATTACGATAGGAATTACTACGAGATCAACGAACATAATAATATCTCTTTGTATAAACATTGTTAAACTACTAAATTTTATATCCAGCATGGTATGATTAACATAAAAGTAGGTTTAAATTGCTCTTTTAGTAGTCCAATCGAGAGAAAATAATGTATGCACGTTTTAACATTTTGATCCTATTATATTATTTATTATATCATGTATTTTGATGTAACGGTTGCGTGGAACCGTTAAAATTTAAATACAAGTTTAAAAGAAAATAAATCTTAATTTTGCAAAAATCAACGTCGGTAAAATTTTGTTATAGAAATTAAATTTAAATTAATGATATTTTTAAAAAATTGTTTTCGTAATTACTTCCTGTTGACTGCAGTTTTTAAAATAACAAGTTAGTATGTTTTCATCTCGTTCTTTCAGCAATTATTGTCTGCAATACTATTCTACATAATAAATCATATAGAGAATAATATTAAAAGTCCGACATTTAAAATGTATTTTATGGAATATTTTTAATTTTGCAATTTCGGGGATGCGATCCCTAAATTAAATTTTGGACTGCATTCCCGCTTTTGGCATTGCGATGTATCAGATGTGCGAATAATAAACTAGCAAGAATGTGGTTACATAGAATTTAAATCCAAATTAAGTATGTGTGTGTGGTGACCATTATGTGTTACCTCAGCCTAAGGGCTTACAGCATGAGATATCTTTTAGTACCAAATTGAAAGTCTTGAAATTAATTGAACTGGGCACTAGACCCCTGACAGCCTGACAGGCAAATATACAAAATCACGTTTATGTTTTTAAAATTGATGAACTCATCGTAAGTCAAAGTATGAAGTTTGGAAAATATTTTATATAAATTGAATAATACGGTATTTTACATACATAAGTAAAAACTTGTTCTAAAACAAACTGTTATATTCGCTCTAAAGAATATTCCATGTTATTTTGTTTAAATCTTATCGAATTATCATTTTGCAAACGGTAATCAATCACATTATTTTTTAGATATATTTTAAACCCTATCATATAAACAACATTTATGTTGAAATGAAGTTTAATTCACTCGAAGCAATGCGTAGGTAATATGTATATATATCCACATCACTTGCTTTGTCTAAACTAATCACGGAGTCCGATTTTTTTTGTTAATAAGTAAAGGCAACGCTGTCAGAAGAAATAGATACTCGAAGACACAAAGACTGTTCTCGGGCAACTCTTAAATATTATCACTGTTATTTACGAAAATGTTTTTTCGCATAATGCGCATACCTGTGTTTCGCTCAAATGCTATCCTAAACTCGAAATTTGAATATGGAAAATCAGAAATTAAATCCACATGGTTGCAACAGCAGTTTTCAATTTTATTATATTACAAACTACATTCTCCTCAACAAATAAGTTTTACTGGACCTCCCAACATACCACTTTTATAACTTGACTAACAAATCAAGTGTCGGATTTTGGATCCTTGTGGTCATTGGCAGATTTGTCAAGTGAGACAACTTCTTTCTTAAGATGCCCAAAAGAGTATAAAATCAAAAAGTTACCCACCTAAAAGCCTAGTTATACCAAAGGCGGGAATTTAAAATATTAAAAAGCATTTTAAATTTTATTTCAGGTATTGTAATAGAATAATTGTTATGATTCGAAATATTTTGCTTCTAACATCTACATTTAATTTTTTCTATTTTTATCTTCTACTTTTATTTCCTGCGAAATGCTTCACTTAGAATTCTACATTAGAGCAGAGCTGTTAAAAGCACAAATGTAACTCAATTACCGATAATTATAAATTACTACCTACACTTTGTTAAAGTCCAAATAATTTATTGCTAATAATTAAGTTAAGATTATTAATTTTCTCATCGGGAATAGAAACAAAATAATCATTGCTGAAAGCTCGTAAAAATAAATTAATTTTTTAATAATTATCTTGTTACTTTTTTATAAATTTAATGACCTCTCAAACTCAAACCATACCACTGAAGCAGCAACTCTTTTACTCTTCAACTTTTAGTTTCACGTGGCCCAATAGTTTAAACCACAACATGTATTGCTAGCGCCATTTGTAACAAAAAATCAGGTAAAATCAGATTTTCTAAAATCTAATCTAAAATAAATAAAATTATTGTAAAAATAAAAAAAAAATTTTTAATTGTAAAATTAAAAAATACTGATAATAACATAAACTTTATAGAAAAAGAACCCAAACATTAAGCGGATTCTACAGTATTAGAATATTAGTTCGAATATTTTTCTTATTTTGCAATTTAATCGATTATTTACGACTGTAGATTGCAAATAACCATGAAATAACGTTATATCGTAATATCGTATTATGAATTTTTTATAATTTCAAATATTTTTAATCCAGACCTGCTATAATTATGATAATTATGTCTTTTTAATTTTTTGAATTTTTGATTTTCTACGTATTGTATTATTCATATATATTTTTTAAAAATATACTTTATAAATGATAAGCATGCAGAGTTACTTGTCAACTAACCGAATAAAACACAACTATTATCATTGCTTTGTTTGATATTCCCTTCGATTAATCGCGTCTTCGATTAAAACAAGTTTCCATTCTGGATAATGCCTAAAACAGAAAAAAATTTCAAATAACTTAAAGTAAAACAAAAAAGCGAAAAATTAGCTGCTGATGCTTATATACGTGTAGGTACATGAAGGCTTTGTTTTATTCACAAACCAGCACAACTCGTAGCTTTCGCTACTCGTTACGTAATACATCTGTTTCGATTGCTTACTCGTAAATAGCTATTTCATAATATGATATTGTTTACAAAAAAAATTTATGGCTAAATAATTTTAAATCACTATATGGACGAATACAGATTTGATAGAAAATAGTTTTGCACGTTAAAGGGTTAAATTAATCGAAAGTTTACCTACTACTTTATAAAATTTAGCTGAATATACCGCTAACGTAGCTCATTACAAAATTTACTTAAGGGGGTATTCTAGTCTAGAGGTATGAATTTTTGGGCGGTTCTTGAAGCTCTGTACAAACGAAACAAAAAATATTTTCACGATCCATTTTTTATTATTTCTTTATTGGTATTTTAAGATTACATAAAAAATTAACCGAAATAAACCCCTCAAAATTCACAAAGTTATGAGCTGACAAAGTGGGAGGTCCAAAAAACACTGGCGTGCACGATATCTCAAATTCTAATGAATTGATTTATTTGAAATTTGTTGTGAATATTCTTTATACATTCCTCTATCGCATGAACCTCGCTCAGTTCAAAATTTTTAATTTTACTATTTTTAAAAAATTCGGAATTGTTAATTTAAGGATGCCAATAACAATTTTTTTTTCAAATTGCCGCCATTTTGTGAAAACATTTTTTTTTTACTTTTCCGAGGTTCATGCTATAGCGGCATCTATAAAGATCATTCACACCAAATTTCAAATAAATCGGTTCATTAGAACTTGAGATATCGTGCACGCCAGCACACCCTTTTTTTTTGGACCTCCCATTTTGCGCTCAGAAAGTAAGTAGTTACTAAAACTAAAAGCAAAAATCTTACATAAATTACACACTGCTTATTGTGGGGTAGTATGAGAAAAATATGAAGAATTTATTTAAGAATTGTTATGACTGTATAACAAAATAATAAATAATGCAATAGATGGCGAAACTCACGTTTGGGAACCTCTTACTAAATTGTTCCAATTAGTTCGTGCAGATTATGCAATAACAACAAGTTATTATTTTATGTTAGTGGATGCATATACGCATGTACAGAAAAAAATATGTTTCAATAATCCACCCAATTGTGCAGAAAAATTACACAATGGCGTTGTGCAGAAAAATTACACTAATCTACTGTTAGATGTTTCTGCTAGCCCCCCCTTCTCCTAAGTGAGTTAATCTCGACCTCATTAAATAGTACTTGACACAACGCGGACTTCAAGAATCCCATTTACAGCCATATCCACTGGCGAAGCTAGATTTGCTTTTCAAATACGTCGAGGACGTAAATCATTAGCAATACAAAATTTTCGATTTTGGAGGAAGGGTATAGTGCTTGGGTAGATGGGCTAGATGGCTAGTTCTGAAGTTGATTTAGGCATTTTTTTGATACAGGTCCCGAAGGCTAATTGTCGCCAGGGCCAGTTGTCGGGGCCAACTGTCGTAGGGCTAACTGACCTACAATCACTTATAAAATATGCTAGAATAAAAAAGACATACCCTTGTTACGGACCTGATAAGAGAACTGTTACAATATGCGAACGACCCTGTATGTGGAATCGTTATAAGAATAACGATTTAACAAACATTTTATTATTTACTTGGCGCCGAGCTGTCCTGGCGCCGAGTTAGCTGGTGCCGAGTTGGCTTGGCGAGTTGGTTTGGCGCCGAGTTAGCCTGGCGCCGAGTTGGCTGCGCCGAGTCGGCGGCGCCGAGTTGTACCTGACCGTGTATATAAATATACAAAATATATAATATAATACAAATATCGGTTTTGTTTATTTTACATCAAATAATTTTTCAATAGTTTTATTCACATAAAGCAAAAAATAATAGGAAAATAAACTGCGTTACATCCAGGGGGGGGGGGTCATGATAAAAACTACGTTAGCTACATGAAGGGAGGGAGGGGTTCTAAAGAGACCAACATGGAACCACGTGGTTTATGGGTGACCACTTATTGTTTGGTAGGGAAATCCGTCACAATTAATTATTCGAAACAATTAAGGAAAATATTTATTACAAAAGGAAAGTACAAAATCAGGAATTCTTATAGCCTATCAGTTACGGATTTGATTTTATTTGCAATAAAGTAAATGTTAATTTCTTTACGCTTAAAAGGTGCGAGTCGTCAAGAATCAAATTATTTCATAAAAATTGTTATTAATAATATTATCTATGGGTAATGATTACTAATTTACTAATTAGTGAAAAAATACATTATTATATTTTATTATAGACCATGGGGAATTTGCAGCATAAAAATGATTTAAAACAACCAAGAAAAACTAAGCATTACTGTTTTGTATTTATACATCCAATTGCAATTTCAAGGAAAATAATTTCTCATAATTATAATTTTATATGACTAAAAAGACTATACAATATTATTATTTAATTCAATAACTAACAGAATTATGATAAAGTTGATTAAAAAGTTTTGTATTTAATTGCATATATGGAGATTAATAGCGTAATAATAAAAATTAAGATTTTCATTGCAGTGACATCGAATTAAAGAAAAATTAGGATACAGAAAGCTCCGGTACCGCAATAAAATAAATATTAAAGAATAAAAATTGATTTTATGTGGCAAAGAGTTATTTTATTTTAAAAAGTTTAAAGTGAATTTACGAAACAAAACTATATTTTTAGTATAAAATTTGTAATATTTGCAAGGACGACGAAAATTGCTTTCGATAAGAATGCATTCGATAAGGACTAATGAGGTATCAACCTGAATACCACAATTTGCAATGCATTTTATAAAAAAAGAATTAATTTAATTTTATTGTAATATTTGAACACCTTTTTGTGGTTTTGTGATCTACCCGGTATTATAGAGGTTGAACAACATTTTTACTGGTATTATTATTTTATATCTGGCAATTAGATCAAAATCACTCTGAGCTATTATCAAAATTTTAATTAATATACTTTTTCACAGGTTAGAGAATTTGAAACTATTTCGATTATGTCTGTAGTTGCGTTTTAGATTGTACAACCAAACTGCTGAGATGAAAAGTAAAATTTTTCTTTTTTCAAATGGGTCTTGCGTCTAATAATCCTTGCGTCGTCATTAACCGCGATCTCTTTCGACGCAAGACCCATTAGCCGCGGCTCTTTTCGTCGCAGAACCTATTAGCCGCGGCTCTTTTCGTCGAAGAACTTATTCACCGCGACATTTTTCGACGCAAGACTTATTAGCCGCGAGAACTAATTTTAATCTAGATAGGTGAATTGAATAAGTCCGATAAGTTGACATAATATTGACGGTGCTAGGACATTTTGCTCCCAGACATTTCACTACTTCGACATTTTGCTCCTAGGACATTTCGCTACCACTTTTACTTTCTTACTAAACTTACACAATTCATTCATTTTACGGCGGATCCGTGATTTGCCGTGGTTGCGCCAGCCACAAAAAACTTCCTACGCTACCCTGCGCTCCGCTCCGGACGCCCCGGGCCGTTATGGCTGACGCTTAACTCATTAAAAACATGCCTGAAGCCAATCCACCTCGACTGGGAGGCTCCACTTCGACTGGGAAGCCCCACCTCGACTGGGTAGCCCGAAATATTCTATAAATTATTTATTTAAATTTAGTTACAGCGTAGGAATGATCAGGTATCGAAATGTCCTAGTAACTAAATTTCTGGGAGCAAAATGTCCTGGAGCGAAATGTTTGGTCACGCAGAAGCCGCTAATAAAAGAATACAGTGTGAACTGGGTATGCTCCATCCGACAATTTGGAAATTTATAGATGGGTTAAGAAAAGTTCAAAAAAGTCGTGATATTTATTATTAAAGTCTTATTACTAGAAATTCTCCACTTCATAAATTAAAAAAGTACAGAGATGCCGATGAAAGAATTCAAAAAATTGTGCTAGATTTTTATAATATAAATTTACGAGGACTTGCACATAACTTTAAAATGCACAATTAAAACCTTAATTTTTTAAAGGTTTTGTTTTTAGTTTGAAGTTTCTTAAGTTTTTACTTTTAAGTTTTTAAATAATAAATTTATTATTAACAAATCTAATATTAATCAATTTTGTCAAGTTGTTTTTAAAGTTCTAAATAATAAATTTCTTTTTTTGCAATTTTGCGGCCAATAGTCCTGCGGCGAAGTAATTTTGCAGCCAACAGTCCTGCGGCGAAGTGATTTTACGGCCAACAGTTCTGCGGCGAATTAATTTTGCGGCCAACAGTCCTGCGGCGAATTAATTTTGCGGCCATCAGTCCTGCGGCAAATTGTCCATGCGACCAATAAATTTTGCGTCAAAATAGTTTTGCGACGAACCGGCTGCGGCAAAACGGCCGCGACGAATCGCTCGCGACGAACTATCCCATTCCCACCTAAAATTACTATGATCAACTGATCAACTACTACTTGTAATTTTCATAACAACCCTTTAATCTTTATATTCTCTTGATTAACCATCAATTCTTATAATTAAACTTATAATAATTATTAAAAATATTATATAGTTTCTCTCTATCTACAAATCAAAAATTACTATTCACCGTTCTGAAACTTTGGTGCCCTGAATTACATTGAAATACTAAAGTGTAACTTTAGTGCCGCTCGTTACCGGCATTGAAAGCCTTCGTGTAGTGTTCTATGATTACAAATTGTAGAAATGACAGATAAATATTTAAAACTTTTTAGTGCCATGAACCTACAGGAATGTCGATAGCAGACAATTTAATTTCGATGCTATAAAAAGTAATTTATATTTTTTATAAGTAATTTTTAATAAAACATATAGAGAGGTTAATGCTTGGTTCATTAAATCATAAATAAGCAAACTTTTATATAACGATTGGGTCAATTGACATTAAAGTATTCGGAATTTATCTCCGAAACGATTCTTCTCTCAAACCCCATCATATTGTTGGGGAACCTCCTTTTCTACCTTTGTTTACTGCTCAGCCTAACAAGCTGCAGAGCTGAAGACTTCTCAAGAGCAGGATCAATTATTTACTTATTTGCAAATTTAGTTTTACGCTGCAACGCCAAATAAATTTTTCAAGAAACTGTCATAACAATCCATAAAAACAATGCATAGTAAGAATCTAAATAATTATTCCAAATTCAAATTTTTAAATAAATTTCCATCCTAAAATGCAACTATAATAATTGTAATTACAATACAGTTAAGTGTACTTCGCTATCAGACCAGGTGGTCGACGTGCACACAAATTGCACAATGCCTTCCAATTTAATCAATTATATTCAAAAACCAATTATATTATTTTGTCATCCAATTTTCCAATTTTACTTTTACCATTTTTTAACGGTTTCAATTTTATTTTAATTTTTTTCAAATTTATCCAAACTATAATCAAAATGACTCGAAATATGTCCAAAACTTTGGACAATTTACGAATAAAATTCAACTTACTCAAATTCAAACTTTATTGCACAAAATCAAATCAAAAATCTCAAATATGAGACAAAAAATTGACACTTTTACAAGAACTTCCCCCAAAAGCGTCCGCTCACCTCGACAGACCAGATTGGAAGGGCGACTATTGCTCCTTTCGTACCAACTCAATTTCAGAATATTTACAAAAAATGGTTTACAAAACTAACCCAAATACAAAAATAATCAAAGCCCTTATCTCCAGAATAATTAAATCAAAATTCAATCTTAAAAAATATTTTACATAACATATCAAGTCTCTATATTTTTAAAATTTACAAAAAAGGAAGATTTTGTACCACAACAATTAAACGATCCAGAGTAGAAGAAAAATAAATAGCTAAGCCATTCGCTAATCAACTAAGTTATTTGAATGCAAGAAATAATAAATTCGCATATACCTACGTAGTAAATAATAAATATTTGCTAGCATAATAAGAAATTTAACTTTTAAAAAGTCTTACTTTTTTGGCAAAAGATAAATTTATAACTCATCGCTAACGTCTTTACCACAAACAAAGTTATTATAAAGAGCAAAATGTATAACTCACCTCTAAGAGAAAATTGCTGTATATACATTCGGTATATTAGTTAATTTCTAAAAAAAATACAATTATTATTTTATTTATATTTTATTCCGTTGATATTCTTACCGTATAATACTTCTTATCCGTAGTGCGATATAAAATTTAAATTGACAGGTTATGGAGCGGGAAACCATGATTCTGTTCCTTATTGAGGACACTGTTGTAATCTCAAGCTCAAGTTAATTCAATGGGCTACGCATCATCTAGCAACTTATGAATACTTATGAATACTTTTTGTTATTAATTTAAATATTGCTTTTAATCAATAAAGCTCGCATCAATTGACATTAGAAGAAAACCAAGAGCTGCAATCTTTAGAATTTTTCCATCTGTCAATATTGATATTCTTGTAATTCCTAAGCAACATTAACATTGGGGAGGGGGGGGGTAAATGTTTTCATTTTATGTTATTATTAAAAAATCATGATATAAACAAACATCAGAGTGAAATATGTTTTCTGCCTGTCTTTTTATTTGAATTTATAATGAGTGAAAACTTTATTTATTTAAAATATACACTGGAATATTTCCAAGAAGATATTATATCAGCACCAATTATTTTTTGTTGGTAGAGTTAATGAGGGTTATTTTTTGCAGGGTGATTTGGCATGGAATGATTCTTTCTTGTTTCAGTTTCAAATTTCTTCTTAAGTGTTTTGCTTTTGTCTAAATTTTAGCAAAAACCTAAATTCAAATGAAAACAAAGCAAGAAAACAAAGTATTGTACATTAGCGAAAAACTGGTAGGTATAACAAAGTATCCAACATTGTAATTTGAAGTCTTCGACTTAATCTTTTTTTCTTATGTTTTAAATATAACCTTAATATGATTTCCATATTACCAGCAAACAAAGTTAGGATTCCAACTTGGGTATTTCTCAATATCCAAGTTTTTGATAGCGACACCAGCTGTTTTGTAATACCCAAATGACGGGGAATTAATTTAATTTAGTTATCGCGATGTAAATTTATTTTACAGTTGATGTTCATAACTACGTTTCCTTAAACTCTGACATCTGCCCTCGCACACCGATGTACTTTCGAGTTAAATTAATTTTTTCACCAATCGCTTTTAGAGTAGTAGTGTAATTCAAATTGTCTAATTTTTTATTCGACGTGTGAATTGTTTTCCAAAAGTAATTTAAAAATAAAATCTGTCTTAATTTCTGCTGACAACTTGACACTACTGATTTTATACCTTCATTAATCTATATTTAAACTTTTTCAAACTAAAAAATGATCAAGTTATAGATAGTGCCCCACGCTATTAGAAATATTACAGTTTGGTTTTGAAAAACTATAACATGATTTCAACTTTCGGAATAGAAAAATTATTACCCTATCAAACTTGATCTTTAAATTTAAATATCGGTGACATAGTAAATTGCACTACACTGATTTATTATATAGCTTAGAATCACCTGAAGACAAAATGTTAAAAAATAAATCCGAAATCAGCAGAGAACGATCGATTATTAACAACCATCTGCAAATAATGATTTTTGAATTTTTTAAAAGTTAAAATTAACATTCCTTACATTATTAAAAAAGCAACACACCAACATATTAATTTAATAATTTCATGATGTACTTATAAAATATTTTTTTAATATTCAAATTGTTTAATTTATTCGTTGATTATGTCACTCATAAATATGCAGATAGTGGGAGGCACATTTTTGTGCTTCACTTTGAGAAAACTCATAATATCCAAGTTTATCCATTTATTCATCACAGCATGTATCATAATCTTTTAGAATATTTATGAAGAGATTAACCAGTAATAATTAATTAATACAGAATTATTGCCGCGTTTTTACAGAAGCACATTGGGAAGTTTGTTTGTAAACAGCGAAAAACCTTATGGAGTCGTCGGAACGCCGGTACACGTCGCAGCTTCCCATTTAATTAAAAATTTTCTGTACACCTGATACAGTTAATTTTTTAAAGCTTTTCCCCACTATTTATACTTTTGTTTTTATTATTGAGTTATGAGTAAATAAAATGATTACGTGATGTTTATTGTTAGAACAATATCCCCCACTTGTTGTGTTTGAATGAAATTGAGAAGTCCCTTCCTCATACCGCTTCAAAGCTCCAGTTTGTAACTGAACTAGTGAAGAAAGCTCAACAAGCTTATATTATTGCAGTATTAAGGGTGAGTTTTTATGACGTATCTACTAATTACATAATTAATAAAATTATTATTTTAATCGTTTAATATAATATTTGCAACAACAACCGGATGCATAAAAAATCATGCAAAGAATTTAATTTATTGATACTAAGTTATTAAATATTAAACATAAATACATTTTTGAATACCAAACATATTATTTTTTATATAAATTTTTCTTATAATACTAAATAAATTTAATTTTATGTAATAGTTTTAAATATTCACGCATCAGGAATGATATTTTATTGTTTGGGTAATTACTATTAAAACTATAAACAAAACAAAGTAATTTGCAAAATTATTTTACATTTTATTATTTCTGCTCTCCTACACCACAATTTAGCTAGATAGAATAATTTAAACATTTAGATTGGATAAAAAGATTTATTGCGTTACTTGGTACGATTTTTGAATTTAAATTGTACTATAGTGTAGTGCAAATTATTAACGCCCAATAGTTCAATACCCTGTAATTATTATAAAAAGCATCTTAACAAAGAAATTTTACCGTTAAAATTCAAATCGAAGTATTGCGGTTTTTAAATTTTAAATTACTTGAATCTCAAAAAGCCCCTAATTTAGCTTGAATTAATTTCTTTTTATTCTGTGCGTGAAAAGCCACTTATTCGCATGAATATTAAAATAGCATGTAAAAATTCGTTACTAAATTTAATTAATTCCAAATGGTGGTTAGTGTAAACCTAAATCGATTAAAAATATAGCTAAGTGGATTAAGTGGATTAAAATTAATTTTAAGTACTTAAATCTAAAAATATTGAAAACTTCCTTTGTTCGTTTTTGGCTTTGAAAAATAATTTGCAATATTTTTAGATCTACTCAGAATTTTTATCTATTAGAATTAAAAAATTTAAATTGCAAAAATCAAATTTTGTTGAAAGCTTTCGGCAATGGCTAATTGCTTTCTTCGGATGCTTTAAAATTTTAATCGAATGATCTCTTTTGAAGCCGGTAAAAAATTACTTTGATTAAATCTATTTAAGATAGTGACAAAACAACTCTATAAATAAAATAAACGTACTCCAAATTTTTTATTCTTCGAGCTAATAAATGGCTTTTACCTTGAGATTAGCATAAACAATATAAATGTTTATCCATAAATTTTGCGTTACAGTTTTAACATTAAAACCAACAAATACGTAAACGAATTAACATTACTGTAACCACTGGGAGAGAAGTAAATTATACCTCTATTTACACTACTTATTTAGTTTAACCTTGAAAATTTTTTTTCATTTCCTCGGGCGAATAACTTGTGTCATAATTCTGTATTCTTTCGAGACGAAACTTGATTATAGTAATATTGTAAGTCACGAATTGAATCAGTCTATATTAGAAATTTCGTCTCGCATTTTTTGTCTGGGCTTTGTTCATTTAACATTTTTCTAATGCTTTTGCTAATGGAACTAAATGACCAGGGTGTGTCTCATTTTCACCATCCCTGTTAGTCTAGAGAAAATTCAGCGATACATTAATAACGATTTTAGCACAAATTGCGTTTTAATACTTTTCGTTGCAATTGAAACTGTTTATAAACCTTGAAATTTGAGATTGTGTTAAACAGATTTTTTTGTACCAATTTCAATTAACTTGTCATTAATTTACCCTTATTCCAATCAAACGTACTCGATGCGAAACCGTAGACTTTCATAGTTGATTAATTATTACAAATGATTTATTTCTATATAAGTAATTCATTTTATTATTATTTATTTTTGTAAAATTGTTTGGGTTAACACCATTACTTTATCGATTTTGTTGTCATTTATTTTACTGGATTGCTCATCTTCTTTATCACAAAATTTATAGTTATTTTTATTATTCTCATAAAATACCAAGGCCTACTCTGCAAACAAAACTGGCCATTTCATTGCAGCAAAGTATTTTGTATTCGGCAATAATAAAAATATAGTTTTTCTTCTCAAACTTTTTGTCATTTCGTTTTAAATTGAATCTATTATTTCGAGCTACATCACTGGAATTAAGTCAAATTCTCATACATAAAGGAAGTCACATTTTCGGTAATTTCACTGTTTATACTCGGAATCAGTGGCGTCGCCATCGGCTGATCGGATCTAAAATTTGCCAATTTCACCAGATTACCAAAATTAATTTTCTATATTTTAATTCAAATAATTCAAAAACTGTAACGGATTCCTTTATTTTCTAGACCCGTTATTTCCGCCGTAACATGCTAAACATCAAAAATGCATCAGCAATATCCGCTTTAATCGCCACATTATTTCGCTAAGAAATACTGTAGGACCAGTGGGTGTGATATTTTTAATATAATATTATAGATTAGTATGATGCATGAGAATTTAAGCAGATTGGTAACATTATTAATGACATTAACTATGGCCCATCCCTGGCCTACCCGAACCTGAAAGTTGGGGACGCAGCTGAATACTTGCTATCGTCTCCTCTAATTAGCTAGTTCAGATAATGAAGTAATTACTCAAAATAGTTAATTATAATCAATTTTCATAATTATTATAAAGTTATTGTGTGTTGTGCACTGGAGAAGTGTACATTATTTATTTTATTATATTTTATTTAATTTAAATATGAGTTTATTATTTTTAAAAATTCTGTCGATTATTTGATTTAGCACCCTCCTAAAATGATTTATTGGAAAAGCGGCATAAGTTCCAAAAAGTAAAATTCAAACTTAACGTGGATCCAAACCACGGTATCAGGACATGAAATTTACATTTATAAGTTAGTACTTTATAATTAGTAATTATGCAGATTTTTAATGAAAAATGAAAAACCTTTTAAATATTAAATAATTAAGGACGATGTCCAACATTGTTTGTTAGTTAAATCATCATGTTAATGAACAAACAAGAATTTTATAGTATTTCTCTTAAAATCTCTATGAAGGCTCACAGTGACGCAAGCGCTGAGGTGTCCATTGTTAAAATCTATGGCAATGAATAATTTGGTCCCAACCGAATGAGTTTTGGCAAATTAAGGTGAAAATCTTATGCACATTGTCCCAACAGGAAAATTTTTTGAAAATATATTTAAATTGGTGGTACGGTGCAATTTTTATATTTTCCAAATTAATAACTTCTATGGAAGTTCAAGTTCAACACATCCCAGTTTATTTTGGGAACAGACATTTCCTGTTATATTGAAAAAAGCAATGACATTAATTTGGAACAATTGCATTTTTTAGCACGTAAATTTCCAAAACAAATAATGAGAAAATAATATATACACAGAGGAACAACAAAATATTAATGACAATGTATTGTTATAAATTAACCAGATGGGAAATTACGAAGAGTTTTCATTATTCAAAGAGTTTACGCCGCGGTGGAATTTACGTTACACACAATAATGATTAATAGTTGACAATTAGTTTAATTTCTAACACACAAACACAATTATTACAGAAAATAATAATAAACTGAAATTAGGAGTCATCGAGGTGATTTGTGAAAGGTATCAATGAAACTGCATTCTTTTTGCAGAATTTTATTCTTTAGATGACGTACTTAAACTTAAGTTATTTAAAAACAAATTAGAACAAAATTAAAAACAGATTAATGTGAAATCGATCCTTTATTTCAAAAGTTGTCTGAATTTAATTAGTAACATCTCAAGTTCGCGAAAAATTTTCTGTTGCCATAATAAAGTTTTTTTAGCAGAAAGAATTTTGTTGAACTAAAAGCTCTGTTTTTCTATAATTTTAATTCATAAAGTTAACTCGGGCGAAGCCTGGCACGAGAGCTAGTAATATATAATTTGAATTATTTGCAGCCTAAAATTTATTGCGGGATCCTCCCCAATGAGTAATAAAAATGTTAAAAATGTTTCTTCCAAAGTTTATCTGCTGTAGGTATTAGTAACTATGAAAGGACCGATTGATCTCAAACTTGGCAGGAATATTCTTCATTATAGTAGATCGTCTAGAAAAACGTATGGTTTCTGGATATTTATAACTATTTCTTAATTGTACATTTTTAAAGTTAAAGATTTATTTTTAGTAAAGAAAATTGAACTTGAAAATGTTTTATTTAAAAATAGTGAGCATTATTCGCCGATTGTGAAATTCTAGAAAATCTTATAATATATAGAGTATTCACGTCTAATTTGAGATCAACAACTCTTTTTTTTTAGATAATTTATAATATTATGAGGAAAATTTGTCTAAAAATTGAACCGTAGTTATCTACTTTCATAATTATTTGGTGTATAAGTGGTTTTAAGGGTTTAAGGGTTAATTTTTATAAATAAATTACTACTAGGCAATAGTTTTATCGTAACAAACAATTTTTAGAAAATATAAGACAAAGAAAATTAGAAATGGCGAAATAGTTTGAATAAAGTGAAGGCTTTAAAAAAACAGAATAGAAATTTCGATTTTATAATTTACTTTTATTATTACTGATTGAATTACATTCAAATTTCGAAAAGAAATCATTTGCTTTCACATTAGAATCACGAAAAAGCCATGACTACATCAAAAGCATTTTTATAGAAAAGTAAATATTTAGAAACAGTAATTGAAAATATCGCTGGATTAATTTAATTTGACGCCAGCCTATTAATAATTTTCAAAATTTTCAACAACAATAATAATTGTAAAGTTCAAATTATTTAAGAACAGTCACATTTTCCCGTAATTCCCTGCTTTATTTTGGCTTTTCGCTAGTTAAAAATTTAGATTGTTTGTTTGCTTCTCTAATTACTGGGTCATCTGGTAATTCGTTCATTCCGCATTTTTTAAATTTTTTAAAATAATATTATACCGACTAAAAGTAAACTAATATATTGCTCGGGTGCCTCCCGCAGGAGAATATAAAAAAAAAGTTATGTGGGTAGGATTTGAACTCGAGGAACCAGTTTTATAGCACATCTCACCGTAAAGGTAAACACACACAAAAGTAATAATTAATGCATCGTTTTCGTGGCACGAATACGAAAACACAGAAATAAAAAGTATATAAATTCTTATCTTTTAAATTTTGCATTTTATTCTTACCTTTCCATTTTATTTCTAAATATAGCCTTTCAATGTAACAAATTCAAATAGATCTTGATATTATATTATACTAATTTGATTTAATTAGTAAGAAAAATCAATTTTATATTTTCTAATAAATTGAAGTGTCATGCTAATTAACGATGATTATTTTAATAATTCTTAAAAGGTTACGTAACAGAATACTTAATTTCCAATAAAATTTTTGCCTTTATATTTGCAACAAAGACTTTTTTGTTAAAACTGTGTCAAATTATAATTAGGTTCTGACCTTTGTAATCAATGTCCTTTAAATTTGTCGATAATAAACACGCGAGTTTTGTTTTGTTTGCCAATGAACCCCTTAATAAATTAAATTTTAAGAGCTCTTCAACTAAATTAAAACATTTTAATATTCATTTAACTTTGTCGTAAACTATTTATAAAGGAGATGAAAATAAAGATTATTTAATTTAATCTTACATCTTAAAATTATAAGATAATCAATGTTTCAGTTTGTTATTTGTTAGTTTTAGACAAAAAATTTTAAATTTAAATAAAAATAATGTTTAGTGTTTAGTTTATATTTTTTGGCAAAGGAAAGATGCGTGTTTTAAAAACCGGCGTTGCAAATTTACATCTCCGATATAATTAAATAGTAATTATGTTTGAATGCTTCCTAATTACGAGTATTACAGGTTTTAATTTGTTGCATAATGTAATTTTGAACAATGGTCAGCTATGGTAATTTTTGTTCGCTATGTAATTATCAAAACTGATATGCATTTATAATAAAAAATGTTTTCAAATTTAGAAGATTCGCTGCCAACAAAAGCGCCATGCGTAAAATGGCATTTTTATTATGATTTTTAAAATTGTCGGTGTTCAAACCCCATAACACTGCAGGTCCCTACATAATTTTCATTTATATTCATTTCCTCTTATAAACTTACGCACCGTAATTCCCTCATATATTTCAAATTTCGTTGTAAAACATTAATAATTTCCTGTGTTTTAATTTTGAAAATAAATTATCAACTTATTGTTAAAATGCAATGTGTAACTGTATAAAAATTGCGAACAACCTTCTAATATGTACTTTTGAACTTGCAAGATTAAATTCTTGCCTGTTGAAGCATATAATTAACTCTCTACATCATAAATATTTTTTTACAAGATTTATGATTAATTTCTGATTAATTTGTTCCAGGTAACCAACTAAAATGGGTTTAAGAGAAACATTGGGTGTGAACGAATTCAGGGCGAAAAATCCTAGCCTCTGGAAAGCCTTGATTGCGGAATTCGTTGGAAATACGCTGCTGAACTTTTTCGGATGTGCTGCTTGCATTTCGGCTGCATCTGTTGGCGTTAACGTCATTATTATTGCAATAACCTTTGGATTCACAATTTTTGCTGTTGTCCAGGTAACGAATAAGATCCTCGAACATTACTTTCGCTAATGCCAGGAGATAACTCTTAGAACATTTTAGTTTCACACGCTCTAGTAATATTGAGACATTGTATTTTGTTCTATTTTTTAATCGTAATTACACGTTTGTTTCTGTTCCATCTCTGGCGATTCGTTATTGGAATTCATGCAATATTAAAACGTGTAATTATTTTATTTTTTTGCTAATTACACGTCAGTCTTATTATTTCTTCTCGTTTTTTGATGGGAAGCGTGCAGAATGCAGAAGCTCTTTCGTGTTAAGTTCAATTTCAAAATAACAGCTTCGCTTTTGGCTATGCTTATAAGCCCATATTAAAATATTTCGATGGTTAAACCAAGAAATATTAAAATTCCTGAATTAAAAGCTTTTCTCTAATTCAAATTTAAAAAATTTATTAAGTAGTTAAATTTACAACCACCGGACACTGCAGCTGCCTCTTTGTTTATTAAACAACTTGTCGATTGAATTTTTACATAATTTGTTACGCTTACATAAATCCGTGGATTTTAAATTTAGAATTGAGCCGATATAATCACACAATTAATTTTTTATCATTCTAGTCACTTGGTCATGTAAGTGGAGGTCACATAAATCCAGCAGTAACAGTGGCAATGATAGTTACACAAAATATAAGTATCCTTAAAGGATTACTCTATATAATTGTGCAACTCTTGGGAGCCATGGCAGGATCGGGACTTTTGAGAGTACGTATACATTTTTTTATAATATAAACTGTTGTAAAAATAAGACAACAGATGGTTTTTAAAATAGACTATTACCACATAAACAATTTAACAATCGTAATTTTTAGGCCGTGGCGTCTGATGCAAATGTAGCAACAGGTCTAGGTGTAACCTTTATCCAAAATATAACCGTTGGACAAGGCCTTTTGATCGAAGTAATGCTTGGATTTGTTCTCGTCCTTACCATATTTGGAGTATGCGACTCGAACAGACATGAAGCAAAACCAGCAGGTGCTTTAGCTATTGGTTTGGCAGTAACTTTGGGTCACATGACCGCTGTCGACAAAACAGGTTCAAGTATGAATCCAGCCAGAAGCTTTGGAGCTGCCGTTGTAGCCGATTCATGGGAACATCATTGGGTACTATCTGCTGCTAGATAAATTCGACAAAGCCTTAACGGAAATTAATTTTTTCAGATTTATTGGGTTGGCCCAATTCTAGGAGGTATCATAGCATCTTTGCTTTACAAATACGTTTTTGCAGCACCTTCCACTGGACCTTTGAAAATAATCGAAAGATATACTGCGGTAATTTCTGATGAAAAAGAAGTAAGTATTATAAAGTAAAGATAAGAAGTAAAGAGTTTAATTTTCATTTGTACCTTTTTTGTGCAAGCCTACAAATGTCAAGAACATTGAGAGTGATGCAAGCTTTGGTGGGCCAAAATTAGCCCTTTAAATCAGGTTCATATTTAAATTTTGTCGGCTTACTGCTAAACTTTTGAATTGCCTTTTGTCGTTCTCAAAAAAAAAAGAAAATGAAATCTTTGTATATAGATTTTCCAAAAATATATAATTGTTAAT
This sequence comes from Cantharis flavilabris, assembly GCA_949152465.1. Lineage (NCBI taxonomy): Eukaryota > Metazoa > Arthropoda > Insecta > Coleoptera > Cantharidae > Cantharis > Cantharis flavilabris. Next base: position 14,956,189 of record OX424436.1, read on the forward strand.
TTGAGTTCTACAAGCATCCAAGCAGAAAAATCGTTAATATTGAATATGGCTTGCTGGCAGTATCCAGTGCTTTGTATTATACTAACAGCTACAAAAAAATATGTAATAATAATAATTGTTTGCATGACTTCTTATAAATAGAAATCTAAAATATTTGGCAGTGATCAAAGAGATGTGCATAATAAAATTATAAGATTTCATGATACAGACTGCAATGTATACGCTTGATTATTGATCAGCATTATATCAGTTACATTTAGGTATTTGCTATAAAAACTTGAGATTTAACCTTCTCGGAGTTCTGCGTATACTATCAACTCAAGTAATTGCACAGAATAATTTTTATAGCTTTAAAACCTGACGATTCAATCAACAACATATTATACAGTATCTGAGATTTGAAAATGAAAATCCACATTCATAACTCTACTTAGCCAAAAAGTGATTCCCCAATCCGGTTTAAGCAGCCGTGGGGTCTATATGCTTAAGATTTTCTCGTAAAAGAAAGAAGCCTATGTTCAAAGTTGGACGACAAACGGTTAAGAAAACACTTTTAATACAAAATGCAACTGTATACCAAACCGATAAGTCTCGGCACATGCAGCATTATTAAATCTATTCAGCGATAACTTCATTTGTTCAAATTTAAATTTTACCAATTAACTAATTACACTTTTTAAATTCAAATTCCAATCTAAATCAATCTCCAATTTCAACTATTTAAGTAGAAATCAGCCTAAATCAATCACTTTATTTTCGCAAAACATAAATCTCAGCAGATAACTTTTGTCTCTAGCGTCCTGGCAGCTTTCTCAGAAAAAGCCCGGTTTTTCCACCTAGTTATTGCCACCTTAATTAGTTAGCGGGAAAACCAGAAAATTCAAAATATTTACATACTTCACAATTAAAATTTTAAAAATCACAAAATTTTAATATCAAAAAATATATACCAATTTAATGGTCCTGATTAATAAAAGCATAGTACTTTTTAAAATTGGGGGAGGGATCAATTATTTGACACCTATTACCTATGGAAAATGCCAGTTTTCCTTACAAATTGCACAAATAATAACTATCTTGTACATATAAACTAAAAGTTAGGAAGCTGATAGCAATTCCAAGCCTACGATTACGAATCGGCCAAGTATTTTAGATCTCTATGATATGGACAAATTAATTGCATTGAACATATTTGGAAATACATTTTTACTTGAATAAACTAATTTATTTTTATTTTTTCAGCTAAAACGTTTGGACGGAAGCAAACATGATATTAGTTTACCATAAGCGCATAAACCTCAGCACTAAAGAGTTTGAATCAATTTTTTAATTTAATATACTGTAGCTTTATATTATCAATATTTGCAATTATAGCAAGTTTAATTACTACTTGTAAGTATAAGAATAACATTGCACGATTTGGGAATGTACGAGACGCATTAATTGCTAATAATTGATAAGACAAAAATTAACGTGTAGGCTGCTATACCAAATTAAATACAGACTATTCAAAAAAACAAAATATTATCTATAATTCTTTAATATTTTATGCAGATAAGTGTTATATGTATTGCTTACCTTTGTAACTCATTGTATGCAAATAATTGTATTTCTTCATCCATTGTAATATAATAAATTTGTATAAAATGACATGTATGGACGCACACCAATTTAAAACATTTGCAACTGTCGTCAATTTTTACCATTTCATTAGATCACCAAAACCTAATTTTGGTTGTGATTAAACATCTGGATAGCAGCAAATGTTTTAATTTGATCGGAATCTTGAAACGATTTTTTTATAAATCGCTTGGTATAGATTCCATTGTGCAACTTGAAATCATCATCCAAAGTTGTAAACATTTTTGGCCAAATTTTAAGATTAGAAGAAACAAATTAAGTCCAAAAAAGAAAATAAAATTTTATTGATAAATCTTGTAATCGAAGCTATTACTGCCGTACAAAAGAATATTTATAATGTAGGTAAATCTTGTATTACATAATATACGTTTTTTAAATATAATTTGATACATATATATTTTTTTACTTTACATAAATGTTAATGTGTACGAAATAAAAATTATAAAAATCAAACGTGATCATAAATAACATCAGAACTAACACCATATACATATTATTTTTTCTATATAATTTTATTTCATTAAACATTAAATAAAAAATATTTCCTTTGCAGTTTGAACAAACGTTAGGTACCTGACCATAGATATATTATTTAAGCATCATTTTGAACTTCCGTAGCTTCACTTGATTTCGTTAAATTTTGTTCAGAAGCTTCCGCACTACTGGTGCTAGGCTGTTGTTTCGGCTCAGAAACGTTCCGAAGTAAGTTGGGTTTTCTTACGTAAGTTTTCTTAATTACAGATTTCTGTACAGTCGACGGGATAGTATTTTGACTAACCGGTTTCGTCGCGCCCTCATGTAAAGAACCCTTATTATTCTTTAATAAAATCGTATTTCCTTTCATTTCAATTTTACCTTGCCTTGCCATAACTTCAATTTCAGCTTTCGTAAGAATTAACTTTTGCACGCGAACTGTTTTATCCCCTATTTTCATATCAACAAATTTTTTGTTATTTAAAGCTTGCACAGCCTGATTCCCAATACCTAAGTTATCTAACAAACTTAAATTAGGTTGTGTCGGCTGCGTAATTTCTTCTAACGGTGCTGTTGGTACTTGTTCCGGTTTTATAATTGGAACTACTTTAGGTTTTTCTGTGGTATTCTTTCTAAAGTAAACCCTGGTTCCTTCAGTTCTAATGACAGGTTTAATAATTTCCTCTTCTTCTTCCTCTTGCAATTCTTCATCGACAACTTGATCTTCCACGTCTGATCCTAATTCGTCTTTCAAGAATTGAGCGTAATTTTTAATTTTTGGTTCTCTTTTGGACCTCCGAACCACTTCTGGATTTTCAGAATTTGTAATAGTAAACTCGGTTATACTTTCATCGTCCGATTCGTAGTCTTCTTCATTTGCCAGTTGTTCCATGTTTACTTCCTTTTCAATTTGCTCTTCGTATTCCATCTCGGCATGCTTCAATTCGTGCTCTTCCAATTGATCTTGTGTATCAAAAGAGTAATCGCATCTAAAATTAAAATTAAAAAAGTTACAAAAAGTAAATTTACAAGTGATTTTTGCGCGCCATTTCAAAATACATTTTTCCTTTTCAAGAAGGTAAGTCGATTGGTATATCGGGAAAATATAGATGAGATACATGGGATATATGGGGAACGGTCCCAAACTAGAATGAGGAGATTTCTAAGAACAGGAGATGTGGTATCTAGAATATACACCAGTGATCCTTCAATTCTAATCAATTTGAGGTGCTCGTTTTAAGGCACCAGTGATTGTTTTGTAAGGAAAAACAAATTTCGAAATAGAAGGCGTACTGACTTACTTATCACAAGGGTACGGCAAGCCTGATAAATGAGTGGTAATATGTTCCTTAACCATTTTTGCAGTATCAAATGAAGTATTGCATATGACGCATTTTAAGTTTACCATAGAATGAATTGCGCTGTGATTGATAAGCGAATCTTTGCGTCTGAAGCTCATGCTGCACACATCGCATTTATGCTGTCCCACAGCAGAAACATGAGAAGACTTGGCAGCAAAATGACTCCTCATATGTCTAGTAAGATGATGGCTAAGTAAAAATGTTCTTCCACATTGTTTGCAAGGATAAGGACGCAAACCGGCGTGCGATGTAATATGGCGAGTTAATTTAATAGGTGATGTAAAGCTGGCCTCGCAGTAGTTACACTTGTGTGGTTTTTGATCAGCATGAGTTAATTCGTGCCGCTCTAATCCTTGCTTAAACACAAAACTTTTATTACATAATCGACAAGCAAATGGTCGCTTCTTTTTGTGTTTCTCTGCATGTATATCCAAATCATCGCTGGTAAGAAATGTGCGATCACAAAATGAACATAAATATTTAGGTACGTCATTGTGTATTTTCTCATGTCGATGCAATAAAGATTCGCGTGCAAACTGCTTGTTGCACACCACGCAAGTAAACGGCTTTAAATCGGAATGAGTTTGAATATGTTTGCCCAAATCATATTTCGTAAAAAACCTTCTTCCACATTCCTCGCAAGAAAAACCACGATCTCTTATATGATTTTTTACATGTATATCAAGTAATTGTTCCAATGGAAATGATCTTTCGCAATGAGGACATGGAAATACATCAGTTTTCACCTAAATGAATTTTATAAAAATATTGAATATTATAAATTGGTTTAAAATTTAAAAAAAAAATATAATTTTGATGATCTCTAAAAAAAATTACGAGAAATTTACCTGAGGAACTTCAAATACTGGATTCTTTTCTACTATATTCATATGAATATCGTCAAATGGATCTTGGTCTACTACTTCTTCCAATGGTTGAACATCTCCTAATTCGATAATCTGCTCTCCGTCGGTGCGTTCATGATGCGTTACCTCTGCACTCGTAATAATAGGATTATTTTTACCAGACAAATCTATATTGGTTGTATAATTAAGAGTAACAAATTCCGAAGACGATGTTTTTGGTATTTTTGGAAAAGGAGATTGTTGAGGTTCCTGCAAACTACGCTTCTTTGACGCAGGTTTTTCATTTTCTGATATCTCTGGTTCGTCGTCAATAAATGTAAAATTTACAATATTTGGTTTTACCAGTGAACCAGTAGCTACAAATAATTTCAGCGCATCATCTGAACGTTTACAAGAAGTTTTGAAACAATAGGCTTGTTGTGTTAAAGTCCGGCATGTTTTACAAATCAGTTGTGGCATTCCATCGTTTGGAAAGACCTATAGAGAATATACATTTTGAAATTGTGCTAAGTTAATAGCAATGTTATTATTTATTAGTGTTTGTGTCAAATATTAGTAATTTTATGTTTTGGAAGTGAAATTTGAATTTGGCGAAAAGTTTTTGAGGTGGGAAATTTGTAGTGATTGATTACAAAAAATAAATTAAATACCTATTAATATTAAAAATTTATTTAATAAATTATTAAATTAAAAAAATTACTGCAATATATACACTGGGTCACCAAATTAATGGCACGGTCCCATGTTAGCAATGTAAAATGTACCCTTTGAAGGCATATTCTCACGCATAAAGATCACTTTTACAGAAAATACTAATTAGAAATTTTTTGTTGCAAATTTCATTCCCATCAGTTTTGTTTATATGCAGTTTTTCATTTCGACGCACCATTTTTAAGATACAGATAAGAATTTCTTTTTTATTTTATATGGTAGTCTTCTTTAAGTCGCCTGTAACTAGAAAATGATACGACGAAATAGAAAAATGTATGTGAACGAAAATGAAGGGAATGAAATTGGCAACAAAATATGTCTGAAATTTTTCGCTGTAAAATCGATTTTTGTATGTTTTGTACAATTTACATTGCTAACATAGCAGTTCTTTTGCAAGTAACTGTATATTATAAAGTGTAACAAAAAAATTCCCCGACGTACCTATATTTTAACTTTGCATGTAAATAATTGGATGATCTGTTGAATCTTCAAATTTAAGATTATTTTATGAATTTCTCACAATTGTATTCTAAACTTCAAATCGAAGTTGTATGCAAATTAAAAAAATTTGCATGTTTTGTTCATTGTCATTTTTAATCTGTATAAACAAATACTTGATATACCATAGTTATGATTAATAATTAATTAAATCTTGAATTATTTATGAACTTGAATATCACTTATGAAAACCGCTAGCCGAATTATATAGCTTTGGGTAACAAAAATATTTACTACTCCGTTTAACTACTCGGGGGTAATTTTATCGGTACACAAATTAATTTCTTTTTCAAATATTTATACAATTTAAATTTTTTCTTACAATAAATTACAGGTTCAAAGAATTTCTTTATCAAAATTCAAATTTTTGAAAAAAAAACTTAAAATTTAAATTTACTTTGAATGGTGACTTTTAATTTTTAAATGCACTGTATAATTTAAGAAAAAAAGTTAACCCAAAAGTCAAAACATGAAAAATTGAAATTTAAAAATTTGAACAATCGCCTAAAAAGAATTCTATTTTCTTAATTAAATAGAAAACTGTTTCAATAAGAAATATTAGAATAAGCTGGAAAAGCATAAAACTGGTACGGATATAAGTATGTCATGTGGTGTCGTTATCTATTTTACTATTAGTTAAATGTTTGAAAGTATTTAAAATTGAAGGTAAAAATTACAGAAATTAGTAAATATACAAACCTCGATGGCAACGCAAGACATGATTTGCAGAGGAAGCGGTATCGTTTGTTTAGCATCTTTTTCGTAAATGTTGCTGAGTGGCTCTTGCTCGTTTAAACAGAATCGGCATATTTTCATTTCACGTAAAATATTCGACCGTTCCTCCATGTTAATAAAGAATTGTTTGTAAACACTATAATTTACCCGCGGTAAAATCTATAAGTATCCACTAAAATGGTGGTCGGCTTGGCTTTTCTAATACGTTTGATGATGTTTTTACTTGAAACTTGTGACTTTATCGACAGACCGTAGCGATCAATAACTCTAGTTGAATGCTGCTTCGCTAGATGGCATTTGTTACTTTTCAATTTTACAGAACTACTAGAAATATTGTGAGAAAAATTTTAATAATAATAATAGGTATAATCAGTTAGTTAATTTCAATTTTACCTTCTATTACAAATTTTTCTATTTATTTACCTCCAATCAAATTGTTTTTTATTTGGAGGTATGATAATCGAAAAAAATTTCTAATTTTTTTTTTTACTTTTTCGAGATCACCATGTTCAGAAACGTAAAGATTTGCAATAAAATTTTAAAAAATTCTATGTCGGTCTGTCGGTCGTCAAATTTTGTTCCTCGTTTTATTCCTGAACCGTCCAACCAATCACGACCAAATTTGGTATGTTAGTAGGGTTTACGGTAGAAAGGTGAAAATAATATTCGTCGCAATCTGTCAATCAGGAGTACAACTACAAGAAAATAACACAAGATTTTTAAAAATGATTTTGTCTTGTGATAGATTATTTTAAAGACCTTGAAAAGCTTTATCCAGAATAGTACTTGAAATTAACTTTCTCTCTGTCATCTGTCAAAAATTACAAACTGTCCAAGTTGAAACTTCAAGAGTGAATAACTCATGAAGTACTCAAGGGACTTCAACTAAATTTTGTATGTAGCAACGTTTTCTTCATAGGACTTGACAGCATATGGAACCATTTGATAAAAATCAAGAATTCAATATGAAAAAAAAAAGATTATTTTTTTTGCGAAATCTTGAAAAAAGTTCTTGTCCCTCGATTTTCTTTGGCATTTTTGCGTCGATGGCAATCAAACTTTTTGGACGTATGTCTGGTGGACTCTAGTGATGAAAATAAGGTTTTGACAGAGAAATCTTTGCCAGGGCTACCACAATAAAAAAATTTTTAAATGAAAATGTCATCGCATCTCCGGAAATGTTTATCCGACTTAGATAAAATTTTGTGTGCTGATGGAGCTTTTAAAATACAAGTATTGGTGAGGAAACAATTGAGCCAAATGTAAAAATAAGAAAGTTACAAAAAATATTAACTGAAATCTTATTTATTATACGAGTGAACAACTCGAAACTAAATTCAATTTTAATTTAATTTATAATTTAATGATGAAAATCCGGAACACGTACACGCCGTGTAACAAACTGTAATCGTTCAATTGTATTATAAAACATAAATTTTTGTAACTTTTTACCAATATTATCACAACATTAAAAAAGCTTTCAGGAGTAATATTCAACTAATATTAATTTCAATTGTTATAACAATTTATATATAATTTCAAAAATATTATAATTAATTAATCTAATTTATTATTAATTACTAATTCTTCAAGCATTATAACTTTATGAGTATACACAGAGCTCAGAAGTGCGAGACAATTATTGCAAAGACCGCGAATTGAATCTGCATTCCGATAATAAACGATACAATTTTAATTCATAATTGCCATGGCAGACAATTACTATAAAGGCGACAAAATAAAAATTTATTAAATATGAAAAATAAAAAGTGGTAGCAATAACAAAAAATAATCGATTGATACTTGGTTCAAATAGTGTAACTCGATATTAATCATATCAATATTTTAGAAAACCCAAAAAATGCACTAAACACTTTTCAGAACTAAAATGTTTTTAAGTTAACACATCATGTAAAATACACTGTAAGTATAAATTCGCAAACGTTTTCACCATACTATGGCATCATCAGGCGATGAATCCTAATTCATTTACTTCAGATAATGTGAGTAATCGTCTTTAAGTAACAAAAAATATCTGGAATCACCGAGCGAATCTACATCCATCGGCCCACACAAGTCTGCATGAATAATTTCGGCGCACTTCGTTGATTTTTCTTCACGACTCTTGAAGCTTTTACGATGATGTTTTCCATAAACGCATGCTTCGCACGTAAAATTCTCATTGACGAAATCGACACCTTTTTCTTGCAAAAATTTCTTAACGTGTGTAACGTTTCGATGTGCAAGTCGCTTATGCCATGTACCAAGTGAAATCTTTTTTATAGCTACATTTGCGATAGCTGCATCGTCTCCTAATGGTTTCACTACTTTGAACAACATCTGGTACAATTTTCTATTTCGACGAACTCCTACTGCAACAACATTGCTATCTTTCAACAATTCACAGCTCTCGTTATCCGATCGAAATTTGTAACCACGATCCATAGCTTTTCCCGATGAAAACAAATTCACTTCAATTTCAGGTACATATAAAACATCCACAATTCGTTTGGGAATCCATTCATCACCGTTGAAAGCAAAAATATTTATATCATCTTTTCCTTTTTCCTCGATCGTCGCTCCATTTCCAACTGTAATCATTTCGGATGTATCCACAAAGTTTTCAAACCATATACGACAATTGCACATGTGGTCACTTGCACCTGAATCCCAAAGCCAAGCGTCTTTTTCATTTGTTGAAAGCGAAACATGACACATAAATGCATCGGTTGATGCATTTCCTTGCTTTGTTTCCGTGTCATTCTTCTTTTGAGGACATTCGCTTTTATAATGACCTTTTTGATCACAACCGAAACACTTGCCCTTAGGCTTTCCATTTTTATCGTTACCCTTTTTTTCTTGATTCAACGAATTTCGTTGACTCGACGAATGACCCTGGTTCCATGAACTTTTCGAACTATTTTTCTTTGTAAAATTTCTTTTCGCCAGCAACGCTTCCACACTTTCAACTTTTCTTTGAGACCTAAGTCGAAGTTCCTCAGCCATTAATCGTGAACGCAAATTCGCCATGGTTTGTCCATCCGCACTTGTCGATTCCCATGCACTGTGAAAATGGTTGTATTCAGCAGGCAACGACATGAGGACTTTAGTTATAACCATCGAATCGGAGATACTTTCATTCTGATCTCTCATTTGCTGCACGATTTCCATTAATTTCCATAAAAATGTTGCAATATTATCACTTGGCTCTTTTGTGAAACTGTAATATTTCTGTTGAAAAAACAAAATATTTGATCTTGATGTTTGCTCATAAGTACTTTTGAGCGTCGTCCACATCTCACTTGCAGTTTCACAATTCATGATTTGCAGTAACGGTTGTTTTTTACACGCAGCTGAAATTGCTTGTCGTGCTTTGGCATCTGACTTTTTCCACCGAAAAATTTGTGTAGCATAATTTTTCTTTGAAGTAACTGGGGGCGGTTCGGTACCGTCCACAATAACAAATAATTCACTTGCTTCCAAAAATTGCTTCATTTGAAATTTCCACGTGAGCCAGTTACTGCCACCCTCCAACCGATCTATTCCCATTTTATCGTTATCCATATTTGTTAATGTTTGTCCTGCAAATAAAATGTTCGCCTTTAATTCACTTTTTCGAAAACGACCTTAGTTTTGCATGAACTGATACGATTTTCTTCCAGAATGTTATCGAACACCGCACAAAATTCTTTTCTCAGAATTTACCGTACGTTTACAAATGATTCCACGAAAAAACGAATCACTGTTCCTTCCGCAAAACTATTTCACAATGTCTACCAATATTGTGCGTTCGAATTTCTCTATTTCTCCACAGCACGAATGTCACAGTGGCAAAAATGAATTTTCCAATTTTAATTAATTCACTATTTTCCACGATCACTGGGCCGTATAACCTGTTCAGCTAAATCAGTTTTCTGTGCTGTAAATAGAGGCCTTCCAAAGTGAATTCAAACAAATCCAGCAAAACAAATATGGAGTTTAATTTACATAAAAATTATTTAACGAAAAACAAAACTGACATTTTATAATTGATAATCATATAACATTCATAGCCAGAGCTATTACAAACACAAAAATAACTTTAACTAAATAATATAATGTATCCGTTTAACTAAACTCAATAATAATTGTATATTTTGGTGGGAAAAAAGGATTTTACAAGAAGTGTAGAGATCAATTCAAAATTCCAGAACTTCGCGACTCATTGTTAGAAAATTTGCAAGAATATATAACTGAAATTACGGATGAAAACGTTAAAAAACTTCTCTGCGATGAAAATATCTCGTTACTAAAACGATATAAATGCTTAGAATCGTACTATCGCAATGAAAAAAACAAAACAGAAATCTAATTTAGAAACAAAAAATGTTGGAATAATTAGAAGATTTGAAAAGTCGGATGCGGACTATATCTGGAGTCGATGAATCTTGGTGAGTGGTGACCATAATAGGAGTCTTAGAAGAAACCTTCGGTGGTTTGTCAATAAACGCAGTATGTTATAGTTTAGTATACTGAAAGTTTCTGTCACCACTGAAGTATGTAAAGTGTATCCGGAGACTCTATATATCTATAAAATAAATTTAATTTGTTTATTTTGCACACATCCACCTTCCACGAAATAATTAATTTCTGAAATATTTCAATATTTTCATGATGCATTTGAACTTCCTATAGCTTTGGGCCTCCCGCGTTGATCTGATGTAAAATGAAATTTCAATTAAATTGCCTTTTGGCTAAAAAATGAGAGAGAAAAAATTAATACATACCTACATACATTACCTATCTAAAGCAAACCCCTCATAAGCACAATCCTTATGCTGCTAGATACATTTCTGGTGTTTGAGGACCTCTATAAATTAAGTATCACTACATGACCATGAACTTTTTCCTATTTTTGAACTTAATAGTACTATTAAAATATTAATTATTGGAAACAACTCTCTCTTTCTTTATTGATTTACATCTACATATTATTATATTATTATTATCTACTGATTTTTATTAGTTCTCAGTATACAAAAACACCCGTTATTTTTCAATAGTATAATTGCTAATTTATGTATTATTATTAATATTGGTATGTGAGTCAATGAAGGCCGAGCGGTTAGCGTACTAAACCGAATTTACGCGGTTTGCTATTTTGTTTTTTTAACATGGAACATGTTTTTGCGTTCGTTACCTTCCTAAAAATGACATGAAAAACCGACACCAAAAATCAGCACTAAAGCGAGCAGTTCTGTCAGATTATCCGAATGCTCCAAATTTGGATCAGTTGCACGTGTTTGCCTAAGAATGTCTTCACTTAGGCTTTTTCAGTGCCTATTCCATAGGAATACTCCTTAAAATCCATATGCAATAAATTACGGAAACTTACATTTTAAGCTTCTATACGAAGTATAATAAGAAGCCTTATGTCTCGTACCGTGTCCGTCCGTCCGTATGTTTTAAATTTAAGAACTATTCTAGTTTAGTTTTTAAATTTGAAACATGCGGGCGGACCGACATACGGACTGACGAAGGATGGACGAACAGACACGAACGTCTATCATAATCATATTGTTATAGAAAAAGAACTCAAAATAAAAAATTTTAAGTAAATTTGTGGTTTTTAGTATGTATTTATGGTTAAATTCAAAAAATATAAGAATAATACAATACGTAGAAAATCAAAATTCAAAAAATTTAAAAAGGAGACAATTAACACATAACAGGTCTGGATTAAGAAAATTTGAAAAAATGAAAATTTCGTAATACGAAGTACAATATAACGTTATTTCATGGTTATTGCCATTCATCAGTTGTACGCATCGATTACGATTACATTGTAAAATAAGAAGAAAAAAATTTTTCAAACTAAACAAAATTATCGACTAAATTGTACAAAATTGACTTACCATAACCTCCAAAGATTATCAAAACTGAACTTGTTACACGAGGTATGAATAATTTAAAAATGATTTGAACTAAGAAATTCGTTTACCTAGCACTGCTAGTTTGAAATCCGAAGGCACTGCCCTCTTAATATGATTTCTAAAAACTTTGAAAAAATTCAAAATTCAAAAATTTACCACGTTTTTTAACCGTGAGGCGTAAAACTAGAAAAAGAACTCAAAATAAAAAATTTTAAGTAAATTTGTGGTTTTTAGTATGTATTTATGGTTAAATTCAAAAAATATAAGAATAATACAATACGTAGAAAATCAAAATTCAAAAAATTTAAAAAGGAGACAATTAACACATAACAGGTCTGGATTAAGAAAATTTGAAAAAATGAAAATTTCGTAATACGAAGTACAATATAACGTTATTTCATGGTTATTGCCATTCATCAGTTGTACGCATCGATTACGATTACATTGTAAAATAAGAAGAAAAAAATTTTTCAAACTAAACAAAATTATCGACTAAATTGTACAAAATTGACTTACCATAACCTCCAAAGATTATCAAAACTGAACTTGTTACACGAGGTATGAATAATTTAAAAATGATTTGAACTAAGAAATTCGTTTACCTAGCACTGCTAGTTTGAAATCCGAAGGCACTGCCCTCTTAATATGATTTCTAAAAACTTTGAAAAAATTCAAAATTCAAAAATTTACCACGTTTTTTTAACCGTGAGGCGTAAAACTAGAAAAAGAACTCAAAATAAAAAATTTTAAGTAAATTTGTGGTTTTTAGTATGTATTTATGGTTAAATTCAAAAAATATAAGAATAATACAATACGTAGAAAATCAAAATTCAAAAAATTTAAAAAGGAGACAATTAACACATAACAGGTCTGGATTAAGAAAATTTGAAAAAATGAAAATTTCGTAATACGAAGTACAATATAACGTTATTTCATGGTTATTGCCATTCATCAGTTGTACGCATCGATTACGATTACATTGTAAAATAAGAAGAAAAAAATTTTTCAAACTAAACAAAATTATCGACTAAATTGTACAAAATTGACTTACCATAACCTCCAAAGATTATCAAAACTGAACTTGTTACACGAGGTATGAATAATTTAAAAATGATTTGAACTAAGAAATTCGTTTACCTAGCACTGCTAGTTTGAAATCCGAAGGCACTGCCCTCTTAATATGATTTCTAAAAACTTTGAAAAAATTCAAAATTGTAAAAATTGTGGTAAATTTTTGAATTTTGAATTTTTTCAAAGTTTTTAGAAATCATATTAAGAGGGCAGTGCCTTCGGATTTCAAACTAGCAGTGCTAGGTAAACGAATTTCTTAGTTCAAATCATTTTTAAATTATTCATACCTCGTGTAACAAGTTCAGTTTTGATAATCTTTGGAGGTTATGGTAAGTCAATTTTGTACAATTTAGTCGATAATTTTGTTTAGTTTGAAAAATTTTTTTCTTCTTATTTTACAATGTAATCGTAATCGATGCGTACAACTGATGAATGGCAATAACCATGAAATAACGTTATATTGTACTTCGTATTACGAAATTTTCATTTTTTCAAATTTTCTTAATCCAGACCTGTTATGTGTTAATTGTCTCCTTTTTAAATTTTTTGAATTTTGATTTTCTACGTATTGTATTATTCTTATATTTTTTGAATTTAACCATAAATACATACTAAAAACCACAAATTTACTTAAAATTTTTTATTTTGAGTTCTTTTTCTAGTTTTACGCCTCACGGTTAAAAAACGTGGTAAATTTTTGAATTTTGAATTTTTTCAAAGTTTTTAGAAATCATATTAAGAGGGCAGTGCCTTCGGATTTCAAACTAGCAGTGCTAGGTAAACGAATTTCTTAGTTCAAATCATTTTTAAATTATTCATACCTCGTGTAACAAGTTCAGTTTTGATAATCTTTGGAGGTTATGGTAAGTCAATTTTGTACAATTTAGTCGATAATTTTGTTTAGTTTTAAAAAATTTTTTTCTTCTTATTTTACAATGTAATCGTAATCGATGCGTACAACTGATGAATGGCAATAACCATGAAATAACGTTATATTGTACTTCGTATTACGAAATTTTCATTTTTTCAAATTTTCTTAATCCAGACCTGTTATGTGTTAATTGTCTCCTTTTTAAATTTTTTGAATTTTGATTTTCTACGTATTGTATTATTCTTATATTTTTTGAATTTAACCATAAATACATACTAAAAACCACAAATTTACTTAAAATTTTTTATTTTGAGTTCTTTTTCTAGTTTTACGCCTCACGGTTAAAAAACGTGGTAAAAATTTTTGAATTTTGAATTTTTTCAAAGTTTTTAGAAATCATATTAAGAGGGCAGTGCCTTCGGATTTCAAACTAGCAGTGCTAGGTAAACGAATTTCTTAGTTCAAATCATTTTTAAATTATTCATACCTCGTGTAACAAGTTCAGTTTTGATAATCTTTGGAGGTTATGGTAAGTCAATTTTGTACAATTTAGTCGATAATTTTGTTTAGTTTGAAAAATTTTTTTCTTCTTATTTTACAATGTAATCGTAATCGATGCGTACAACTGATGAATGGCAATAACCATGAAATAACGTTATATTGTACTTCGTATTACGAAATTTTCATTTTTTCAAATTTTCTTAATCCAGACCTGTTATGTGTTAATTGTCTCCTTTTTAAATTTTTTGAATTTTGATTTTCTACGTATTGTATTATTCTTACATATTGTTATTTTTTAATAAGTATTCTTTTTATATACACTGAAAAAAAGTGACCTCATAGTAATAAAAATGTTCTTCATATTGATGAAAAAAATCATAAATTTTACACCCACAAGCCAATAATAACAATGCACACACTGTATATTTTTCCTTTACAAATATTTTCAAAACAGGTTGACTTTAGAACAATCAAAATTGATTTAATATAATTATGTAGTAAATTATTCGCGACTACCTAAATTTAGAATAAACAATGTTCTAAAGCCAACCCTGTAGTTACGAAGAAGACTGTTGCGTTATTACAACGTACTTCGGCAGACAAAGTATTTACACTTAAAAAGACATACTTACTAACATAAATATTATCAAATATGATAATTATAATTATGATTATAATAATTACAGATGATAGAAACTCATTAACTAGAGATTTAAGTTCAACCAATAAGGATAGTTTTCAACCCTTATCGGTGATACTGAAAAATTAATAAATATCCTTAATTTAGCAGTTAGCGAGTTCAGTTTTTCGGTTCAGCTTTTTTTTTTCAAGTTCTCCTTACGAGTTCTTCGTATGAGTTTCTTTTACGAGTTCTTCATATGTATAAGTTACTGAGCCATATTAAGGCGGGGGGCTAAAGGGTCTGCAGCTCCGGGCGTCCAAATTTCTAGGGACCTCAAAAAAATTGAAGCAACAAAATTTAAATCACCAAAGTTGTAGCTCAAATTAAAATAAATTAAGAAGTTGTGTTAGTTCGCTAACTTTAATTAGCATTGAAAGGAATTTACTTCAACAAAATTTTTTTAATGAATTAATTACTAAATTTGTGCAACTTAAAGTAAGAAAAAAATGTTTTTAATATATTATTTAATTGTATGTTTGTATGTTTATCCAACACCTCTGTCTTATGAAGGCATAATAATGCCGATTTTACATATCTTATGGGGTCTATAAAACACTAGTGGACTTATGAATTTATAATTACACACTAATGACTTATATGTAAATTATGAGTACACCTACTACTTAATAGTTTTCATAATTTCAATTTGATATTTTAAAACGTCAAATGTCAAAACTTTTAATTACATTTTAAACTATTATTACGAGATATTGGATAAAACTTTGTATTACACACGTGTCTTATTGGCATCCAAAACACTCAAGAAATTAAACACTCGACCTGCGGTCTCGTGTTTAAACTTTTCTTTCGTGTTTTAGGGGCCTAATAATACACTTGTATAATAAATAACTATAAAACCTGTGTTTATAAAAAAAACTATAATAACTATTATTTTTTCAAAAATTTTACATTTCATCAAAAATCAAAAATATTGGCCTGCGGCGTATTTTGTTAAAATATGCAAAGCCAAGGGGCCTCGAAAAATAATTAATCCCAGGTCTCACATATTCTTAATCCGGCTCTGATAAGTTAAGTGAGTGATATCAGTAAAACTCACATTCGGGGATAATCAGTGTGTTAGTTGTAAATTCGTATGTTAATTGGGTGAAATATTTTGGAAATACCATTTACGATAATGCAAGTTTGTTATTTTGAAACTTGATTACATCATTTTATTTTGTTTTATTTATTATGTTTTTGTTCTTTATTTGTGTGTACTACTTAAACTGACTATTTACTTTTTGTATCTTAAATATTAATTCACCCTCCATATAACTCGATTTATTTTTATATTATTTCTTTTGTATTAGATTTTTTTGTCATTTGGGGAAATTTTGGGTTCCTTTATAGGTATTATGTTTTGCGTTCTTTTTTTCAGTTAGTTAATAAATTAATTCAATTTCAAACCATTCTCTTATTTATGTGTTGTGTGAAAAGTCTCGTTTATATTCTCCCACGCCTAAGAAAGAAGATACCACGTTACCTCGAGTTTTCATTGAATCTCTAAAATCCGATGTGTTGGCAGCGACACCTGAACCAAGTAAACGATTAATTGGGACAGAAAACTTAGCAATCGGAAGTTTTTATAATTTTGAAATTATTTTTCTTTCCAAAGGACGGTTTGCTACATTACTAGGCAACCTTAGAAAAGGGGAAATTTAGAATATTCTAGAAAATATTAGGATAGCTAATAGCCAAGAAAATCTCATAAAATTGAAAAGGGGAATAAAAGAATTAATCTATGGATTAATAATTAAAGATATCCTAAATTTCCTAAGAATTCCTTAGGAAGAAAATAGCATTTATAAGATTTTATAGAATTTCCTAAGATACCCTAAAATTTGCTTGGATTTCTTTTCACTTTTGTATATCACGATTTTTCCTTCGATTTTCCAGTTAGTATAAAACTAAAGGGAAATCGCCGGAAAAATTGTGTGTACTAGTGAAGGGAAATTTGAAGAAATTCTGGAAAATTCCAAGACATCTCAACAAACCGATTCTTAGAAAATTTGTAGAAATATAGAAAATCTCGAGAAAATTTCAGTAAATAAGAAATCAAAAGAAATGTAGAAAATTCTAGGAAATGAAAAATTCTATGGTATCTTAAGATATCTCAAAGAATCCTGGAAATTTTAAAGCAACTGAAATCTCAGAAAATGGAAAAAGCAAAAATAAAGATAGTCTATATTCTATAACAATCTAGATTTCCTCAGATTTCCCTTTAGTTTTGCATAAAATGACAATTTCTCCATCATTTTTCCGAAAATCCGAAAAAAAAAATCCGAAATTTTTTTAAGAAATCCCAAAAAAATTTAGGAAATCCAAGAAATGCTCATTAATTTTACAATCTTAAGAAATGTAGAAAATTTGAGAAAATCTTGGGAAATTGAAAATTCTAGAAAATCTCAGAAAAAATATCTAAAATCTAAACAATTTCAAGATCTTGGGAAATGTTGTGAAGTGGGGAATCAAAGAAAATTCTAGAATATTTTTGGAAATCTAGATAATCTTAGAAAAATCAAGGGAATCTCAGAAAATTGAAAAATAAAAAACTCATCTATATATTTTTGATAAGAATTAAGGTATAATTTTCAAATTTTAAAACAATTTGGAAGTGTTTGATAAGAGAAAAACATTTGAAATTTACAGAATACTTAGTTCCTACCTTTAACCTCACAAAACTTCAAGGCTTTTTTTGGTTTTGTTGTTATTATACATAGGTATATCAATACACTGAAACTTATGCTATAAGAAACAAATCGCAATAATTTTTGCTTCTTTATAAACGCCTGTACATCCGCGAGAGAAGAAAATACCAAAAAGGACCTTGAAGATTTTTGAAGTTACTGGTAAGAACTAATTTTTTCTTATATCAAAGATGTCCAAATTATAACCTGTATAAAAACAGTTTTTAATTTTCTTGTAACACCCTGGTTTCGGTTGTAACTCTCCAGCTAGCGATTGACCAACGTTACTACTGCAAACGTTCGAAGTCGACGGGTTTTGGATGTCGAAACTGTCTCATTTTGCCTTTCTTCGGATTTCCTCTTTGAGTATGCTGCCACCAATGAATTTTTGGTAAAGAAATTCATAAAACTTACGGTATAACGTGCGAGCTCGGATGACGTAGGAATTAAACCAAAATTTAAAATTACTCTTATCTTTGCACAAGAAAAATAAAAACACTTGAGAGATTTTAATTACCAGTTTATTAAAAGAAAATAAAATAAATGTTTATGTCAATTATAAACGAAAAGTTAATTTTATGTAGTATCCCTAATAAATTAAATAAACAATATAAAAATTAATTTGACCTGCAATTCATAAGCTCGACTCGTAATTTCAATTTGTTTCGAAGATACACAAAGAAAAATATAAATAACACATTTGCAAAAATTCAAGTTTATTTTACCTTATTTGATGTTGGTGCACACACAATAAATTTAATTAACGACGTAATGAAATTTAAAAAAAAGAAGATTAATTAGGATGTATGAAATTAAACACAAAAAAAAAGATCGATTAAATTAAATAAAAATTGAATTTAGGAAAATTCAACAATGACAAAAATGAAAAGGGGTAACGCGACGTTTCTTTTGGGTTAAACCAAGAAGAAACTCGACAGCTTGCGAAAAACAACTGTCCGAAACGGCTCGAAAAACGACTGGTTTATTAATTTTCAAAACCTCTCTTTTATGTAAAATTTTTGACTTACAGGGGTGTGTTAGTTTACCTCTGGTGTGAAGGGAACTTAGTTTTATCAAATTATAATTTGGAAGCATGTTCGAAAATTATCTTATCTTCAGCGATGAAATGTATATTTCATTTGGGGTAATTTTTATATTTTTATCAATTAGTTGTGACATAATTTAAACTGTAGTAATTCGCGTGGGTTATTATATTTGATGCTAATTTTAATGAAATTATTGTTAACTATTGTATATTTGTTTATGGTGAGACTTTCATGAAGATAGGACTTTTGCAAGCGTTAATAATGTTCTTATGGCTGAATATTGCATGTTCAAATTATGCTGATAGAAAAATAATAAAAGTCAAGATAGAAGATTTTATGACTTTTGGGTTAAAATTTTGACCTACTAATTGTGCTATTTTGTTACTTTGATCGTCTAGAAATATTTGAATTTTCGTAACTATGCTGATAATTTTTAAAATAATTTAAAAATGAATTGTAATTTTATATTACAATTTGAATTTGTTCTATTGAAAAATTAATATGTAAAGTAATCAATCGTGAGGTAAGTATAGATGATTATGAAACTGAAACGGCTGTTAATCGCGCATATGAATTCGACCAAAATATTCGCAAGTAAATAGTAAAATTGTTCTCTTTAATAGTAGAGTTTTAATTAGTGACCAAAATATTAGCAAGGAGGAAATCTAAGTTTAGGTATAGCAAAATGTTTTAATTCGTTAAACAATTTTTAAATAATCTTTAAATTGCAATAATTTAGTTGTCCCATCATTAAACAAGCATCAACGTAATAAAAATTATTGTGGTGGCCAAAGTTTCTACGACATAACTTGAATTAAATTAAAATTATTATCGAAGTCATGAACAATATTAACAAAATTATAACAACAATGAATATATTTTACGAGTCGAGTTAAATTGTAGTTTATGATTGATTTTACCTAAATTACCTGAGGGCGGTTTGTTACATTCTTAATAATTTACTTCATTGTTTATTAATATTTGTAGGATGTAGAATGTAGATATAGGTAGAGGTAGGTAGCTAATCAAATAAATTTTAAATATCCGAAATTAAAATTTAAGACCAATATTATTTACTTTAAAAATAAAATGAAATGAGATAAATTTTCAAGATCTAAAGGAATGAGAAAGGCGACTTGCGAATGCAGGACTCCTCCATACGTGACTTGTATTCAAATTTTCGAATTCGGCAGGCGATAAGGAAATATTTTTAATAGATATGTATTATTTTGACAATATTATGATATCAGCATATTAAGGCGAGCAAAATATATAAAAATGTAATCTAACATATACCTTTCCTATAAGATTTTTTTTTTGATTAGCAAATGAATCTGAAGCAAATGAAGGATATCTCAAAATGGCTTCTTTTAAACTCTCGATTTCGTTATTGGCCATCCTTTAGGATTACAATTTTTTTTTTAATAAAAAACAATAGTGAACATAGTATTCTTTATAGTATTATAGAGAAAAATTGTCGTTTAAAGTGGTTAATCAACAAAATTTCTAGTTTTATTCAATCAATAATGTTCGATCTTATCCAGGATGATACATCCAAATTACCAATATGAGCTGGAATAAACAGCCCTAGCTGGATAAAAAAAAATGGTCAATATTCCCTTTTCGGTCAATATAAAATTCAATGAATATTATTCTTCTTAAAGACATCAATTTTAATTCTTAGTTCCTTATACCAGGGCCGATTTATCCATTAAGCAAGCAAGGCAGCCGTCTAGGGCGGCAGTCTTTTAGGGGCGGCAAAAATTCTAATTAATTCTAATAAAAAATGTACATAGATAAAAATTCAAGTAAGTTGTTAACTCTCAGAGTTAACATTTTTTGCTAATAAATATATGCTGTAACAATAATTTCAATATTTTATGATAAGGGGCGGAAAAAAAATATGCCTAGGGTACTCACATGCCTTAACGCGGCTCTGCCTTATACTCTGCAATGCATAAAAACAATCAAGGAATCAAGTTGCCTGAAACCAAGGATTTTGCGCTAGGGTTGCTTTAGAAGATCTAGTGGCATTTATTTATGCAGAGTTTTGGTTAATCATCACACGTTAATGTATGTCTGATAATGGAAATCAGTTTTTTAGAAATTCCGAAATCGTCGGTAATATGATGTACTAAGCCTTGTACTCCATGTTTTCGGCTATTTGGATACATGTCATATGCTAAAGAAAATGTTATAAGAAGTATTTACATTCATTTGATAAATCTAGTTCACAACTTTTTATTATTTAAAATTATGGTTTCCAAAACGAAACTGAAACCCAATTCTAAAATCTCGAAAAAAAATTCACTTTTTTGACAAATTGTAATATATTTCCAGTAGAAAAATTAGTAGAAAAATATTAAACAAAAAGTGGAAAAATACATTTACTTAAGTAAACTGTTTAAAAATTTATGAAGACCTAAATTGAACATTTTTGATTTCAATATACAATTGCTATTCTTTTATTCTTTTCATCAAATTTTTTATCAAATTTTTGTAGTGTATGGAAGCTGTACCTGTATAACGGGCATTTACTACCTGAATATTACAACTTAAGGACGTCCATGCGTGAAACTTGATAGCAGATAAAAAAATTTAATTTTGAAAATTGGAACCCTCAATTATATAGTCATCCTTCCTCAAAAATTCAAAACCCCTCATCGATCATTTCGGAGCGTAATTAGTGATTGAAAATCAAATTTCTAACATAGAGAATTATGAGGAAGCAGCAATTTGTTGTGCCACATACAAGATATCGGGTTCCCTAATATGCATGTAATTCTGAGCTCTAGTTATAATTATAATAATATTAACTGATATTTTACAATAAACTACTAAAAAGTATTCGGGAAGAATAATAAAACATTATAAATCATTGCATGATTATTGATATATTTTAAAATTTTTCAGAAGTTCCGAATAAATTTTGAAAATGTTATAGTACTCATTTGACTCGAGCGAAGCGCATGAACGTCCTTAAGTTGGCTAACTTTTTGACTATTTTTCCTTCGGAAAAATATTTACTCTGCGCATTAAATTAATCCACATTATCTTTTATTGCATTATATTAACGGTTTATTTACAGTATTTTTACCAGTGCTTTGATATATTTTTTGGTTGATAATAAAAGTTGACTATCAGAGTGTTTTCTTGCGGTTGATCAAAAGGTTACCAAAAAATGACGCTGTAGCAGCAACAGCTTCCTGGCTTTTCATATTATTATTACTATATGGAAAGCTTGTCCACGGACGGGCATCTAGACGGTGGATCTCTTTTTTTATCGGTATTAATTACAAAATTCCTAACGCTAACCTAAGTCGACCGATTTAATTTTTCTTATCTTATTTAATTTTTTAAATCCTTTATATTAGGTTCACCTTTCTGCTTGCTTGCTTGAATACGGGTACGGCAAAACTTGGAAAGTCAAATTAGACCTAGTTCGCGCTATTCAATCTAGCTGAAAATTTGCACATGGATTTGTCCCCGATGACAATAGACTTTGGCAAAAGAAAATTTTCCTAATTTTTACATTTTCCAAGAAAAAAAGTAAAAAAATTAAATTTTTATAATTTTATTCAAAAAAAATCACCTGTGTACCCTGTATAGTATCTACCTGTATATCATATAATCAATCCTATGATCCGTTAAGTTCTTATCCGGTTATAACACAAAATACTATAAATTTACACCAATTAGTGTACTAATCGTATCTCTATTCGTTGTCAATAATTCCAATCATAGTCATGGGGAAAAAGGACGAAACTGCAACACATCGTCAACGTCAATGACAAAAAGATAAAGAAAAACGCCAACTCAAAAAACTGCAAGAGTCACCATCGTCTCGTGCATCTCGGCTCCAAAAGCGACGTCGAAAGATGGAGAAAGGCGACGTGTCGAATCACCCACATCTCGTGCTTTACGTTTTGAAAGAGACCGTCTTTCTCATGAAATAAGGCTAAATTCTCAATTACCATCACAGATTGAAATCGACGCCACAGTTAACTGTTTTCGATGCAAAAGTTTGTGTTTATGCTAACTACATCTGCGAGGTCTGTCACAAGCGATGCTACAAACAACAAGTGTCTAACTGCAGGTTTTCTGGTGGATGTCCAGATTATACCTATTACCATCGAGTTGTCCAACAAAAGCGAATTGCTTTTGTGTCACCGTTGTAAGACACATTTGAAGTCGAGGAAGACATACCCTCCTTTAAAAGCATATTGGAAGAGTCTTGATCTTGGTGTGATTCCTCCAGAGATTGCAATTCTCACACAAGTGGAGATTCGATTACTCGCTCGAATCGTAACATTTAAAAAAAAATTAAATATGATGGTGTGTTTGGACAGTTTAGATTTAAGGGTCAAGCAGAGAACCTCGACATCACACGAGAGTTCAAAATTTTATCAGAAAATGTAAGCAACGCGAGAGAGTGGCTAAAGCCAAATAGTCACCTGTATCACGATGTACAAAATGTAACAAATACTGCTCCTCAGCTTGATGTTGCAAGTTTCATCAAAGTTCAGTCGCGTCCAGCACCACTACCATGTCGTGTTCCAATCAGTGATTACTTGACAGTTATTCGTGCTCAATGAAATCAGGCACATTCAATGTTTGGTGAAAATGCAGGCAAACAGTGCTATGGCCATTGGAGCTATTGTTCGCTCGACCTTTCCGTCGCCTACTAAATGGGACTCCAATACACTTAATTGAATTTTGATGGAGTCGAATAAACTCTATGACTCAGTTTTGTTGTTATATGATCCACAATCAATTCCACCGAATGGTTATCTTCTCGTCAACAACTTTGATGTCGTTTCACATCATATTACTAGAGCTCGGATTCTAAGCTTTTTGCTTATTGCTCTAAATTATAAGCAGAAGGTATTCCTTTTGGATCTTGACGTTTCTAAAAATTGCAATGTTTTGAGCTAATGTTGATAGTGCTTTTTTTGCTTTTTTTTCAAAATTTTGCTTAAAACACACGTTAGTGCTTATTAGAGCTTTTTTTTAATGTTTTTTTGGGACTTGGAATAATTTCTTGTAAGAATTTTAGAAATTAGAAAATTTCAGAAAACTTTTAAAAAAATTTTCCAGATACACCTATTCCTTCCGAACCAGTGTGAGGAACATGGCTCAATGCTAACCTACAGTTTGCTATAAAATCGATTTTTATATGAGAAAAAAGTTTTGGAAAGGTACGATTTACATTGTATTATTGTATTAATAATAACTTTTGGAGTCACTGCATATTTTAAAACAAATTTTGAAAATTTTCAAAGATTTGTTTCAGAATTGACAAGATTAGTCGTCGGCAGCAATAAAAAAAGGTCAAAAAATGTTTAAGAATGCATTTATTCGTCAAAAATTAAGTTATATCAAAGCTAACTTTTTTGAATAATTTGAAAAAAAAATTTTGCTTTTAGAGAAATCGGTAAAAATTATTTATTAAAAAAAATTTTTTTTTTATTTATAAGCATGTATTAACGACAGACCACAACTGAAAAATTTGGAAAAATATAATATGAAAATTAGTTTTTTATAATTATTATGAAGCGAATGGCTAATATATAATATATATAAAAAAAAAAAAATAATAAAAATTAATATTTAATAAAAATTGCATTTTGATGTTTGATTTTTAGGGCTTTTTTTCAATTTTATATGACTTTTTTTCTGTTTTTTGAAACTTTTTAAAGCGCTTATTTTGGAATTATAAGTGCTTATAAATCCGAGCTCTACATATTACAATGTTTGAAGTTAGTCTATCGCTTCAATACGATAAAGAACCAGCGATATTTGGCAATCTACCAGATAGGGCAGAGCCCATTGATCGAAGAGCGATGCCCCGAGATTTTTTTTATAAAAACAGTTTTTAATTTTGGTAATTATTATTTACTTAATTGTTTATTAATCATTGTAGGATGTAGGTATACCTATGTTGTAAACCGTTATTATTTAAAATATTTTATTATTATTATTATTAATTATTTTAAATAAAAAATTATTTATTTTAAAAATAAAATGATTAGACAACATTGCATTTCATTAATTTGAATTTCTTTATATTATATTTGTGTAACTTTTATCGTTTAAAAAACAATTCCAGCGATATCAAATAACCTTTATCTGATAGTTTGCAATAATATTTATATCAATGTTAATTATGTAAAAAAATAAGTACTCGTATATAAAATAATAATGTCAAAAATTCATCTTAATTTGGGGTTTTACTAGAAGCAACAAAATCACGATGTGGCTGTTTTTATCATTGGTTGTAATGGTTGGTATTGGAAATAGCTTGGGTAAGGAAATATGTTCATTAAAAAATTACTAAATATTTTAATGCGTTTTTTAGGAGCTTGCACTGAAAAATGTACAGGACCTACACTGTTATATAATTCTTTAAAATGCACTCCGGTATTTACCTCTACTGATGATTGTTGTCCTTCAAAATATAATTGTTCACATATTGAAGAAAAAAGTAATTCCAATGAAAATAAATGTTACTTTAGAGGTAAAGCATACAACAATGGAGAATCTGTAGATGACAATGATACTGATAGCAACTGCAAAGTGGGCTGTACTTGTAGACCTGGATATAGAGTAGGGTAAATAATTAATTAAATATTTTATTTTAGTTTAAACAATATTATCTTGAATTGGTTCTATATTTACAATTTGGCCAATTGACAGAGTCAAGGTAAAAAATGAATAAAAAAATATTATTTTTTTTATCAAATTATCATAAGCACTGACTATTGCTATAATCCTTGCTTTACATTTTCCATAAGCAAGGCAAATTTCGATACATCACTATATATATTGCTTTGAAAAATTTCTCAAATCACTTATGACTGCACGCTACACTTTCAAACTTCAAGTAATGGAATTGAGTTCAAACAAAATATCAAACCCTTCAGTTTATTTAAAAATGCTTTTGCGATTAGATTGCACAATCAAGTATCTCAACTACATGCAGTTTCTGGATTGTGCAAACCTCTCTATTCATATAAGACATATTAAATGTCGTTACGTGTAGTGGGACATTATGTTGGTGGCAACAAATGTTTTAACACAAGTCATTTCAAACATGTTGCAGCTTACTTTTCTATCTTGAAACATGATTGTGCAAACATAACATACAAGTATAATCCTAAATATAGCTCGCATTCATGTTTGGGCACACAACTTGAACCAAACATATTACATATACTTGTATGAACGTCTAGTTTGGATGTAATTTTAGGCTTCTATACAACGTATAGGAAGAAGCCTTCTGGCTCCGTGTCTGTCTGTCTGTCCGTCTGTCCGCATAATTAAAAAAAAAAGATTAACTCATTAAAAATTCTAATAAAATAAAGCCCAAATAATTTAATCTATCAAAAAAGTAGATGTATAGAAGCCTAAGAACTGTCGCAAAAGCGAGTTCCACCTTGTTTTACTTTGTTTTGATTGTGAATACAAAACCTAACAAACTGGATGGTACGTTTAGGGGAGGCTTTAGTTCCAAGTACAATTTCAATTGTGCCCAACTTGACTGTCCAGAATGGTTAAGCTATTATCCAGGTCCAGGATGCTATCTTAAATACGAATTAGGAAAATGTTGCAGTGCTGGTAGAAGTTGTTGTAAGCTACATCAAATTATAATTCCCTAATATAAGTAAAATATTGAAAAAATTATATTTTGTAGTAGTTTCCGAGAGTACTTGTGAAGTTAATGGTGAAATCTTCTATGCTGGTTCAAGATTTCTGAATCCAACCGATAAATGTTCCTCATGTGTATGTCTAGAAGGCTTAAATGGAGAATTTAAGGAACCATTTTGCAGAAAGGAGACATGCATCGAAGAAATTATTAATCAAAACAAGGTTTATGGATTTTGTGCCCCCTCGTTCATATCCCTAGATGATTGTTGTCCATTTAACTGGATTTGCCGTAAGTTATCTACATTTTTTTTGAATTAATAACTACAAATTTAGATAAAATTTTCAGCTGAAAGATCCGACCGAATTGAAAATGCATCGGCAACATCAGGTGAGTTTTATTTTATTTAAAGAAATCACTCTTTCAAACAGATTTTTTTTTTTCAGAAAATAAATGCAAGTTTGGTAGCTCTCTGCTTAACATTGGAGATACATTTTCAAGAACTGAAGGAAAGGGAAAGGTGACTTGCGAATGCAGGACTCCTCCATACGTGACTTGTATTCAAAATTACGCGTACGGTCGGAGCTGAGAAAATAATTTTAATAGATATATGTTGTTTTGACAATACTTTCGATATTAGCTTCCATTTTAAGACGAGCAAACGTTATTTCTAAAATAAAATAAATTAAGTTTAAAACAAAACATATTATTTGATGTTATTTTACAAAAGTGGCTAATACTTAGCTATGTGCTATGTTGGATCCACAATGAGAAATTGCATTTTTCTTATGCGCTAGAAGAGGCTAGATAATATTGTAATCCCGCGATAAATCAATAGCGACGTATATTTTTGCGGAGGTTTCAGTCAATACATGGTCATTGTGGGGTTCATTTATGCTTGATGATGAGAAATGTCTTCGGAGTAACCTTGCAACCCATGTGATGGCTAAACCATCAAATGCTGAGTTGCTACTTTTGTTATAGCCTCACGTAACATTTTGGATATGTATTTTGAAGAAATATATATCTTTCCAGCAGCATTCAGCTTCAGTCTTCAGTACTTGAAGAAGAAGTACATTATATATCTTTTAATAATTCCGACGATCAATAAATAAATTTAAATTAAAAAATAATTTTAAAGTTCAAAATTTCAAGGGAGGCTAAGCTTCCTTGGTCTCATCTGACGAACCGCCGCTGGTTTAGAGCTAATATTACACTCGAGTGATTAAACGGTGATTTGACTATTAATTTCTATTAATAAAAACACATATTAACGGATTACTGGTTTAATTTTTTCTATATAAGTAAGATACATTTGCAAACAAACTAAAAATATGGTTTACCTCCAGGAAGCAATTAATTTTGCATCTGAGCAATGTGGAATTTGTTTGGGAAATTTTGTACATCAACATGTTGCAAAGATTAATATATGCAATCACAAATTTTGTTTAGTATGTTTGCAAAAGTGGCAAAAAGAGAAAAACACTTGCCCACACTGTAGACGGAGAATTTTAATAATAATTGTATATTGTGGTGGGAAAAATGGAATTTACAAGAAATTTACAAAAAAATTTACAAGAAAGAGGTAAACGTTAAAAAAAGGCTATGCGATGAAAATCTCTCATTATTAGAACGGTTTGAATATTTGGAATTGTACTCTCAGTAATGTAATAGTACGAGTACCAAAAGAAACAAAATACAGTACAGTCTCGTTATTCCTAACAGATATAGCTTTGAGTTTGTTCGGATAACCGGGTTTTCAGGATTAGCGAGAATTTTTTTTACTTATTATATTGATTAAAAACCGTTGATACGTATGTATTATTTAATTATTTTATTTTATATAGTTTACATTTACTTACTTTGTTTTGATTGTGCATACAAAACCTAACAAACTTGATGGTACGTTTAGGGGGGGCTTTACTTCCAAGTACAATTTTAATTGTGCCCAACTTGACTGTCCAGAATGCTTAAGCTATTATCCAGGTCCAGGATGCTATCTTAAATACGAATTAGGAAAATGTTGCAGTGCTGGTAAAAGTTGTTGTAAGCTACATCAAATTATAATTCCCTAATATAAGTAAAATATAGAAAAAATTATATTTTGTAGTCGTTTCCGAGAGTACTTGTGAAGTTAATGGTAAAACCTTCTATGCTGGTTCAAGATTTCTGAATCCAACCGATAAATGTTCCACATGTATACGTCAAGAAGGCTTAAATGGAGAATTTAAGGAACTTTTTTGCAGAAAGGAGACATGCATCGAAGAAATTATTGATCAAAACAAGGTTTATAGATTTTGTGCCCCCTCGTTCATATCCCTAGATGATTGTTGTCCATTTGACTGGATTTGCCGTAAGTTATCTAAATTTTTTTTGAATTAATAAATACATATTTAGATCAAATTTTCAGCTGAAGCATCCGATCAAATTGAAAATGAATCTGCAGCATCAGGTGAGTTTTATTTTATTTAAAGAAATCACTCTTTCAAACTGATTGTTTTTTCTGAAAATAAATGCAAGTTTGGTAGCTCTCTGCTTAACATTGGAGATAAATTTTCAAGAACTAAAGGAAAGGGAAAGGAGACTTGCGAATGCAGGACTCCTCCATACGTGACTTGTATTCAAATTTTCGAATTCGGCAGGCGATAAGGAAATATTTTTAATAGATATGTATTATTTTGACAATATTATGATATCAGCTTCCATATTAAGGCGAGCAAAACATATAAAAATGTAATCTAACATATACCTTTCCTATAAGATTTTTATTTGATTAGCAAATGAACTGATGCACAGGATATCTCAAAATGGCTTCTTTTAAACTCTCGATTTCGTTATTGGCCAATGCTTTAGGATTACAATTTTTTTTTAATAAAAGACAATAGTGAACATAGTATTCTTTATAGTATTATAGAGAAAAATTGTCGTTTAAAGTGGTTAATTAACAAAATTTCCAGTTTTATTCAATCAATAATGTTCAATCTTATCCAGGATGATATATCCAAATTACCAATCTGAGCTGGAATAAACAGCCCTAGCTGGATAAAAAAAAATGGTCAACATCCCCTTTTCGGCCAATATAACAATTCAATGAATATTATACTTCTTAAAGACATCAATTATAATTCTTAGATCCTTATACCAGAGCCGATTTATCCATTAAGCAAGCAAGGCCGCCGTCTAGGGCGGCAGTCTTTTAGGGGCGGCAAAAATTCTAATTAATTCTAATAAAAAATGTACATAGATAAAAATTCAAGTAAGTTGTTAACTCTCAGAGTTAACATTTTTTAGGTAATAAATATATGTTGTAACAATAATTTCAATTTTTTATGATAAGGGGCGGAAAAAAATATGCCTAGGGTACTCACATGCCTTAACGCGGCCCTGCCTTATACTCTGCAATGCATAAAAACAATCAAGGAATCAAGTTGCCTGAAACCAAAGATTTTGCGCTAGAGTTGTTTTAGAAGACCTAGTGGCATATATGTATTTATGCAGAGTTTTGGTTATTGCATGATCATCACACGTTAATGTATGTCTGATAATGGAAATCAGTTTTTTAGAAATTCCGAAATCGTCTGTAATATGATGTACTAAGCCTTGTAGCCATGTTTTCGGCTATTTGCATACATGTCATACGCTAAAGAAAATGTTATAAGAAGTATTTACATTCATTTGATAAATCTAGTTCACAACTTTTTATAATTTAAAATTATGGTTTCCAAAACGAAACTGAAACCCAATTCTAAAATCTCGAAAAAAATTCACTTTTTTGACAAATTGTAATATATTTCCAGTAGAAAAATTAGTAGAAAAATATTAAACAAAAAGTAGAAAAATACATTGACTTAAATAAACTGTTTAAAATTTTATGAAGACCTAAATTGAACATTTTTGATTTCAATATACAATTTCTATTCTTTTATTTTTTTCATCAAATTTTTTATCAAATTTTTGTAGTGTATGGAAGCTGTACCTGTATAACGGGCATTTACTACCTGAATATTACAACTTAAAGACGTCCACGCGTGAAACTTGATAGCAGATAAAAAATTTTAATTTTGAAAATTGGAACCCTCAATTATATAGTCATCCTTCCTCAAAAATTCAAAACCCCTCATCGATCATTTCGGAGCGTAATTAATGATTGAAAATCAAATTTCTAACATAGAGCCTTATGAGGAAGCAGCAATTTGTTGTGTTATAATTAGAGCGCGGATTATATGCAATAGGGACCCTGATATTGAGTATGCAGTATGCAATTTATGCATAAACACAAGATATTATGGAATTATAAATTCCAAAAAATAAATGCCACATACAAGATATCGGGTTCCCTATGCATATAATTCTGCGCTCTAGTTATAATTATAATAATATTAACTGATATTTTACAATAAACTACTAAAAAGTATTCGGGAAGAATAATAAAACATTATAAATCATTGCATTATTATTGATATATTTTAAAATTTTTCAGAAATTCCGAATAAATTTTGAAAATGTTATAGTACTCATTTGACTCTAGCGAAGCGCATGAACATCCTTAAGTTGGCTAACTTTTTTACTATTTTTCCTTCTGAAAAATGTTTACACTGCGCATTAAATTAATCCACATTATCTTTTATTGCATTATATTAATGATTTATTTATCGTATTTTTACCAGTGCTTTGATATATCTTTTGGTTGATAATAAAAGTTGACATCAGAGTGTTTTCTTGCGGTTGATCAAAAGGTTACCAAAAAATGACGCTGTAGCAGCAACAGCTTCCTGGCTTTTCATATTATTATTATTACTATATGGAAAGCCTGTCCACGGACGGGCATCTAGACGGTGGATCTCTTTTTTTATCGGTATTAATTACAAAATTCCTAACGCTAACCTAAGTCGACCGATGTATCTCTATTTTAACATTCTAAATAAAAACAACATTGTTTCCAAATCTGTGGTCGGCACTTAAAAGGTCATAAGTATACATTGAATCCCCCCCCCCCCCCCCCTATGTACTTATGACCTTTTAAGTGCCGACCACAGAAATGTGACGTGTGTACCACCGTGGTATTGGTAGTATAGTCGTAAAATTTATATGGTTAATGGATTTATTTATGTACAAAACTGCAGTTCTCCCTATTTATATTATCTAATTTAATTTTTTAAATCCTTTATATTAGGTTCACCTTTCTGCTTGCTTGCTTGAATACGGGTTCGGCAAAACTTGGAAAGTCAAATTAGACCTAGTTTGCGCTATCCAATCTAGCTGAAAATTTGCACATGGATTCGTCCCCGATGACAATAGACTTTGCCAAAAGAAAATTTTCCTAATTTTCACATTTTCCAAGAAAAAAAATTAAATTTTTATAATTTTATTCAAAAAAAATCACCTGTGTACCCTGTGTAGTATCTACCTGTATATCATATAATCCTATGATCCGTTAAGTTCTTATAATACTATAAATTTACACCAATTAGTGTACTAATCGTATCCCTATTCGTTGTCAATAATTCCAATCATAGCCATGGGGAAAAAGGACGAAACTGCAACACATCGTCAACTTCGATTACAAAAAGATAAAGAAAAACGCCAATTCACAAAACTGCAAGAGTCACCATCGTCTCGTGCATCTCGGCTCCAAAAGCGACGTCGAAAGATGGAGAAAGACGACGTGTCGAATCACCCACATCTCGTGCTTTACGTTTCGAAAGAGACGGTCTTCCTCATGAAGCAAGGCTAAATTCTCAATTACCATCACAGATTGAAATCGACGCCACAGTTAACTGTTTTCGATGCAAAAGTTTGTGTTTATGCTAACTACATCTGCGAGGTCTGTCACAAGCGATGCTACAAACAACAAGTGTCTAACTGCAGGTTTTCTGGTGGAAGTCCAGATTATATTACCATCGAGTTGTCCAACAAAAGCGAATTGCTTTTGTGTCACCGATGTAAGACACATTTGAAGTCGAGGAAGACACGCCCTCCTTTAAAAGCATATTGGAAGAGTCTTGATTTTGGTGTGATTCTTCCAGAGATTGCAATTCTCACACAAGTGGAGATTCGATTACTCGCTCGAATCGTAACATTTAAAAAAAAATTAAATATGATGGTGTGTTTGGACAGTTTAGATTTAAGGGTCAAGCAGAGAAGCTCGACATCACACGTGAGTTCACAATTTTATGGAAAAATGTAAGCAACGCGAGAGAGTGGCTAAAGGCAAATAGTCACCTGTATCACGATGTACAAAATGTAACAAATACTACTCCTCAGCTTGATGTTGCAAGTTTCATCAAAGTTCAACCGCATCCAGCACCACTACCATGTCGTGTTCCAATCAGTGATTACTTGACAGTTATTCGTGCTCAATGAAATCAGGCACATTCAATGTTTGCTGAAAATGCAGGCAAACAGTTCTATATGCATTGGAGCTATTGTTCGCTAGACCATTCCGTCGCCTACTAAATGGGACTCCAATACACTTAATGGAATTTTGATGGTGTCGAATAAACTCTACGAGACAGTTTTGTTGTTATATGATCCACAATCAATTCCACCGAATGGTTATCTTCTCGTCAACAACTTTGATGTCGTTTCACATCATATTACAATATTTGGAGTTAGTCTATCGCTTCAATACGATAAAAAACCAGCAATATTTGGCAATCTACCAGATGGGGCAGAGCCCATTGGTCGAAGCGCAATGCCCCGAGATTTTTTTTATAAAACCAGTTTTTAATTTTGGTAATTATTATTTACTTAATTGTTTATTAATAATTGTAAGATGTAGGTATACCTATGTTGTAAACCGTTATTCTTAAAATAAATAATTATTTTAAATAATTATTTTACATAAAAAATTATTTATTTTAAAAATAAAATGATTAGACAATATTGCATTTCATTAATTTGAATTTCTTTATATTATATTTGTGTAACTTTAATCGTTTAAAAAACAATTCCAGCGATATCAAATAACCTTTATCTGATAGTTTGCAATAATATTTATATCAATGTTAATTATGTAAAAAAATAAGTACTCGTATATAAAATAATAATGTCAAAAATTCATCTTAATTTGGTTTTACTAGAAGCAACAAAATCACGATGTGGCTGTTTTTATCATTGGTTGTAATGGTTGGTATTGGAAACAGCTTGGGTAAGGAAATATTTTCATTAAAAAATTACTAAATATTTTAATGCGTTTTTTAGGAGCTTGCACTGAAAAATGTACAGGACCTACACTGTTATATAATTCTTTAAAATGCACTCCGGTATTTACCTCTACTGATGATTGTTGTCCTTCAAAATATAATTGTTCACATATTGAAGAAAAAAGTAATTCCAATGAAAATAAATGTTACTTTAGAGGTAAAGCATACAACAATGGAGAATCTGTAGATGACAATGACACTGATAGCAACTGCAAAGTGGGCTGTACTTGTAGACCTGGATATAGAGTAGGGTAAATAATTAATTAAATATTTTATTTTAGTTTAAACAATATTATCTTGAATTGGTTCTATATTTACATTTTGGCCAATGGACAGAGTCAAGGTCAAAAATGAATAAAAAAAAATTATTTTTTTTATGAAAAATGAATAAAAAAAAATTATTTTTTTTATTAAATTATCATAATCACTGACTATAGCCTATTGCTATAATCCTTGCTTTAAATTTTCCATAAGCAAGGCAAATTTATCACTATATATGCGATTAGATTGCACAATCAAGTATCTCAACTACATGCAGTTTCTGGATTGTGCAAAACCTCTCTATTCATACAAGACATATTAACTGTCGTTACGTGTAGTGGGACATTATGTTAGTGGCAACAAATGTTTTAACACAAGTCAATTCAAACATGTTGCAGCTTATTTTTTCTATCTTGAAACATGATTGCGCAAACATAACATACAAGTATAATCCCTAAATATAGCTCGCATTCATGTTTGGGCGCACAACTTGAACCAAACATATTACATATACTTGTATGAACGTCTAGTTTGTATGTAATTTTAGGCTTCTATACAACGTATAGGAAGAAGCCTTATGATCTGGCTCCGTGTCTGTCCGCATGATTAAAAAAAAAAGATTAACTCATTAAAAATTCAAATAAAATAAAGCTCAAATAATTAAATCTATCAAAAATCAGAACTCACGTTCTTCAAAAAATTTTACTTATAATATATTTTCGGGATGTTTTTATTAATAAATATCTGTTATTCACTCTAATAAGAATTTCTCCTATATAGAATATTAAATTAGATTATCGGATCATTAATTATCCGATCATTATTAAATTTAAAGCCTGGCGGATTACGTCGTCACACAGGGTTCGCCACAATATAGAATATTTTTAGATTGGTATTAATTATTCTATATATTATCTATATATTTTAATCCGATTTCGATATCAAATAACAACACTAAATCGTCTCATCATCATCAATTTGTTTTTTTAATATCTCTAATACTTCTCTTACTTCTTCTTGTTTAAATTTTTTTACCTATTTGCGGACAATTATTTTTCCGCCTTACGCTAACTTGCTTCTCTTCTTTTAAATGCCTCTGCACGCTTGAACTCCACCCGGTGCATAGGATATTTCTACCGTTAGCGTTTTTAGACTTTAGGTATTTATAACTCCTATATACTCAATAAACTTATATCCGTTGATCCGTTGATCCGCCGATCCGTTGATCGGTTGATACGCTACGGCTAATCGTGTCTACGGCTAATTGGATGACCGAATAATCGACGCAATGAATAACGAATATAACGTAATGAATTCAAAGTGAAAAAATAATTTGTTATATGTTATTCTTTTTATTGGAAAGCTTTTGGGTATACAGTATTTAAACTGTTTGCTTCCCCTCTCTTACTCCCGTATTTTGCGTCAATGTATCATCTGATCAACGTATCGACGGATAATTATATAATATATTATATTATAATAAAATATAAAACGGCTCATAATAAAATAAAGCCCAAATAATTTAATCTATCAAAAAAGTAGATGTATAGAAGCCTAAGAACTGTCGCAAAAGCGAGTTCCACCTTGTCTTACTTTGTTTTGATTGTGCATACAAAACCTAACAAACTTGATGGTACGTTTAGGAGGGGCTTTAGTTCCAAGTACAATTTCAATTGTGCCCAACTTGACTGTCCAGAATGGTTAAGCTATTATCCAAGTCCAGGATGCTATCTTAAATACGAATTAGGAAAATGTTGCAGTGCTGGTAGAAGTTGTTGTAAGCTTCATCAAATTATAATTCCCTAATAAAAGTAAAATATTGAAAAAATTATATTTTGTAGTAGTTTCCGAGAGTACTTGTGAAGTTAATGGTAAAATCTTCCGTCGTGGTTCCAGATTTCTGAATCCAACCGATAACTGTTCTTCATGTATATGTCAAGAAGGCTTAAATGGAGAATTTAAGGAACCTTTTTGCAGAAAGGAGACATGCATCGAAGAAATTATTAATCAAAACAAGGTTTATGGATTTTGTGCCCCCTCGTTCATATCCCTAGATGATTGTTGTCCATTTGACTGGGTTTGCCGTAAGTTATGGAAATTTTTTTTGAATTAATAAATACATATTTAGATAAAATTTTTAGCTGAAAGATCCGACCGAATTGAAAATGCATCGGCAACATCAGGTGAGTTTTATTTTATTTAAAGAAATCACTCT
This sequence comes from Cantharis flavilabris, assembly GCA_949152465.1. Taxonomy (NCBI): domain Eukaryota; kingdom Metazoa; phylum Arthropoda; class Insecta; order Coleoptera; family Cantharidae; genus Cantharis; species Cantharis flavilabris. The sequence continues at coordinate 14,992,571 of OX424436.1, forward strand.
TTCAAACTGATTTTTTTTTTCAGAAAATAAATGCAAGTTTGGTAGCTCTCTGCTTAACATTGGAGATAAATTTTCAAGAACTGAAGGAAAGGGAAAGGTGACTTGCGAATGCAGGACTCCTCCATACGTGACATGTATTCAAAATTACGAGTACGGTCGGAGCTGAAAAAATATTTTTAATAGATATGTTTTGTTTTGACAATACTTTCGATATTAGCTTCCATGTTAAGGCGAGCAAAAGTTATTTCTAAAGTAAAATAAATTAAGTTTAAAACAAAACATATTATTTGATGTTATTTTACAAAAGTGGCTAATACTTAGCTATGTGCTATGTTGGATACACAATGATAAATTGCATTTTTCTTATGCACTAGAAGAGGCTAGATAATATTGTAATCCCGCGTTAAATCAATAGCGACGTATATTTATGCGGAGGTTTCAGTCAATACATGGTCATTGTGGGGTTCATTTATGCTTGATGATGAGAAATGTCTTCGGAGTAACCTTGCAACCCATGTGATGGCTAAACCATCAAATGCTGAGTTGCTACTTTTGTTATAGCCTCACGTAACATTTTGGATATGTATTTTGAAGAAGTATATATCTTTCCAGCAGCATTCAGCTTCAGTCTTCAACACTTGAAGAAGAAGTACATTATATATCTTTTAATAATTCCGACGAACGATAAATAAATTTAAATTAAAAAATAATTTTAAAGTTCAAATTTCAAGGGAGGCTAAGCTTTCTTGCCCTCATCTGACGAACCGCCGCTGGTTTAGCGTTAATATTACACTAGACTAGAGTGATTAAACGGTGATTTGACTGTTAATTTCGTTTGGAAAAATATTTACACATTAAATTAATCCACATTATTTTTTATTTACTACACATATTAACGGATTATTGGTTTAATTCTTTCTATATAAGTAAGATACATTTGCAAACAAACTAAAAATATGATTTACCTCCAGGAAGCAATTAATTTTGCATCTGAGCAATGTGGAATTTGTTTTGGAAATTTTATACATCAACATGTTGCAAAGATTAATATATGCAATCACAAATTTGTTTAGTATGTTTGCAAAAGTGGAAAAAAGAGAAAAACACTTGCCCATACTGTAGACAGAGAATTTTAATAATAATTGTATATTGTGGTGGGAAAAATGGAATTTACAAGAAATTTACAAGAAAATTTACAAGAAAGAGGTAAACGTTAAAAAAAGGCTATGCGATGAAAATCTCTCATTATTAGAACGGTTTGAATATTTGGAATTGTACTCTCAGTAATGTAATAGTACGAGTACCAAAAGAAACAAAATACAGTACAGTCTCGTTATTCCTAACAGATATAGCTTTGAGTTTGTTCGGATAACCGAGTTTTCAGGATTAGCGAGAATTTTTTTTACTTATTATATTGATTAAAAACCGTTGATACGTATGTATTATTTAATTATTTTATTTTATATAGTTTACATTAATAAAACTAAACTAAACAAAATTAACAAATAATAAAAAGTAAAAATAAAACTTTCATCAAACAATCATGCTACGATTTTGTTTAGGGGAACATTTAATTTTTGTTTGGGTTAATTTTTTCTTTACTACCAAACCTCGAGCCATATTTTTCATTCTTCTTAATAAGAGTAGATTTTGTGATAACAGATTATTTAACAGATATATTTTTAGGTTGGTAACTTAAAATTAACCAATTCTAAATAAGCCAGTGGAAAAACGCCGATACTTTTTATTATGATTTTTTTTGTTTAATTTATTTCATAAAATTCCTATTTGACCTGGGTATCGAATCACATCAGGTCATCGGAAGTATCTAACTTCCTTCCTAAATCGTGATAGGTTTAACGTAATTCCTATATTAATGTTGAATAAATTAAGTTTCCGATAGAAAATTTTTAGTATCATTTTATAATAATTGAAGAACTGGCTTAACCTTGGATTTGTAAACAAATTAATAATAAAAAAAAATTACTAATAAAAGTGTCAATATATCGTAAACATGAATTGTCAATTTTATTTATTGTTACCGATAATAGAAAAACAATTAATCACAATTATTGCATGGTTTCGAAGTACTAGATAGGAATATGTTAGATATTTAATAAACTGCCAGATATCGAAGAAGGTACCTACTAATCGCGGGCTTAGGCGGATTTATGGGGGGACGTTTAACAACGTTTAAAAATAAACAAGGAGACAATCCCAAATCTGAGAACACTTTTTGCCCGCTTAATATGGATTTAACAGCGACTTGTAGTTTGTTATAATAAGGGGCTAGAGGGAGGGGCGAAAAATTAAAAATTAGGGCAAATGTTTAAGCAGAATTAAAGGAATTGAAAATTACACTAATTTGGTCAAGGAAAATCGGGGATTTTTTAATTTTTAAAGAAAAGTCGTGGAAATTAAGACTTGAAGGCAGGAAAAATTCTTGGAAAATTCAACAAATAAAAAATTTGCTAAGGTTTGAAAAAAGTTTAATTTTGATCTAGGGCAGGGGTCGGCAACCTTTTGAGCCGGAAGAGCCTAAAGTTAGAATTTACAAAATTTCCCAGTTTTTAAAGAGCCACCAACATTTTTATTTCAATATTATGGTAATTTATCCTGATTTTATCCCGTTTAAAGTTTTTTTTACAGAATAATATTTTTTATGGGTTTTGAAAATAAAATAATATAATTATTAGGTAATACTTGTGCATGGACCTGGAAAGCTGCAACTTGGCATCAAAAGAACCCCATACTGCTCGCGAGCTGTGGGTAGCCGACCCCTGATCTAGGGGAAGACTTGGAAAAGTTAGGGATTTTGTTTTTGAAAGTTTGAAAGAAAACATACACAAGTTTTCAGTTTTTGAAACCGGCGGGTCTGGGGGGTGTGAAACTATTTAACTCTACCTAAATTAAATCAAAGAAAATATGAATTAAATCACAATTCGTGACTTCTCGCTTAGCGTTTTGTGTGTTATTGATTTGCTATGGCCGTTCAGATATTTTTACTTTCCCCATACGTATACGTATGTATAAGGGAAAGTATTGTAATCCACTCAAAAATCAAAAATCGAAATTTTTGCATTAAAATGTTCCTTATCATGTCCTGATAAGTTTTTGATGAATTTTAGTTGGATGTTCGTCTGTATGTCTGTCTGTATGTCTGTATGTCTGTCTGTATGTGGTTGCGAGATCATGAAATTAAATAGTATCAATTGCACAGGTTAAACCACGCCACCAAATGTCAAAAAATTTAGCATAAATGTACATCATAGTTAAACTTAGAGGCCAGCTGAAAATGGTGAAAATTTGTTGAAAATTGCGGAAATGATAAAGAAAATAAAAAAAGTTTAAGTGTCAATTACTTTTGGACCACCATTTGTTATATCCAAATTATTTAATCGTGCCGTGTCGCATCTCTCTCTTAAGCACGTATATCGAGTTAGACGGAATACGAGTCGCGTAGCAACTCGATTCCAAAAATTTTCTGAAATTAATTCAAGTTTGACGTTTATGAAATTTTGATGTTTTCGGATTTTACACCCCGTGTCCCGCGTAGCGCGATTTTTGAGCCCCGCAGATGCGACCTGTCGTTTCCTTGAGGTCTTGCACATCGAACGGTACATTTCAAGAAGGTGGCGAACGAAAATTTACTCTCTAATTATGTGTGCAAAGAAGTAAATCTGCACCTTTAATTAAACTGGTTTTCAAATTTTTCAACTTTTTGACTTTTTGATTCGAACTGTAGCTTTCTCGAGATATTTCTCCTCGAATGGTACCCCAGAAAGAGGAGGTTGAACGATAATTTTTATACCCAAATTGAATGGGGAAAGTTATGCAATGTTTACATAGCCAATTTTTTTTATTCAAAATTTAATATTTTATAGAAAATTACATTAAAAACTCACAATTTTAAAGCCTTCTGAATTTTGGCGCTGATTTATCCAGCACTGAATGATGTCATAATTTAGTCTTATAAAAGAGTTCTGATAAATTGCATAAATTTGAAATTGCAACTAGAAATTCGTCCGGATTGCAGAGGTAAAAAATATAAAATGTCCGAAGAGCCGGAGTGTCCCGATTACTGGAGTGTCCAGAATAAAGTGTGTCCGGATAAGCAAGGCTGTACTGTATGTTGGAATAACTAGAAGATTTGAAAAATTACTTGGGTTATATCTATGGTGACCATATGTACTTACTTATTTTAGTAGGACAGTACTCTTTTTCGGAACGATGTCCTATGTACTTTAAAACTTCTCGAAGTACATGCAAATGTAATTATTTTTTCGATTGACTTAAAAACACTGAAAAAGGCTTCTTTACTTCTGGTGACTATATTATTTTCACGAAAAGAAAAGGTGAATTAAAGGTGAATTTTTTAATTTATTGACCTTTTCAAGGTCATTTGAAGGTCAACTTTATTTTTTTAAATGACACCAACTTTTGACACCAACAACTTTTATTAAAAACATTTTTTTATTCGACGTAGACTTTTCAAATAAAATGGATTTAAACAAAACAAAAGCATTTTAATAAACTGTAGCTGATTATAAGAGAAATTTAATTTTTTAAAAGTTAGAAGGCTGATGTTATTGCTTTTGTTATTATTAAACTTATAATTATGACAATCAAAACAAAACACTGTCACATAAAACAAATAAATTGACATTAGTTTCCTCAACTATTGTTAGTTTTGTGATTTTCAGTGAGTTTTTATTTTTATTTATTTTTTTCAATATGAAGAGTTAAAATTTCAAATCACAGTGGCTTGCAAAAATATTACAAAAAAAACTTTTGAAAAAGTTAGAAGCGAGTTTCAACAAAGGCTGTATCATTGTTTAAGCTGTAAATGGGGCACATTTTCAAAACTTGTTATGGTAACACTCTTTACAAACATTTTTTCCACTGTTTATACTAATAAAGAGCCGTCTTGTAACTTGTAAATATTAAACTTGTAAGTATTAAATTTTGGTTAACAATGTTAATTATGTTTTTATTTTGTTTCAACGCATCTTACTCGAAAAGCCTAATGTCGGATAAAAAAAATTTTCAAACAGAAGTTGTTTATTTTCTTATACAAAATATGAATCTGCTAAAAAAAATATAAGATGTCATTTAAAAAAACAAAGTTAACCTTTAATGCCCGGTTTCTGAAGCTCGAGTTATACAAAGGTTAAGCTTAACCGCAATATACCTGCAGATTTTGAGTTTCTATAGCGAAAGTTAACCTTAGATCTCTGGTCAAAGTTGACCTGCGGATGGGCTCGGGTTATCCACTGGTTAACTTTGTGGAACATGCGCAATCGAATTTATTATGACAGTTGAATTGAATTCAGTGCTTATTTTGATCCATGCATCGTTTTTAAATTTCACATTAGTTCCGTCTGTTTTGTATTCTTTTATTCAAATCTATTTTATTTTTACGCACAAAATAATTTATTTTCAAATATTTTTAATAATAATAATAATAAAAATAATATTATATTTTAAACTTTTCTGCAAAACATTTAAATTTATAACAGATTATTGCCAACATAAAATAATAAAATTACGAAAAAATCTGGTTAATTTGAAGGAACTACTATATCCCCACCTACCGGCAATTCAATCAAGCGAGTTGACAAGAGGTTAGTTATCCTCTAGTAGTTTGTGGTTTCAGAAACCCATCTTACTTTAACCTAAGGTTAACTTTAACCTAAGGTTAACTTTAACCTTTGATTAGCTGACCATAGGATAACCAGAGATCTTCAGAAACCGGGCATAAATGACCTTGAAAAGGTCAATAAAGTAAAAAAACAATTATGCCATATTCTTTCCCCCTCGCTATCATACAACTTTTGTCCGAAATATTTTTTCATCTGATTTTTGGTTTTTGAGATATTAATTGCTGGAAGTTTTAAAATGAACCACCGGTATATACAATGGACGATGACGGTTTGTTTTATAAAGTTTGTTATTGATACTTGTAAAGATTTAATACCTAATTGGTGGGTTTAGTTACATATAACCACTAAAACTTTACAATACCAACCTAAAATAGCATTTTTTTAGTACCTTTTTAGGTACCTTTTTTTGAATTTTTACGACCTAAAATGACTTTTTGACGTGAATACGTCTATAAAATCGGTAAAATGTTCAAAAATTAAAAAAAAATATGTAACGAAAAATCTGTGTGTGTGTGTGTGTACAAAAAGTACTCCCCACAGGTTAAATGTTCCATCAGTGGTTCCCAACCTTTTCAATACTGATACCCCTGTGACCTGTTAGGAAAATTGAAATTACCCCCACTACCCCCACCCCTTAAATATTATTATTAATACAAACCATACAAGCAAATATAAATATCTTTACTTTTACCCCCAGGTTGGGAACCACTACCCTACGTGTTCAAAAATTTAAAAAAAATATGTAACAAAAAATTTCAAAACATGTTGACTTGTTGATTTGTTTTCTTAAGCCTGTTTGAGACAATGGGTCTTATGAATAAAAATAAGTTTATACTTCCGAGTACAAACTTGAGAGTATGAGCAAGAAGTATTAGTTTATACTTCAAACCGTATGAATAAAAATACTTTATTGTTTCCGAGTATATATGCTATAATATGGAGTAAATACTCTTATACCTACACCTGATTAAAAGAAAATATATGAAAATATGCACATTAATACTACAATATCCTTTTCGATTAATATATTCATCACCATGTGGTTTTTTAATTCTTACATGAGTGCAATCGATAACAACTCCTACTGAACATGGAAAAGAGTATTTTTCTTGCAAATTTTCTTTTGCTAAGGTTATTTTTTCTTTCTTTCTTTGCTTGGTAGTGACTGCAGTGAGCTGATCATTTTAGGTGACATGAATATTAATTACCTCATCCCATCGCCTTCTTTGAGGCGCTTGCGGGGGATCCTTGATGTTTTCGATCTTCATCAGATAATAACTGATCCCACTCGTGTTACCGCAACATCCAGCACTCTGTTGGATGTGATCTGTTGTTGGATGTGATTCGATAAGCATCGAATTCCTCTTCAGTGTGGCATTGTTGATCTTTTGGCAGCAACTGATCACTATTTGGTTTATTGTAGCCTGGACCTGTCTGTGCCAGTACAGGAGCCTCGCAAAATCACTTATCGTGATTTCGGTAATTTTGATCAAGCTAGTTTTTCGGCTGACGCGGCTTGCCTGCCTTGGACCATCATTGATGAGTTACACTCTTGCGATTCTAAGGTCGAATTTTTGAATAATATGATCCTGTCTTTATTTAATGTTCACGCTCCTGTACGAACTGTTGTTTTCAGGGGGAGGGATAGACCTTGGATTACGTGGACAATTAGAGAGATGGCTAAGTTGAAGAGGCGGGCGTACAACAAGTATAGACGCACTCGTGCTGGTGTGGATTTTGAATGTTATTGCGATCTGAAAAGGTACTTATCTGGGGCTGTCAGGAGGGAGAAGGCGAGCTATATAAATTATCAGCTTTCGCTGCATCGCTCTAACCCTAAAAAAGTTTGGCAATGTCTGTCTTCTTGGGGCGTGCATGCTCGTCCTTCTAACCAAATAGCTGCTCATCTGTGTGATGACCCTGATTTCATCAATGCGTATTTTCTTGATTCTGTTCCGGGAGGTTCCACCGGGATTGATTTGGCATGGGAGGGTTCGTTTTTGCCGGGAATACAGCCACTCTCTATTCCCGAAGTCACTCCTGAGGGGTTAAGTACCATTGTTGGCGCTTTGCGTTCTAATGCTCTTGGTCCGGATGGTATTAGTCTTCGCATGCTTAGACTTGTTCTTCCTTTTTGTAGTGAGGTGATTTGTAATTTGTTCAATCACTCTTTTGGAACCGGGGAGGTGCCTTTTGTTTGGAAGGCATCCCGTGTGAGACCTCTTTCTAAGGTTCCACTGGCTTCGGAGCCTTCTCATCTCCGTCCAATCAGCATCCTGTCGCCATTTGCAAAAATAGCGGAGCTCCTTGTTAAAGATGCTCTATGTGAGCACCTGGCACTCTACAAGGTTTTGTCGCCTGCCCAGTCTGGTTTCAGGCCCCACCATAGCACTGCGACTTCTCTGTTGCAGCTCACGTCTGACGTGGCTTCATCAGTCGATCGGGCTGAAGTCACCATATTGGCACTTCTCGACTATTCCAGAGCATTTGACTCCGTTGTTCACGATCGTCTTTTGGCCAAGTTACGTTACTATGGCTGTGATGATTTGCTGTGTAGATGGTTGGCGGGTTATTTGCGGGATAGATCCCAGATGGTTGAGTTAGCGGGAAACTTATCTCAGTCGTTGACGGTTTCTCGTGGCGTTCCGCAGGGAAGCATCCTTGCTCCTTTGCTTTTCATACTGTATACAACTGATTTAGTAGGAGTGGTTGATTCTGATTGCCATCTTGATCTCTATGCCGATGATTCTCGGATACGTGTATCGTGTTTGCCCTCGGACATTGATGCTGCAATTGATGTGCTAAATCGCAATCTTGAACAAGTGCGTATGTGGTCGTTGATAAATGGTCTGACTTTAAATCCGACTAAGTCGGAACTCATAATTTTGGGTAAACCGTGGTTTGTACGGAAGGCTTTGAGTATTGCAAGGTCAGCTGTAACGATTGGCGATGAGGTCGTCAGGGTGGTCGATTCCGCTCGGAGTCTGGGGCTTATCTTGGACAGTGAGCTCAAGTTTTGTCAACATGTGGACCGAAAGCTTAAACTGTGCTATTTTAAACTAAGATCTCTTTATCAATTCAAAACAATATTACCTCCCCACGTAAAGTGGTCGATCGTTAGTAGTACGATTTTATCAAACATCGAATATTGTTCTACAGTGTATTACGGTTTTCTCACACAAGAATATAGACGCAAGCTCCAGCTTTTGCAGAATTCATGTTTGCGTTTTGCATTTGACTTACGAAGGTATGATCACGTCACCCGTTTTTATCGAGATTTAGGTATTCTAAAGGTAGCCCAGCGCTTCTCTTTGCTTTTTGGAGTTCTGTTTTTCAAAATCTGGAAAAGTGGAGAACCGGTTTGTCTACGAAGCATGATTAGGCCCCGTTCTACATGCCACGATCGGGTTTCGCGTGATTTGGGAAACTTCGATCTACCCTCTCATTCCACAGCAAAGTTTGAACAGTGTTTCGCGTGCTCGGCGCCCAGATTTATAGAAGTGCATCGAGGACTCTTCGTAAACTCAGCGAGTGTGGTGTCTTTCCGACGTAATCTAACAGATGAACTCCGCTTACAAATAATGTAATCTGTCAATAAATATTATATTTATAGTCTGCTTTTATGTTGCTTTTATTTTTATGTATGGGTGGTTTGAAAATCTAATCTTATTAGAAATCATCCAATTAAGGAATAGTACTTTTTCTTAATAAATGTGTATTATTATTATTATTATTATTATTATTATTATTATTATTATATCTGCGGATCTTTGAGGAAATTTGATCCTTTTTTGAATAATTAAACCTATAACTTCTGTCACAATTTTAGATACTGAAGTTTGATGAACACTTACATCTTCTGCTACTCCTGCTTGAAAACCTGTATCTGCAATATATCTCAAAAATATTTTCATTTTATCAAGTTTGGATATTGCACCACCTCTACGTTCTCCTGTATCTTCACCCAAGAAATAATTGGCTAACCATTTAATATTTTTTTTATCAAATCTGTACAAAACTTTGTAGTCGCAATCATAATAATTAATTTTTCTACATTTATACACTTTCTTGCCTCTTAAATTTGGAATAACTTGAGCCATAATACTGCATGAGTTTGCTAACAACCACACTCAACAAATGCCAAGTAATTACTCGGTTATAATAAGCACCAACTAAATTTTATTCTTACCAAAAGTGAGTTTATACTTACGAAATATGTATATAAGAGTAATTACTTAAGATAAGTATTTACTCGCTGTTTTTTATTCATATCATTTGAAGTATGAACTTCAAATATTGCAGTATAAACTACATGCCCATTTTTATTCATAAGACCCAATGTCTAATTTTTTGTATTTTTCACACAAAAATTTTCTAAAATGGTAGTTAACCAATAAAAAAAGTTAGTTACCATTTACTGCTGTAATTTGGTAACTAATTGACCTACAGAGTTCCGGTTAGATCTAAATAGTCAAAAATTTAATGCTTTTCAAAAACGTATATAGTCACTTTCGTCGAAGAATGCATAGTTTAGGAGATATAGAGCAAAAACTGAAAAAAGTCCTAAGTTTTTGCGGTTTTTTGTGTGCTACACTTTTTCCACAACTTTTAGAGAGTTGCAAACTTGGGTATACACTACCCTAATGAGTCCAAACAACGTACTAAAAAATCAAAGATATATCATGTTTTTCGAATTTAGCGATTTTTTGTGTCGATTTTGACTGGCCTATAAAGTTTGGGCAAATTTTTTAGAAAATTTTTGTGTGAAAAATACAAAAAATTAGACATCGTCTCAAATGGGCTTTATATAGAAATATTTCTGAATTGGCACACGAACTTATCGGATTATCTTCAGTTATAATTTTGAATTGGTAATCATCAAAACATCACAAAAACAACAGAAATAATCAAGTAATTTTGAGATGCCAAGGGAAAATTCGAAACCTGAAGAATTGATTATTAGTTGAGTTTATATACTGAAATTTTTCGATTTAAAAAAATTATTTGATTAAGAGATTAAGTTCGGATTAAATATAAATTATTTGAACTTAAATTAAAGCCGAAAAAATTATTCGGGAAGGGTTCATAATAATTATATTGAAAATTGATGGTATCAATTACGCGCCATATTTTTAAAGTTCAACCAGGAGGGTACTTTATATAAAAGTCAAAGAACTGCAGTCATCCGAATTTTACTTTTCTTGTTATATCCTAAAATTTGTTGTTAGTACTAAAAGGATTATCGGATAATTCCGTTTGGATTAAATAATAATTAAATAATTAACATAAAAATAATAATACTTAGTTGAATTACTTAAATAATAATATAATAAATAAAAAGCCCAATATATTGAAGCCTAGGCTTCGAGGCTATGTTCGTTAGGTTTTACGTGAATACATCGTTGAGGGATACCCGTTTTATATCAGGTCTACCGATCAGCTTAATACTAATGATAAATTTCGAATTATTATCAATTTTCTGCAAAATCTTGGAAGTTGTTTTCATGTTTTCAAATCGATGTTATCCGATCGGTAGACCTGGGCGAAAACGGATATCCCTTGACGACGTATTCACGTAAAACCTAACGGCTATGTCTCCGACATAGCCTCGAAGCTTAGGCTTCAATTTTTTTAGAACCTTTTTAGGTGCCTTTTTTTGAATTTTTACAACCTAAAAATCTCATCTCTACTTATTTAATTTCTTTTTGTTCTTTTTTCTTTTTCCAATTCTTTTCCTAGTTTTTCTTCTTATTATCTATCTTTATAAAGATATATCTTTCCTAATATTGCTGTTACTTCCTCTTTCTCTTTGTTTTTTCATTTCTTCTCTTTCACCGCTAGACGGTGGGTTTCTTTTTTAGCGGTATATTGATTAAAAAATTCTTTCGTGTACACTGCTTGTGAACTTTGAATCAATTTCCATTGTTCTTTTCCATCAACTATTTTTATCTTCAGATCTCCGTACTCTTCACATCACTACCTAGAGATGACCGTGACTAACGTCACTTTTTCTAACGTATGTCTTTGAGCCTTGTTGATCGTCATGACAAAGGCAGGTTTAATTGGAGACTGTCGCCGTCTTAAAATAAATCGGAAGTCTGTACTGATTGCCGCTAAATCTATGCTAAATCTATTATGATTCAACATAAAATATCCGATGGGCGCCCGAAGGAATAAATCTTAGTGGGGGCAACTAATACATAAATTTACAGTTTCAAAATTTCATTTTGCTGTTTTTTCGTCAGTAAAAATTGTTTTCTATTCTTCCATTTAATTTCCCAGGAGAGGCAAAGGACCCTACTGTCCTTAGGGACAGTATACACTTATACACTTATATACACTCCATATACACTTATCCGGTTATCCAAGAAGATGCATCTTATGAATCGTATGAACATATTCATACATCTTCAACTTTGTATCGTACATTTTCGATTCTCCTCTATTTCTTCTCATTAATCAAGTCTGCATCTTCGGGTTTTTCAAACCAACACTGCGATACGCTGTAGCAGCCGCATTCTGGCTTTTTACTCGACTGCCGGTGAAAGGTTATTATATTAACCCTGAAATTAGTAAATTTCAATTATGTAAAGAACTTTTCTCGACCCTGTAGTCTTAATTAAACTGGATGTTGGAAATAGTGGGTTTTTTGGGTCCTTTACCCCCTTTTGGGTAAATATATCGATAGAGTAGTTTTATTTGAGTAGGACCCAAAAAACCCACTATTTCCAACATCCAGTTTAAATTTCAATTGTTGTTTTGTATCGTAATTATTTATTATTTTCTTTTTCAAATATTTTTAGGTCTTAACCTTATTTTAATATATTTTTCGGTTGGTAAAAAAATCGACCAATCAGAGTGTTTCTTTCTTCACAGCAGCGTGCTGGGATTTTATGTATTAAGATTATTATTACTAGCTGGAAAGCCTGTCCACGGAAAGGCATCTATACCTTTTCCAGTATGATTTGGAACAAATGAAAACAGATTTGGAGCAAATAAAAACACATCTGAAACAAGTGAAAAGAAATTTGAAACATTTGCAACAAAATGAAAACAGATTTGGTGTAAATCAAAACAGGTTTGGTGTAAATGAAAACACACTCGATGTAAATGTAAACAGATTTGGAGCAAATGAAAAAAGGACCAAACGGTTGCATTTACATTTACATCGAGTGTGCTTTCATTTACACCAAACTCCATCAGGCTTGTTTCCTCAGTAAAATTTAGTATACAACTGATGGGTGCTTGAATTATTTCCGTATGAGTAGCCTCAACAGGGCAGGACACATGCATAGTAAGTGAGTGTGAAGTCTTTTTCTCCTCATCGTACTTTCTGCATGTGGTGTCCTATATAACCCCAATTACATTGAGTTACCTATTCAGACAGCAGTACTCTGTAAGTAGTCCTACTGTCTTCCTCAGCTGTGGTCTACTCAGCTTGAGGATTTCGAGTTTTATTTTGTTATTGAAGGGCCCACCAATGAACTTTAGCTAATGCCTCAGTCCCGGAAAGTTCCTCCTGTATGTAAGATGTTATTTCCCTTTTGCGGTCAGACATGCTATCTCGCGAGTTACTTTTGGTCCTACTAGATATCGTTTTACTGCAGCCTTAGCAAGGGCATTTATTCCTGCGTGTCCCTGTTCCAACCATTCCACTCTATTCCGGACTTTTAGAGCTACCTGACTGTCTGTCATGATACAGATCCTCTTGTTTGCATAAACCCTCCATGTGATTTCCTCTGTAAAGAATGTCCCAGCAGTTATTTCTGCCTGGAACACAGTAACGTGGCAGCCCAGGTTGATGCTGGACGCATCTCCTGTTCTACGTTTGCTAATCCCTCCTCAAGTGCTGATTTCCGCTTTGGATTCATCTGTGTACCAGATGGTATCATATCAAACCGCCAATTCCTGCTTGGTGCCTTCCACTCCCCTATCATGTATGGGAACATACTATACATGATTTGATCGAGATTTTTCTAAATCTCAATTAATTCGTCTAAAGTTTTACTCGGACTAATGAGAATTCGAAACGGTAACTGTTGTAATAAAAATAAAATATATCAAAATAAAAAGTATATAATATAAAAATAAAGTAAGGCTAACTGCTGTTTATAACAAATAGTTATTTGTGCATCAAAACACTAAAGTTCAATTTTATCACAAATGCGGATATTGTTTGACGAGATGACGAGAAAGAATTTGGAAAGCTTTCAAATTATCGAGATCACATAAAAAGTGTTTTTACCCTCTCTTTTTGAGTCTATTATTTTAATTAGTAATTTCTGGAAAAGCTTTCCAGTTGACAATCTCGAGCTTATCAGAATCATTCAATAACTATTTACCTTTGTATAACTTTTTTGGAATTTAAATAAATTATTGAATAGTAGGAAATAAAAAATATTATTAAATATTTAAATGTTAAAACGAGAAGTAATAATCCTTTAAAGAAGTTTCCATAATTCTTTGTAAGTGCAAGGTCAAAACTAGAAGTACGGTTGAGTTTGTTGGTCGGGCTTCGTTATAAGCTAAAGACTTGTTGAAAGGTAACTAGTGAATCGTAATGGCGCGAATGTTAAACTTGGTCATCGTACTTCTTGCTGTTCGTAAGTATCGAATTTTTGCAATATTTAATAAAATCCAATTAAAATCATATTTTAAATAAAAAGATATTCGTACAATTAACGATCCATGCATTTCATTATAATATTCATCAAGATTCATCAATAGGTATATCAAAAAATTAATAAACAATTGATTGATGAACTGTAAAAGTTTAAAGTTTATAATATGTGCAATGTGAAAGTGTTTTCAAGATTTATTTTTAAAGGCTAACCACTAGCTCAAAGTCGTTCCTATGTTAATAAAATTATTCATCATTACTGTTAAAATTCCAAATTGAACAGTTTTTGCATATTTCAATGTTTTAACATTTTATTTGCATTAATTTTAGAATTTGCGGTATGCGCTCGAAAGCAACAAAATAAAAAGCAGGAAGCTGAATTAGATGACGAAACGTCGGAAGAATGTCCAGAACCGTATGGATTTTTTGCCGATGCCGAACAATGTGATAAATATCACGAGTGCAAAGGTGGAAAAATAACAGAAAAGCTTTGTCCAGATGGAATGGTGTTCAATGATTACAGTAGCGAATACGAGAAATGCGACTTACCTTTCAACATCGACTGCTCAAAAAGACCGAAAATGCGTAAGTTACAATTTCTGCGACATAATTACTTTCTTTTATTTATATCATTTCATTGCTGTGACTTCAATTAACTTTCTAAACTAACATACATTAAATTCAGGGTCAATAATGAAATATTATACTTTTTCAACAATATATTTTTTATTTTCTAAATTGACGTGCTTATTGTTGCATAGAAACACCTCAGCCAACTTTACATTGTCCTAGAAAACACGGATATTTTTCTCATGAAGAACCAAATGTCTGCGATAAATTTTACTATTGCGTAGATGGAATGTTTAACATGATTACTTGTCCTGATGGTTTAGTTTATAATGACAAAACTGGAATATGCACTTGGCCAGATGAGGCACAGAAGAAAGGATGCTCTTCAAAAGGTGAACGACTGATTTATTTATTCATTTAAACTCTTTTTTGCTCAATGTTTTTCTAATAAAAATAATTCAAACATTTTTGCAGATATATTTGAATTCGATTGCCCGAAGGTAAGCGAGATGGAAGGATTGACACATCCACGTTATGCAAGTCCCGATGATTGTCAATACTTTTATGTTTGCATTAATGGAAATACTCCTCGCCGTAACGGATGCAAATTAGGGCAAGCTTTCGACGAGAGAACCAAAAAGTGCGATTGGGCTCGCAAAATCCCAGAATGGTAAACGGCCGTTATTTAGAATAATTGCAAAAGCATATACAATTTATTTTTTTTAGTGCCGATTGGTATAAAGGTCAATTGACCGATGAACAGCTAGATGCTTTGGAAAACCCCCCTAAACCAAAAAGACCCAATGCTCCTATAAACAGACGAAAACATCCTAGAAAAAATACAACTCCTACACCTGACGATGAAGATGAAGAATAAACCTACAGACTGAGATTTAATAATAAAATTACAATTTTTATTTGTGATAAATTATTGTTATATTAATAAATAAAATTGTAATCAACACAACATAATATCAAAAATAAATATATGTTGAAATTTTTTTAATTTCGAAAATTTTAAATAAAAAACGAATAAGCTAAATATTAAATAATTAATTTATTTTAACTTGATTTGTACAATATTTTACCATAATAATTCGTCAATAGTACTGTTAAATAAAATAAAATCTATTATTTTCTGGGGAAGATGCAAACTATTAGCAGCATGAAAATAATCTACAGGGTGGATTCTCGCACTACAACTTTTTATAAGTTCTCTTACACTATTTCTACTTATCTCTTGAAGAGATCTAAGATTTTTTGAAGTTGGTGGGGTAAAATATTTAGTTACGAGCTTAAAATATTTTTTACAAATAATGTGTTGTGAAAACAATCTGTCATAATCCACTTTATCCTCTACTCCGCAAATTATGCTAGCCAAATATTCGACATTATTATTCTTATTATAATTATCCGAATAATTGAACTCTAAGGCAAGAGATAAAAGTTTTACTTCATCGCTTATGCCATAAATTAGCAAAGCTTCAGCGATATCGCTCAAGGATGACTGAACACCCAAAGATATCCATAATTTTATCATTTCGATTCTTTGATTTTTTTCAGTTTGCTTTTCAGAAAACTCTGATAATAGTAGTGAAAAAATATTTTTCTGCTTATAATCCACGTACTCGTTTATAATTTCTTGAGCAATGCTTGACGTAAACATGAGCTTTAAGCAGGTGTACCAATCGTTGGAATTGTACAACCTATTTCTCAAATAGACATAAACCAGCGGTTTGCCACAAATTTCTACAACTGAATTAAAAATTGGATTGTTTTGTTTCCATAAGAAACGCAATAATTTCATGTTGTCCTCCAACAATGTTTCAGTTTGTAAGGATAATAATCGATATGTCATTTCACATATTAAGTGGCAGGGTAAACTTGGAACCAGATCGCATAGTAGCAATGCTGCATCAAAATTACCAAATATAAGAGCTGTTTCTATTGGAGTAGCAAAATACTCATATTCACAAATATATAATAATTCAGCATTATACTTCATTGTAGCTTTGATTGCGTCTAACATATTATGCTTACAAGCTGTATGTAAATCGTTTTCTTTTCTAAACGATTTAATTAGTTTTGTGTTATTCTGGATACCAGAAGGTACCATTATATTGCCACTTTGATTTAATTGGTGCATGATCGCTGATGTGTATGTTATTATTTTTCTTTGATTTGTTACTTTATACTTTTTCTTATATAGAAAAGATGAGACTTCGTGTGCGATCATATAGTTTTGGCTAGCTGTATATTAAAATACAATTATGGATTGATTTGGTATTCTTATTATTGTGATCTTGTTGGTGGTTGTTTTGCTGTTGATTACATTTTCCTTTATACTATAAATATAATCTTTATAAGCGGATAAGCTGCTTAAGTGGATAATCTGCTTAATGCTAATGCTAGTTAATGCTCCATTATCATTATAGTGGAGATTGGTACTAATAGAACTTGAAGAAGTATACGTAGTAAGTATCATTTCCACCCTCAATTTCTTGCAAACGGATGCGTTATTTTATTTAGCGCGAAGAATAAAGGTGAACGTAGAATGAACAAAAGCCATAAAGAAATGTTCTTATATGGACAATAGAAACACTAGAGGATATGATACTAAATTTCAATCTAGTTTGTTCAAAACTAACATCACATAATGCAAAAAAGAAACATTAGAAATAAAGAATAGAGTAAAAAGTGCTTTAATAGAAAAAGTCAACAACTATATTATTGTCGTCCCCATGTAAGAACAATAAATATGCAATTCCCCCCCCCCCCCCAGTCAAATACATTGTCGATTATCCACCTAAAAAATTTGTTTTTCCTGAATACTTATACCTATCAGGAAACTCATTATGCATAATTTTTGAAAGTAATTTTGATTTCTGTAGTTTTCATTTATATTTAATAATGAAATATAAAATATAATCTGAATGCGATGATATATGTTATGCATTGTAGTGACCATCTGTAATCACAGAATCAAGAATCACTGCTTGTAATTTTTCAAAAATCTTTAATATTCCTCAAAATAATGCATCTTTTTAATTATTAGATAATATTAACCGTTTGTTTAGTTCTGTTAAATATTATACTTTTTACAAATACATACCATTATAGAATATACCCCAAATCTACTTGAAATTTTTATTTTAACTTTATTTTCTATTAACCATTTAGGTTTAAAAACGAAAAAAAAGACTTCAATAATATTATCCTGAATCCTGTTCGATTTATGACACGTTAACAATAAAGTTAATTTGTTTTTTTATTATTTTTAACAGTTTTTATCCTCGCGAGCAAAATCTCAAAACTTCTATTATTTTACACATTTTTCGTTGTGAGGATATTTTTGCTTAAAGCATTGACCTGACGCAAAACATTTTGAACAAAAATGTTATTTGAGCAGCACTTGAACTTTTGTTGACTAGCTGTACATATTTGTTTAGGATTTTTATATATGAAATATTTTTTAACAGACTCAAAACACCAGGTAATATATTTTAAATGATTCCATAGATTTATATTTAGAAGTACGAAGGAATAATTATTATCTTAGTAGTTGATACATATTCTAAATTTAATTGCAACTGGTGTTTATCGGTACGGTACGATTCAGTTTCATTGGATGCTGCAACGGCATTTACAACACTCACAATACTAATCATTTTCAAATTTTTTATATAAACGTTTTTAAAAATATTTTAGAGACAAAATGTCATTTTTGACATATTATACTTACGAAGGTTTCTAACTAAGTCGACGATATATGTTTAAGGCAAAAGCCCGGTTTCTCTCCCTACTTGGTGCAAAATCAACTAGCTGGCGGGAAAACCAAAAAAAAAATTAAAAATTCGAACAATAAAAATGTATAAAATTTTACAATAAAATAAAAAAATTTCTAAACTAGTTTTTAAGTTATACCAATATTACTCTTCAAACTGACATTTGCATGCATTTCTAAGCATTTTCTCTGACAACCTCATATCAGATTTTAAATAATGCATGAGAGGGTTTAACACGCAAAAAATACATTTAACGCTAGAAATTTAAATTATATTATTTATTTATTCATTCATTCTTACGATTAAACCTTTTTAATATAACTTAATATAATTTAAACTCGAGCAATTTGCACAAATTAAATTACATTACATAGATTATAAATATTACAGTAAACATTGCATGCTAGAAAAACACAAAAATAATAAATTATAGAAAATAACAATGTATTATATTTAAAAAGTAAAGGCGAAAGTGTCACTTTTCACTTTGAATCAAATATCTTGCATATTATGCATCTCTTGAGAGAAATTATTTTTTTTTGCAATTTTATAGATCCACAAATAAGCTAAATATTTTTAATTAATTAGGATGAAAAGTATCATCGAATAGAATAAAAATGTTCTGTAGTAGTAAACATGAGATGCTTCATATAATATGAGAGTAAAATAATAATAATTTAAATACTAAATAAATAAAACATCTAATAACTGACAAGCGACAAAATTAGATAATTTTAAAATTTAAATAAAAATGAATCTAAAAATCCTTTGTCATGGCATCACGTGAGAACGGCTGAACCGATTTTGTTACTTAAAAATAGAAAATGTTTGTAATAGCCTAAGGAATGTTTTTACCAAAAGAAAAATTAGAAAAGTTACCCGAAAAATTACAAAATTCGGGAAAAATCTATTCAATA
Organism: Cantharis flavilabris; assembly: GCA_949152465.1. Lineage (NCBI taxonomy): Eukaryota > Metazoa > Arthropoda > Insecta > Coleoptera > Cantharidae > Cantharis > Cantharis flavilabris. Next base: position 15,012,126 of record OX424436.1, read on the forward strand.
GCAATTTTTTACTTTCAATAGATGGGGTTCTTAAATATTCATTTTCAAATATTCTGTGTTTGGTAGATGGCGACACTTAAATAAAACAAAACAAACAAACAAACCAACTTGTCAGATTGTTAGACGTTGGTAATTGCTAATGGGAAAATCGCGGTTGACATCCCGACCGTATTCATCACATTGCCCACTGATTTCTGCCAGTTGGCGGAATCGAAGTAAGGGCTCCTTCGAACTGTTTTTCCGGAATTGCAGCTACGTTGTTGAAAGGCGGCCCAACAGCTCATTCAGCACTCAAGTTGCCATTGAATATGCAAATCAATGAAACTCCAACGTGCAACCTTTCGAAGAACTGTGCGATGGCCAAAGTTTTGCAGCAATGCAAGTTGATCTTTGGGATGAATGTACAATGGCGCATAAAAAGTCTTTGGAGGCATTAGACCGAACAATGCAAGATCTACGAAACAATCAAAACCGGTTTGGTGGTGCGATGATTCTGTTGGCAGGTGATTTTTGTCAAACATTGCCAGTGATTCCACGGTCAACGCCAGCCGATAAACTTATGCATGCTTGAAATCGTTCGTTTTGTGGAAACACTCAAATTAAGTATAAACATGCGTGTGGAGTTGCAGAACGACCAATCTGGTGAAGTATTTTCAAACCAATTGCTGGTCACAAAATACGAAAATTGGGAAGTAAAAGAGGGATTCACTCAAGCCACTATAAATTCTTTAAAAGAAGAATTGCAAGATTTTGGCTGAAATCCCTTGGGTAGTGATGCATTAACGATTGCAAAAAGAAAGAGAGAAGAAGAATTGGCTGCTGCCTATATGAAAATGAAACAGAAAGAAGAAGAGGAACTGGCAATATCGCTGAGTAATTTTGAAAATTCTTTATTAGAAGACGAAGGGGAGGAGGAAAAGGAAGAACAAAAAGAAGAAGAGGTATTGGCAATATTCCTGTGCAATTTTGAAAAAATTTTTATTAGATGAAGAAGGGGAGGAGGAAAGGGAAGATCAGTAATTGGCAAAAATAAAATTAGTAATTATTGTGATTTTGTGTGATATTGTGATTGTGTGAAATTGTGATTTTTATGAATACTTGGCAGTTTTGTTAAACTTTTCATTAAACCTTGATTTGTATTTTTTAATCATTTATTTATTTAGGTAATCCTTTTTCAATACATTTAGTATTTGCGATGACCATAAATAAGTCGCAATTCGTGTGAGCAAATATTGCAATTTGGGCAGGACAACGTCTGCCGGGCCAGCTAGTTTTTATATAAAATTATCCAGTAGATTGTTATTAAATATTAAAAGATTTTCTCATTTTCTAAAGGAAATGCCAGCTTTCCTCTTACATAATCCATATGTGGGGCATCCCAAAAATATAAATAAAAATGAAAAAACTTTTGAGTTAGTTTTAATAATTTTTAAACGAACATACAAAATATTTGCAGCAATTTGGAAGCATATCTGCAAATTTGGATGCTTTGAGCGGCAGGCAGAATAAGTGAAAATGTATGCAGTTGCGTAAGCTCAAGAACTAAAGCTTTCAAGAATCCCAAATAGGGTCGTCGAACGTCCAAAAAAAATTCTATTGTATCCGGAATTTACTTGAGTTGTTAAAATAATTTTAATTTTATTTAATTCAAAAGTTGAATTGTAAAGCTAAAATTCTGGGTTCGAATCTCGGACTTTCTTAGCTTGGCCTTCGAGTATTCACAAAAGTCTGATCAATTCCTAAAACGTCGAAGTCAAAAATGAATAAAAAAAAAATAAAAATACTAAAACAGATTAAAGAGATTAAACTTCAAACCTTGGGCTTAATTGCAGTTACGATTTCAAAATTTATTCTGTCTGATAAACGTATATTGAGATGTATTTTTTCAGATGCTAAAAATTTCCAAAACCGAATTCTCTAAAAATATAATCCTTTCGAAATTTGCCCGACTAACTTTAATTTTCAATTCAAAATAATTTTTAATATAATATAAAAATTTAAATAAATTTTACACCGCCATACAGCTGTCTAATTATGATTTTCTTTGCCGTTCTTTTAATATTTTCTTTTAAAATTTACGAATTTTACCATTCAAACTAATTATAATAAATTATGATTCCAACCTTCCATCAAATTATTATCCTTTCTTTATTAGAATCATCCAACTATTGGTTCTGAATTATTTTAAGTATTCCAAATTAACCCTGCTTTATTCAAAATTATTCCGATTAATTTCATTCTTAAAAAATAAATTTTTGGAAAATCAAAAATCACTTTCATTTCACCAAATTATTCAAAACTTAATCAAAATTACGGACACACAAAATTTACCCTTGCTCTCAGTCGGGTATAATTGGGTAAAGGCCAGATTTTTACCGCTAGTTGGCGGTAAATCAACCGAAGCATGAGAATTACAATATTTTACAAAAGAAATAAAAATTACTTTTTAATTAATTATATAGGAGTATTATAATTCTCCGGAATTCGTTTAATTTCTAATAACCTATAATGAGATAATATCCCCTCCCCGAATCGGATTGCTTATCAGTCAAGTTACACAGCAAACTAATTTCATATCACCGCAAGCCTTATTACTTCGTCTAAATTTGCTAAAAATAATAATATTAATAGTATTATTCTTACTTACCTTTTTTAAAAACAATGAAAAATAATTGGTTCATATTAATTTGTATTGATTTAATTCAATTTGGGTTTGGATTTTTTGATTTTTTGTTTAATCTCAATAAAATGGGAAACTGGAAACAACTGGAAATATGAACAGGAAACATTTTGTTTAAAAGTTTTTACTGTTAGCTTTAGAAATAGACAAGAAATACTTTTTCCAAATTTTTTGCAAATACCTTTCAGGATGTTTTTTGAGAACACTTCTGTAAGTTGATAGCAGATTTATCGTCGATACTTACAATGTTGTTAAAACTAGAGCAACGCTAATATTATCGTACTTGAGATTGCTGTAGGCAAATGCATAAGCGGAAAATATATTCTGATTGTAGCATTGCAAACGCTTTTACCGAAAAGAAGTCACAAGAAGAATTTATTTGAAAATTTCTAAGAAAATAAAAATGACATTGCAATGACAAACTAACGGTGACCATTAAGGTGAACAGAGTTTATGCAAATATTTTTGTATTCCTCGCGTTGCCAGTCCGAACTTAGATTCAAAAAAAATTTTAAATTAATCACTTTAAAACTAACAGAATATCTTGTTTAAGAAGGAAATCAAAAATATCGTCAGAAAAATCAAATAAAAAAAAACAGTAAAAAATACCTGGTAAAATATTAAATTGGGCAGATACTTTGAAAAATATATAAGTTGAAATGTTCAAGTAAACTTACATTTTTTTATATTGCACTGCAGTGACTAAACATTTTTATTGTATTGGTATATTTGAATTACCATTCGTTACAATAATAATAATTACTCCGAAAATACAAAAAGAAATGTACTTTTTAAATTAGTTTTGATTTCTTTACTATTCTGATTAGTAAATTTTAGCTAAGTTACTCAGAAATACAGAATTACGATATTTAATAGGATTAAAGCATGAGTTCTAAGTTATTGCATCTTAACTTTTTTTTCGCGTTTTCTTTATTAATTATTATGCACAAAAATACACAAATTAAAGGTCAAAAATACCGCTATGTAAAAGTTTACGTCGATCATACTAATAATTTGAGATTTTTTTTCTTGATTAAATTTAATTTAAATTTATTTGATTGCTTATAGTTTAAATTTAGATTTGCGGTAAAAGTTTAAATAATTAAAATTTATATAGGTACTTTCAGAAATATTCAATTAGATCAAAGATATTCTTCAGTTTTTAAATTGAATAAAATTATTTTTCTCAAGTGAAAACCCTAATGAAAAATGATATAATAGAAAAATACAATTTAAAAAATGGATAGCTTATCCGATGAGTTACAATAAAGGCAAACTGTAATGTCAATTAATTATATGTTAATTTTTTTAAATCAGTGAAGGTTTGAACAATTTCCTATTTTAACTTGAAATTTTTAAAACTTTTGATAAAGATTTCAATTTATGTGGCGATTTTGGGCATCCTTTTTAATCTTAAAGATTAGTATAATTTTTGAGTCATACAGGTAGGTATAATCAATTATGACATGATTAAGAAATACTAATTAATTTTCATCAAAACACGAATTTGCAATTCAAAATTCAAATTTCAAACCACAATTACCAAACGTTAAACGAAGAATTAAAGGTCAAATTCGTAACTACAGCCTGCATCACATATCTTCTTCTTGGATAATATCATGGAAATTTAGGCAAATATATAACTTTTATGTAAAGAATATTACGTAACATTAAAAATGGGTAGGTAATAACTGTTATTACGAAGAAATCGACGCGCGTTTTAATTTAATTATCTGATTAGTAGGCATAAAATAACGAAAAATTAAAACATTAATATGATTTTATTGGAATTTCTTTTTTTAACTCATCGACAAGTTGGTACATAATTAAGATTAGAGGTCGTGACAAAATATCATGCTGTTATGTAATCACACATAGGCGACTCCTTGCACTTTCGCCGTAACCTATAGCAAGTAGGTGAAAGTTTTTGTAATTTAAAATATTTAAAGTTTACGACCCAAAACAATTTAAAAAGACATTTAGAAAAGACGCTTTGCAGTAATAAAGCATATTTCATAGAGAAGACAACTAAAAGAAAACGAAGAAAACGCAAAAGAAAAAATTTGTAATAATATAAAGTAATGGAATCAAAATGTTAAATCTGGGTTTATTGCTTCATTGGTGCTTGAGAGAAGTTTTTTCAAATACTTTTTTTGGACATACCAAGAAATGTTTAACAAAACGAAGAAGAGAAGGGACAGTAAAAATTGTAATCCTGGTATTGTTGAATGTTGTTTTTCTTTTCAATTTCTAGGAAACCAAACAACTTTTAGTTTCCTTCGACGGAATTTTGTCAAGTAAATTATCAAAGTTAATCATGCAATTGTTTGCAATGTTAAAGTAATTTACTTATTTATAAAATTAGAAAGAATTTCAAATGACAAAAAACTAAGCAAAATTTCTCCTCGACCTTCAATGGCTCTGAACATAATCACGAATTAAAGGTACTCGACTGTGTCGCTGAATTTCTTTGGATGAAGTCAACGATTTTGTTGCTATTTAACCTTGATGGAGCATAGGGGTGTTTGCAACAAATACAATCATAGATTGATTATTCGAAAAAAACACCTACACGTTCCAGCACAGCCATATCAGGCATGTATCGTACGGCTGCACCTTTTTGTCCAATGTCCTTTACAAGAATTTTTTTTATCAATTGAACAATAAGTGATAGAGAAATTGTTTTAACAGAAGTATGAAAGGTGAACTTCTTTAAAGTGGTAGGAGGTAAAATGCGACTACCCAAGTGTAATGAAAATTAAATATTCTTAATCGTTTAACGTTCTTAGATTGGTTGAACCACTGAAAGCAAGTTCTTAAATAGAAGAAGTCGTCGCAAATCATCAGTTTATAACAGAAAGTAGACATTATATCACCTAATTATTAGCCTAATTATTAAACATAAAGTGAAAATGAATGTTTTTATAATTGGACTTGTTTTTGCATGTTGTTCTATTACATGTAAGTATTTTTATTTCTTTTTCAAAAAAATCGAATTAAAATTATTCTCGGAAATAAACTTTTATGCTAAGCGAAAAGTTTTAATATTCGATTCACGCTGAAAATTCAAGGGAATCTTGTGATTACTGAATAATAATTGCCAGTAATTTAAACGAAAGGTTAAGGACGAAACCTGAAATATTAGCACAAAAGTAATAAAACTTTAAGGAATATATTTAATTATTCAAATAAATAAATTACTTAAGATAATCAAAAATATGTTGAAATGATCCTACGATTGTTGTATAAGTAATATATAAAACTTTCACTTTTATGTAACTGGTTACATTATAATATGCCGGTTATACACACAGCGTTTCGATAATTTAATGTTTCATTTTAGATGCTCAAAAATTCAAATGTCCCATCAAGGATGGAAGCTACGAAGATCCAATTCAGTGTGATAAATTCTACGAGTGCGAGGACGAAATTCCTACCGAAAAACTGTGTCCCGATGGTCTGGTGTTCAACCAAGCTTTAAGAAAAATCAACAAATGTGATCAACCCTTCAATGTAGAATGCGGCAATCGATTAGAATTACGTTAGTAGTTCTGCCTAAAAATCTTTCTCAATTTTATTGAATCCCATTTTTTAGAACCACCCAAACCGAACAAGTTATGTCCACGCAGAAATGGATTTTTCTCTCATCCTGACGCTAATGTTTGCCATGTGTTTTACAACTGCATCGAAGGAGAAGCTACCGAAGTAAAATGTACCGCAGGTTTACATTTCGATGAATTCAGTGGAACTTGCGTTTGGCCCGATACTGCCGGACGGGAAGGATGCGACGAATCCGTCACCAGTAAATTTATCAATATTATTAAAGTATATCCTCGATAAATTTTTTATTTTTAGCTAAACTCAAGGATGGATTTATATGTCCAAAAGTAGGCCAAACTGATTCTAATGGTCAAGTAGTTGTACATCCAAGATTTCCTCATCCCACCGATTGCCAAAGATTCTACGTATGCTTAAACGGCCACGAACCCAGAGATCTAGGTTGTCAAGCTGGAGAAGTATATAACGATGAAAATCAAAGATGTGACGCTCCAGAAAACGTTCCCGGATGGTACGTTGTTAAGGAAAAAATTAGCAAAATCCAAATTAATTTATTTTATTTTGCAGCCAAGATTGGTATAAGGACGACGATGCACCACCTTCAAAAAATAAGGCATAATAAATCATATTTATTTTTATCCTTGGTATGATGGTGAAATTGTTTTCGTAAAGACTTCCTGTTCCTATTGCAACAATTTTACGTGCCGTTACTGAATTTTATTGTTAATTTAACTTTAAAAAAATGTGTTTCAAATTTTTGTATATAAAATTACAATAAATAAGTTTTTTTATTCTGTTATTTCTTAAATGACGATGCGAACCGATTGTGGACTGTTGAGCATATAGCAAAATATGAATATATGATTTAATATATTACTTCATCTAGAAAAACAAGAAAAATTAATTTATTGGTGAAGAGCAAACAAGTTCAGAAGATGTTATCGTTTCATCAGTTGCAAGTTACTCTTGTATGTGGTTAGACTTAAAAACATTACACTTGCCATTTTCAAAGAATTAAGCATGTTGAGCATATTTTACTACATTTCTTTCTTTATTGGTTTGTTGGGTAAGTTTTTAAGTTTAAATTTTTCCGTCTTCTTAATTTTCACATCGTCAATACGCAGGTACAAAAGTTTTATCGCAAGATATCGACTGTAAGCAAGGCACTGGCTTTTTCCCCGATGCAGAACAATGCGATTTATATTATATTTGTTCTCGAGGAAAGGGCGAAGTTAAATTATGTCCAGACGGGCTAGTTTTCGATGACAAAAATCCAAACAAAGAAAGATGTGATATTCCAGCAAATGTCGATTGCACAGACCGACCTATACTACGTAATATAATTTTAATTTAAGTGTTACTTCATTTTTAAAGTAATTTATGTATTTTAGAACCTGCCAAGCCAAGCAAAGGATGTCCTCGTGCAAATGGATATTATCGTCATGAAGATCCGGTACAATGCGATAAGTTTTTTAATTGTGTCGATGGTGTTCCACACGAGGTTTCGTGTCCTTCTGGTCTTGTCTACGACGATGCTGTTAGTACTTGCATTTGGCCGCAAGATAATCACAATAAAGAATGCACAAAACCAATCAAGGGTAAGTCTCTTTGACTTTGAGATTTCGGATATATTTTTTATGCAAATCAGGTGTCCTGGATGATGGCTTCTCGTGCCCAGGAGATATCGTGACAGGCCCCGATGGCCAGACACTTCCGCATCCGACTTTTGCTCATCCTAGTGATTGTCAAAAGTTTTACATATGCAGAAATGGAATTCAACCGCAGAGAGGATCGTGTTCTTATGGGACCGTGTATAACGAGGTTACCTTTGCTTGTGACGATCCGGCCAAAGTACCTGGATGGTAAATATGGTTAAACTCAAATGTTAAATAAAATTTATATGTTTTTTTTCAGTGAAAAATATTACGACGACGTAGAAAATTCCGAAGGGGGAAACTAAAGTTTTAAAAAACAAATTACGTGTTAATACCTAGTGGTACTTTATAATTATACATCAATAGGAATGCAAAAATTATGCAATCTTAAATAATTGGAGCAGTGAAAGCAATTTTATTAATAAAGTGTTTATTCGATTTTTAAATTATGTATCGCCATATATTTTTAAAGTAAAATGGTGTAAAAATAGCTCGCCAATTTCAAGGTAATCCACTTTTGGTTAAATATGGCAATTTCTGAAAATTTATTAAAATTGAGAAGTGGTGATTGCTATTTCAAGTTTGAATTTTAATTTATGTCTTTTTAAGGTTGCCAACCGGTACTTCAATATTTTAAAGTTAAAAAAATTCTTTCGGTTTCAATAAAATCCGCCGGTATAATAATGTATTATTAAGTTTTCCAATTTTCGTTTTTCCCAAGCCCAATCAGGATTGGAAAATCTTCAACCGGATTGAACGATTAATCTGGTCAATACAAATTGCAGATCCAAACACTTGATCGTAATATTTGGAAGGTTTTTTTTCAATTTTTGGTATGATGGACTACCATTCGGCCATGCAAAATTTCGATTTTCCATTTAATGTCGACCTTGCGACCAAGGTCTAAATCCAAGAGCAAACTAAGAATTAATCTGCAGAATAGCTATGTTAATAACTTTCGCGAGCATGGCTTCTTTAATAATTCAAAGATTTGGTTGATTAAAAGTCAAAAATGTCGTTTCTAATGCATAAAAGCACCGAAATTAAATATGAAAGGTAGGTAAATATTGTTTAGTGAAGGGTACACTAACAAGCTGTTGAGAACAGAACTTGAAGTAGTAAGTAAGTTAATAGAAAGTGTTGTAAACGTTGGGCGGTCAGTCATCAAGGATATAGCAACCAATATGAAAGCCTTCCTGTGTGCTACCGTATATTTAACGGCCTTTGTTTTTGGTACGTACTTACTTTAATGAATAACTAACAATAATTAAATTTATATTAACAAAGAGACAAATCAACGTCTTCTTGCATATATATATATATAGATCACATTAGCCGGAGAAAGTTCAAGTAATTTATAAATTAACAATTTTTTGCACTTGAATATTTTATCAGTTTTTTAACATTTAAATAGAAACAAATTTAATGATGTACAAAGGTTGATTTTATATGAAAAACTTGTTATTCAGCTTTCCATACTAAACTGTTAATCAAACGTATTTAGTTCACGAAAGTTGTTTCATTATATGTTTATCCCTTTTAGTGCTCTAGTTCACTTACTAGCTAAAAAATAACTAAAAAAGACACCAACTCGACTCGTTAATCAAGTATTTTATTGTTTTCATTTTGCAGTGCAAGGGGGAGTTTTAGTGCAAGACGCTCCATCGTGTCCAAATCCTGAAGGAGTTTATGCCTATGCACATCCTGAATCTTGCAATTTGTTTTTCTTGTGCACAAATGGAACCCTTACCGTAGAACAATGTGAGAACGGTTTATTATTTGATGGTAAGGGTGCAGTCCACCATCACTGTAACTATAACTGGGCCGTTGAATGTGGAGAGCGTAAATCAGATCGTAAGTCAAAAACAATTTTTTAACACAATAACTAACACTTTTCCTTCTCAGTAACTCCAATTAGCACACCCGGTTGCGAATACCAATTTGGACTTTACCCAGACGGACCGGAATGTTCCGTCCATTATATTAAATGCGCCCACGGAGAACCCTATCCTCAGCAGTGCGAACCAGGTTTGGTGTACGACGAAAGAATTCATGGTTGCAACTGGCCCGATTTGTTGATCGAAAAATGCAACCCGGAATGTAAGGTTTTAAATCATTTACAACCATAATTGCAACTGACCGTTTGTTTTTAGCCGTTGTCGGTTTCAAATGCCCTACGAAAGTGCCATCCAATAGTCCAGCAGCCAGATTTTGGCCATATCCTCGATTTGCCGTTCCCGGAGACTGTCACCATTTGATCACTTGCGTAAACGGCTACCCTCGTCTCATTTCTTGTGGGGATGGAAAAGCTTTCGACGAATCCAGTCTAACCTGTGAAGAACCAGAACTTGTGCCACACTGCGGAGCAAAATAAAAAACAAATTGTTTTTGTAAAATTTGCATTGTTTTAGTTTCAATATTTTTGATGAATTGTAATAACATAAAATTGAGTTTCATTTGTACAGTTTGTTGTAAATTAAAATAAATTATTTCAATAGATACCTACACCTTGTGGTTTATTTTAAAAAAGCAATAAATTACAATAACGACAATAAAAAATTAATGTTGTTTGTTAAATTAGTGAAAAGTTAAATTGGAAAATATTGAGGACAAAAATACGCGTCATTTTAAATTTCACTTTTAAAGATTAATCTAGAAAAGACTTATTTTTCGAAAAGAAATGAACAGAATTTATATAACCTGATTGTGGATGCTTTCACAGATTTTTATTAGACGCAGCAGCAGATGAGCTTGGAATTGTTACGAGTTTAACTTCTTAATAAGAGATTGGAAAGCTATCGACGAGTAGATTATGCAGTTTACTTAAAAGCAGAGTCGCTGATGTCCATTGATCCACAAACCTACATTTAAGACCGGTGTAGCTTTTGGTGTAAACATTAAAAAGCAATTAAAAAAACAAATTTTAAATATTATAATTAATATTAAAATAATTAACTACTCCTTTGAATATTAATTTTCAAATTACAAATGGAATTTTTCCAATCTTTCAGTTTCACTTTAAAATAAAGAAATGGCAAAAAATTAATGTTTACATTTGAATTTCTAATACAAGACGTAGTATTATCGCTTACATTTTTCTCCTAATTAAAGAGCTGCTGTGAAACCTGGAGGCATAAATTCCTTAATGATAGATATTTTACTGATAATGTAGGATTCGGAGATGGTATAAAATGGTTAGAGTAGAAGGGATATATAAGTTAACATAGTGACCTAATTGTTTAGTTTACTCACTGTATTTTAAAACGTCTTCAAGTTTGTATTTTCTTGGTGGTGAGTGCGGAAGTGATATGACCATAGGATAATTTTTAATCGAATTTTATTGACATGCAGGTATGTAGAAATTTTTTTTTCTCTTCAATTTGATTAACAAAATTTGAGAAAAACCCATTCCATATTTGGATTAAAATTAAAAACTGTGCAAATTTTAAATTCTTTTTAATTTTTACAAACCCCAATTAATATAGCTTTTGTTGCTTTTCGCAGATTTCCTGTACATTCTTCGCTGCTTGCATGCTATTTATGATATGGCAAGGGCAAGCACAAAACGTCCCATTGGACTACAGATACAAAATGCGCCATCCACCTAATTCACCCCCACGATTATCTCCAAATCAACAATACATGAGAAAGAAAATGGAACAACTTTACAATCCACCTCGTCATTTAAATAAACCTCGACCAATTCCAATGCATTTTGCACCAGAATTTAACGCTCCACCGCTAGGACCACCTGCTCCAAAAATTCATTACAGACCAACGCCAGCTCCACATAGACAATGGAAAAATCCCAAAATACAATTTCATTCGAGCACCGAAAAACCCTTCCAATCGTCTCAAGCAATAGGAAACACCCACGAATTTGATTATCACGTTCAAACCAACAACATTCCAACCAATTCGATTCCAATTAAACAAGTAGGCGAAAAAGGTCCAATTCACACCATTCCGGCTCCGAATCTCAGTTTGGCAGATAAACCCATCGTCGTCGAAGAAGTTCGTCAAGAAATTAAACTAAAATCACATCGGCCACCCGGTCAGCATCAACAATCTTTCATACAACAAACTTTCGCTCAACCTCAATTTGATTATCCCCAATCTCAACAGCAACAACAACAATTCGTGCAACCACCACCGGTCTACACGCAATCGCAACCCTCATTTTCTCATCAAAAAATTCATCAGTACGCACAAAACCAACCCTCCGCTTCCAACCAGTTGTACCAAGTCACCGAAGGAAACGAGTTAATACCAAACAGTGCCGAAAAGTTAGTGCGAACCCAACAAATCTTTTTTCAACCCGAAGGAAATAACCAAAATTACGAAAAGTTACAAAATCCGCAATTTGGCAAAGCACCAGAACCGCAATCCTACAAACCTCCATCTAACGACTTCGGAAATGGAGAATTAAGTTCGGACGCTTTATACGAACTATTGAAACCTCACTTCGATCAGAAACCCAACTTATTTGTAGCACAAAAATCGTCGGACATTCCAATATCGTTCAGTGAATTTAAAGACGCGTCCGAAGTGATGTTCAAAGCAACCGAGCAACAACAAAAATTTGCACAACCAAACTTTAACCAAGCAAATCAAGTCTTTGCGTACGAACGACACGCGCCCCAAAATTTGCAAAGCGAAAATAACGAATCTGGTTTTTTGACGGCAAATTACAACTTCAAAGCCGATTTTCCATCGAATTCGGTGCCGCAAACGCAAGAACAACAAAATTTGCCATACATACAAGAAGTATTTAATCAGCAATCAAATTATGGGAACGGAAATTTGATCGAGTTGAATGGTAAGAATCAATTTAACAGTAATAATCAACAAGAAGAAACTGTAAACGGAGCGTTCTATACAACCTTAGAAAACCAACAAGCAGGTGAAACTTTAGCTTCGCTCCAAGCACTGGATCAAGGAAACAATTTGTTTACTAACAAAAATATAGACAATCAGACGCCGTTGGAGATTTACGTCGCCGATGATCAATTTAATGAACAAGGAAATGGTCAATCTTTGCAATATAATGACGAAGGAAAAAGTACGCAAGAAATACGCGAGCAAGAACAAACGAACGAACCAAAGAACGAGCAAGTTAGTGCAACAACTAAAAGAAGTAATTTTAGAGGAAGACATGGATCTTTTGGAAGTAGGACAAAACCAAAGCCAAACTAATAAATTATTTTGTTTCTGAACTGGCGATAGTTGATCGATTAATTATTTAAGTTAATATTTATTTATTTTATGTAATTTATTGTTGTAATTAAACTGTTGAAATGGTTTTTCCTATTTTTTATTTTTTTTTGATAATCAAGTTGTTAAGCCTCAAGTTACCCAAAACAAAAAATTTAATAAATTTTTTTAATCAATTCGTGTGACATGGAAGCAAACAGTAGCTTTAGCAATATTACAGTACGTTCACTTAATGCTAGATCAAAACAGTTTAAAAATTTAGGAATATGCAAGAAGGACCAATGCTTAAAAAAAATTCCTAAACGTCTTCCACCTTTACAACTACCAACTGCAGAAGAAGATGATATTTGGGAGGTTAAGGCGTTACCTGTAAACTGGAGTACATATCACGATATTTTTTTAAATTACTTTGTCTAAATAGTTTTTGTAGCTCCAATTACTAAAAAATCCGGTGTGGTAAAAAGATTGGAAAAGAAAAGACAAGCGCAGCATGACTTGATTCTAGCAGAAATAGATAATGCGTTTCACAATATTAGCATAGACGTGGAAACTGAATTACGAACAAATGCTGAGCAAATTAAAAATGATTTTAAAAGTACCTGTGAAGCCGTTGAAAATCTCATAATTACTATTAATGTAACAGAAGAAGGGCAAGTAAGCAATCATAACTTCAATTTTTTATTAAACTTTCTAACGAATCTAAATATTTCTCATGTAGTTAATATTGCTAACTCGAGAGCAGTTTGAATCGACTTCTAAAAGTATAGTAGCTCTATACGATGAATATTACGGACAGTTGGCCAAATTTGACAATTTTTTACATGATCTTGAAAAAACAAGAACGGAGAGCATCAAGGGTGTTCTAAAACAAGCTTACCAGAAATTTCATCAAATTTCTTATAAATTACCATTTGAGTTACAGCAATATTTCGAAGCTAAAATTTTGGTAAGTATAATTTTTCATTCTGGATTGTGCATCTTAATCTGGATTAACTTTTAGGAAATTAATCAAATGTTGCTCAATAATCTGCGATGTTACGAAGAATTAAAATTGAAGTTAAATCTTCAAGCTGAAAATCGCTGTCGCGTTCAAATACAAGAAGTGGATTCGATAAAATTTAAGTGGAGAGAATTGAAGAAGCGAGAGGCTTTGAAGCAACTCACGTAAGTGAAATTTAAAAGTAACGAAAGTTTTGGTTTCAATTGCGCTTTTAGGGAAAGAAAATTGTTAAAATCAAACTGTGAAGCTATGATGTTACAAACGAAAAGGGGAAAAGAAGCCAGTCAACAATTTGCCAATAAGGAATTAACGATGGGCAAAGCTTGGGCAAATACTATATCATCCTTTCCAGTTACTTCAGAGAATGTTATGGAATGGACTAGCGAAATGGATATAATAGTTAACGATTTAGGTAGGTACTGGTTTGGAGATTAGAGAGTAATATTTCTTTCAACTTCATTTTAAATTTTAGATTCGTATGCTCGATCTTTAATTGGGTTATATAAATTAGCGATAGTTAAAGTATTTGATAAATATTTCGAAGATCTCCAAGACCTTACGGATGGAATGATTGAAACTGGATTGTTAGAATCGACAGAAGCCATTTCTATCAGTACGGAAGTTTGTAAACCGACGATCGACACTGTTACGCAACAATACAGTAACGAAATAGGAAATTTACAGGCACTAAGCACTGTAAAAGGGCCAATTTAAGACTAACATGTTTAATTATTTTAGAACTTGTGGAAAAATATATTTTCCAATTTGAAAGAAAAGCTGAAAACCACATATAAGTTTTTGCATGCTGCTGCGCATTTATGGGATTCACATTTTATGAGAGTGCAAGAAGCAAAGCGCGTGATATTGGTGGATTTAAAAAATCTTATCAAGAAGAATAATAGTATATCTAAGGTAAACTCCAGTATTTTATACGAAATTTAAGCTATAAACGTAGAAATTATTATATATAAAAGAGCAAAATATTAAAATAACTGATATTGAAAGGTGATTGATTGCACGGTCACTTCCGTTGGTAGGTACACTGTAAAAGTTTTGTTTTTTTTACTCGATCAATTCTGCTTAGCCTACAACTCCATTTAAAAAAACTTTTTTTCCATTGCCCTCAGATTATCTGCAATTTTGTTAGCTAAATTTTATTATTATTGCCACCTACTACAAATGTTCTAGACTAAAACAACGCATTTGACCTTGAAAATCTGATATTAATTGAACAAACTTCGTCCTTGACAAAAATTTGAAGTATTAAACAAGATAATATCGAAAACCACTCATGAAAACTTCCTTTCAGAGTCAAGAAATACAGGTAAACGTTGCTCTAGATCTACTTCGACAGGCTCCAACTGTAGAAAAACTAGAAGAATACTTAGACAATGTCAATCGATTGCTAGATTCGCATATAACAATGTAACTCGTGAAGAGTATTTTTTTATATCAGAATTATTATATATTTTTGAATTAATATTTTCAGGTATCGGAATCAATTTTCAAGTGAAGCTAAAATTGTGGACAACAACAAGCTGATGACGGTAGAACTCGAGGTTCTCTTAGCAGAATTGGATTTATTTTTGAATAAATACGTAGACGAGTCAAACGAAGTCAATCCCACTACACAAAAGCAACGAGCAAGTCAATGTCCCAAAGATGATGAAAATTTTCAATCGATTGTTTTGCCAGCACAAATGAAACAGTGCGAGTTTCAAGTGGATGCTGTTCAAAATTGGATGTTTGGGTTAGTGTGACACCTAAAATCTCAATTTCCCGTAGAACTTTCTTTTTTGATTTCCAGACTATACGAAGCAATCCGAAAATATTCACTCAACTGCAGGGAGGAAGTTATGGAAGACGCTTTGAAATGGACGACAGAACACTCGGAAAGAATTGGAAAAAGATACGAATTGAAGTATGCTTTTCATTCGTCTCGTTACCTAAGATTGAAAGAAAATGTGTATAAAATTCGATTACTTGAAATCAATAAGCATATGAATAGAATACAAAGACACAAAGCTGTAAGTTTTTGTCTACAACAAAAATTCGAGTTTTTATCTTGTATGTCCAAAGGGTGCCGAAAGTGAAATTAATATTGTGAAGCAATCATATGCATTTTATGAAACCAAATATAATAACAAAATTAATGAGTTCAAACAAAAACTCGAATTAATAGATGCAAAAAGAAGGAAGGCAAAGAGGGCTGATAAATTACAAAGTTACTTACGCGAAATAATTTACATTACAAAACTATATCAAAATGAATTTGACTCAGAAAGTCAGATTCAAAACAACTTATACGAAACCCAATTGAGCCGCATACGAAATACGTCAGTGAAGTGTACACAGAAAGTTACGTAGGTAACACCCATACTGATCCAAACAGAAGTTTCACTAAATTTTTCAGATTGTTCTTAGAAGGTGGTAATTTCAATTATGACGAAGCTAAAAAAATGATAAAAGATTTGAAAAAATTTGATAAAGTAATAATCAAGAAGTTCAAAATCGTAGTGAAAGAAATCCAAATAAAACAGAAAAAAATTTTTCTGCAAGTCGATGCTTTGGAAGCCAATATACATAATATGTTTGAGTAAAAGACAGTTACTGAATTAAGGCCTAAAGTTAAAATTTTAGAGTTCAAAACGAATTGGAAGAACTGGAATTTACCGAAGGGTCGGTAAAGCTGATCAAAGATATTCAAGTGCTTTTAAGAACGGAAGTTTATAACGCAAAATATATTATTAAAAAGTTGGAAGACTTATTTAAATACATTCAAAACAAACATTCAAAATTGGTGGGAAAAATCGAATTTCTTGACGATTTTGAGTACGATTTCAACGGAATCGTTTCCTTTTTACTGGAAGCTCATGACGATCTATATCAAACTCCTCCAGCAATAAATGGTAAAACGCTTTTATTTCATAACGTATTTTTTACGGTGACCGGATATTTCGCTACCGGTAAATTCGCTCCCGGACATTTTGCTGCTTAAATTGTCCGGAAGCGAAATATTCTAGTACCAATTTTCACTTGGGACTGTTTTTTAAGCTAGCAGCCGAGACTACCGCGATATAGAAAATTTAGCCAAAAATCTTACTGGAAGTCCAAAAAATTATCTTCAACTACTATTTGATCGTGTTCCAATTAAAAACACAACGTTTATGTCGAAAGTTTGTTGCGGAATATACAATTCGCTTCAAGAAATTCAGACTAATGCCAAGGTAATATATTTTTTATTTAAAAATTTAAGTACAACTGCCGGTGCAAATGGTTGGACTTAAAACTGCCGGTTCTTGATACCAATCAGGATCTCTAGCAACGCCGTTCCTACGATAAAAGGAAGCTTTTATTACTTGGCATCGACCATAACGCACTCCAGTTGCTGTTTTCGAAGCATGCCACATATTCCATCCATAACCAAAACTTGTCGTTTCGGGAAAATAATATTTATTTTCGGGAATTACTTCGATTCTTTGTCGAAGATAATTTTTCCTTCCATCCTTTTGCATTCCTATAAAATAAAAAAAAATTACAGACGAAGTAAAAATCTTGTGATAAAACAAACCAGAGTATATTAACTTTTTTACTGCCGGTTCGATAGGTTTCATTATATTATAAACTGCATCCGGATCGATCGCAGGAGGCGGCAGTACTTTGTCTATCGAATGAACATTCGGATGCCTTTCTACATTTTGATAAGCCCCTTGTCGATCGCTAACCATTTTTTCCAACACTTCAGGCGGAACGGTACGACTGTTTGGTTTTTCTGCATACGCTACAAGCCGTTCTTCATTTTTACGAAACCACTTCATACGTAATCCTGCTTCTTTTTTATACGCGTCCTTCAGGCACAGCTCCTTGCGCGCGTTCATTCCTCTTTCAAACTTTTTTTCTGCCATTTTGTACTTGGATTTTGAATACCCGGATAAAAAAAAAAGTTCAAAATGATTTACGTTCTTAGAAAATAATTATGTCAAAAATAATTAAGCCAACTTAAGTTGCTTTTAATAAAAATTTTGTTTCCAATTTATTTTCAGGAATTTTATACCAAACATGCTAACATCGAAAAAAAGGAATTAGTTCAACCGAATTACGACGACTTCATGAAGGAAGTGCTGCAAAAGTATATCTTTTACCACTTGCAAGCTGAATTGGTATGGATAAACCACATAAATGGTTGTCGACTCCACTTGTGTTTCTCTGTACAAATTTAATAATTTTTTATTCAAGATTTCTTAAGTATCATTGAAAGTTTGAGAAACTTTTTTATCTATTATTATAAAAAGTTTACTAACACTCACTACAACATGCACTGTGATCTGTTCGTGGAGAATCATAACGAACTATTATCTAAATTTGATGAAATTAGACTAAACAACCTTTCAAGAATTCATGAAATTATGAACCAATTAAAACCTCTTCATGGATGCCCATCAAATAAGCATTTGCTTCAAGCCTTTGAAAATGAAGTGGAAGAAATTATGGAAAACGTTCGTGTTATGGACATTGCGGAATTAATAGAACCTTATGAGGTTTATAATTATTATAAAATAAAATATTATTTTATTTCAAGAATTTTTTAGGAAAACCGGTTGATTGCAATAGAAATGTACAATCAAGAACTTGAAGAAATTGATAATAGACTGGCACCGCTTTTCAAATACTCCTTCGCTAAATTATTAAATATTCCGTTGATAAGTCAATTTGAAGAAAAGCTAAAATTTCTTATTGCACTAAAAGCATCTATTACGGATGAAGAAGGAACTGGTAAGTCAGTAGCAATTATTCAAAGAGAATATTGCCTGAAGTATATATTTTCAGAATATGAAAGCTACTATCACAGTCAAATACGTGAAATTTTAATTCCTCCAGAATTTGAACCAACTATTAAAAACTTGAAGGAATGTCAAAAAACTGAATTGTTGGATTCTTTTCAAACTGATAATTGTGGACTATTTGGACTGATTCGTCCAAATTTTCTAATTCAGGTAATATCTCGTCTAACTTTTATCTTCATTTTCTAACGACTAGTGGTGGCTTGTGGCTTTTTCATTTAAGAAGGCATTTCATAACTTGAAAGTTACCAATTCTGATTGATCTTAAAGTACTTTACTTGAAGATTAATTATAATTTAATAACTTGAATTTCCTACCTTACTCCCCAATAATAACTACTTCTGATCTTAAACTTCTTTATTTGAAAACAATTTTGTTTTGAACATTTTTGCAAGATGCCTAATTTTAATAGCAAATAATACCAAAATTTTTTCTCAAACAATAATCGTTCGGTACTGACATTAAACTGTAGATCTCTGACATGATACTAATGAAAAAATTATGATAGATGTGAGTTCGATTTTAAAAATTGGTGCATATTACGTTGTAATAAAAATCACCTTTCCAAAAGTAAATTGGTTATTCCTATCTCACCTGGAGTATAGGTCTTCTCCAGTAATTAATTATGTGCTAAGGCCCTGATGTTGAATTTGCAACCAGTTAATTGAACGAAGGCCAAAGCGTAGATTCAAAAATAAAGATTGGCTTTCTCAGTGTCCAAATAAACCTCACACAAAGAATTGACGAATTTAATTAGATTCAATAAAATGGGGCCTACAAAATTTACTATATATAAAACAACGCAGAGAAATACTAATTAGGCACTTGACCATTACTTTGAACTTATAATTTGGTACAAAATCTGCACTAACAAACCGTTAAAAACTACGCACGACTTTTTAACTCAAAAATTCAAAAGTAGACCCCTTTCCATCTTGTGAACTCCATCAGATCGTGCAGGCATAAAACAACTAACTTAAGTTTCCATGGGCGTCCCAAAGACATTGTGAAAGGGTTGCGCACACACTTTTATGTGACATAAAATTGTTTTTATTTCTGCGCAATAGCAAATCTTTAACCAATGAAATGATAGTCGCCAGTAAAGTTTTGGTAATTGATACGCTATCATGGTTCCTTATTATACAAATATTTACCAGTAAAATGTAAAAGTGCAAACTCACTTTTATGAATTTCTCAAGGCTACTTTTTTTGATAGGGTTTGGCTATGCTTAAAAGTGGAACCTACATCTTAAAAGTAGGCTTACACTTTTACTCATAAGAGAAAGCATAAAATATAAAACTGAGTTTAAGAATGTAGTACCTATGATAAATTGATAATGATAGTTAAGAGCACCCATCATATTAGTCATGATTCATGTAGTATTGTTCTAATTATATATTTTTCTAAAATTTGCAACAATTTGCGTTTCTCTTCATTTTTACAAAAAATAGCTTTGCAGCTAAAATTAAAAAGCCACTTGATAATAATATGAAAGATCAAAATAAAATTGCAACTTACAATATTAAATTATTTATTTATAAAATCTCTAACGTAGATATTATCACAATTTTAAACAAATGAAAATCAACACAATTGTCTGGTTGATACAGATCAAGAGAGTGTTGAGAGTCACATAGGGGAGAGTGGGGGAATATCGACTGTCGGGAAAAATCGGCCAGCTTCAAATCTCAAAAACTTGGCGCCATACGAGCAAATTGTACCTACCAGCCGAAAGATGGTTTTGTATGTGACTAATTTACAAGGTTAGTATGGCGCTATCACTCATAGATAAGAGAGATCCTTACACATTTATTCACACAGGTGTGATATGGCTTTTAGTTTGTTACAAATTGTAAGGAAATTTTTACTTGTAATTTTAAATTGTAAAAGTTGTTTTTCTTTTTTGGTAAGTTTCTTTGACTGTTTGTGTGTAAGGGGGTTAATGCGTTGCATGTTTATACTGATATTCGAGGGTTTTTTGAAGTACTTTGTTTTTTGTAGACTTTGATGAGGATTTACATTAAAAAATCGAAACTAGTCAGTAAGAGATATTGTTGCAGTTTTATTTAATTTGACCCAAAAAACCCACGAGGAACACCCAAACTTACCTATTATATTGGGGGTCACGAAATTGAAGTATATTAATATAAATAGGCTAAAAAGTTGAGAACAAAAACAGTTGCAATTACGGCGTTACGCTACTGGTTTGAACCTAGCTAGCTATTGGCAGGGTGCGAAGTGGGGGTATTAAAACCGACGACAGCGTACGCGGTGGACAAATTGTGCAAAAAAAGTGGCAACTTTTCAAGTTGTCCTATGTTACCAGTGTAAATTGAACATTTTAAAACAGCTTTTTTTCGTATAAAAATCGATTTTACAGCAAAACTTTTTAGAGAATTTTTGTTGCAAATTTCATGGTCTTTAATTTTGTTTATTTACATTTTTAAATTAAAAAAAAAATTTTTTTAATAAAAAAATGACAGTTTACTGCAAAAATACAATGGAAAATTTAGAACTACCGGTGGCGTGATGTGGTGGCGCTGATGTTCGCACCCTGCCAATTCGGTCGGGATAATTTTTATTTTTTTAATTTTTTTTTGTTCTTAGCGTAAGTATTTCAATTTTAAAATTAAATTGCAGTTAGCAAAAACTTATTGTGCCTTGACGAAATATAGGATATATTTAGAAGAAATTAAGGAGTAAGTCACTATATTTTTGATTAAATTTTTCCATTTTTATTATCTTTGATTTAAATTTTTTTTTGTGTGTGTATTTTTTTATATATGTATTTTTTTGCGCATGTATTATTTTGTTTTATTATATTTCAGTGTACCTACTTTATTCGAACAATCTCTATTATTTTTTTTTATTAAATTTATTTTTCATATTTTACTTAAATTATTTTATTTGCTTTGAGCGAGCTTGTTTGTTTTCCTGCGCTTCCAAAGTAGAAGTCGTTCGACGTCATCTTACTAAAAATTGAGCGTTGAGTAAAACAGTTCTCGTTGACTGATGACTAACGAGTGGTGGCAGCGTATCAAGGATAACTTCAAGGAATAATTCACGGCTACATTGGGGGGTGGCGTTCCCATAAATCACAGTCTTGGGCGGTTGCCACAGAGCATCTAATTCCAAAGATTACTACTTGAAATCTTTAATAGCGCTTAAGTAGTCGATATTCCCCCACTCTCCCCTACTATCATATTTGCCCGGTATCACGTCAAATCACCAAAACAAAAAAACCGAAATTCAAAAACATCGAAAACAAAATCGTCGAAAAACAAAAATACCGAAAAACAAAAACACCGAAAACAAAGACACCGAAAAACATTGACTTAGTGTTTGAGTAAAAGTTGGTTTATGCAAAACGTCGACGCACGCAACGCACGCACCGCACGCGTCCAAATAAAGTTGAAGCATAGAATTTCAGTAGGAGCGTTTATGCAGTTAGTTTACACTCTTGATTTTTGGCGGCGTGTGCACCATAAACCCTCCTACTGAAATTCTATGCTTCAACTTTATTTGGACGCGTGCGGTGCGTGCGTTGCGTGCGTCGAGGTTTTGGGGGCGTCCATTAATTGAGACGTTTAGGGGGAGAGCTGAATCACACTAAATCTCACGAGGGAGAGAGGGGGGGTCTCGGCAAGTATCACGTAATTTTTTTGTGTTTTTCTTCTTAAATAAAAATAAATTAAGCAAATTATGCTTTTTTAATAAATCCAACGCAATCAAGCACAGATTAACGCATTTACACTAAAAATACGCATTTTAAAAATCTCACGTAAGATTAGAAGGGGTGGAAGGGGGTCGAGCCAAATCTCACTAAGGGGGGCGGGGGGGTCTAAAAATCGCCAAAATCACCTCACGTAATTAATGGACGCCCCCTTTGCATAAACCAACCTTAACATGGAAACTCCTTTTTACGCGGGGTCATTGATTAATTAAGTTTCAATTAAACTTGATTGTTTATAGTTAAGTTAATTTGATAAACCTACATTACACTGACATTACAGGTACATACTAACCAATTCTTCTTTAAAAGCAACAATTATTGCTTGCGATGTGATTTAAAAAAGTTTTGTTACAGTTTTGATTAAATTAAATACAGCAATACGCCATATTAGTGCAGCGTCAGATTCTGAGAAACTGGTTCCAAACAAACCGAACGACATAACCTGATTTTTTTGCATGTCGACATTTGATTTAATTTTTGAACGATTTTGGTGCTTCTGTGTATTAAAACGACTGAAAAATACATAATCACATATAAGGCAGTCGTTCTTGAAGTCGTGGTGGATATTGTTAACAAATTTAATCGTTAAATTAATCGATTTATTATATCAAGCAATGTTCGAATTTAACTGTTCGTTTCGGCAATATCAATGACCCAAACGAATGTTTACCATGGTGGGCAAGTTTTTTGAAGATTGGAAGAATGAGAGAAATCCTCTAGTTGAAATAGTTGCAATGTAATGTTTTACATCTGGCCCTCGGTGCAAAGTGATGTCTTCGGGTGAGGTGGATAGTGTCTACAAATGAATATAAACCACTGTAGAGCTAATACTTTTTATAAATTTGACTGTCGATAATGTTGTAAAGATTTCAGATACAAACAAAGGTAGTAAGTAAGGTAAACAAAGGTAGGTAGTAGATCAAGTAATTTAACGATTAAATTTGTTAACAATAGCCACCACGACTTCAAGAGCGATTGCCTTATATGTGATTAAGTATTTTTCAGTCGTTTTAATACAGAAAAGCACCCAAATCATTCAAAAATCAAATCAAATGTCAACATGCAAAAAAATCAGGTTATGTCATTCGGTTTGTTTGGAACCAGTTTCTCAGAATCTGACGCTGCACTAATATGGCGTATAGTCAAATATTATGAATAAATCATCACCTTTAAGCTGAGAACACACAGCTACTTTTGATATCACCTTTATAGTTGCATTAAAATTTGAAGTTGTAAACGATGCCAGTTAGGTAATACTCCGGGTTACGCTATAAGATGACTAGTATGCTATGGACTTGATCCTGGCTGCAAATTCGCGCTACTTTTTCTTCTCTTGAGTTGGTTGTCGAAGCCAATGTACTTTTCTATTATTCATTCATGCCTTGTTCTATCTTCAGAACATCAATAAAAGAGTTTCCACGTCATTCAAAGACTAAGGTCTCTTTTGTAATTTTTGTTTTCGGTGTTTTGACGTGGAATCCATTTACCCTCTTTTTCTAACAGAAGCACATCAGCTCTCCATCTTTTCTATTATAATCACTAGCGGCTTTCTATCGTATATCTGTTGACCATAGATGTTAATAGAAGGCTAGATAACTAACTCGAGCGCAGAAGTGAAGCCTGTCATCTATTGTAAATGTATGCCAATTTGCCTTATCTACAAATAGCCGCCAGTTGACAATGGGGCTTTACTTCTGTTATATTGCATGTATTAGGAGTTGCGTATCTAGCCTTCTATATTAACATCTATGCTGTTGACATGTAGAGTTGAAAAAATTTAAACGTCAGCGCACAAGGTGGTCATTTTGAGAACTTTTGAATTACGTTTTCTGTTCTCATTGGTTCATTCATTTATATTATTCAATCAATCAGAATTAATTATTCTAAATTTTTAGAATTCCTATGCTGCGCTTAAATTTATGATTTCTTTGTGTTGCGGTTCAAATTTGAACTATGACTCGAACATTTAAAGTGTCTTTGATTATGATCGAAAAACATTTTCAAAAATCTTTTTTATAATAATATTTTGTAATTTGTGAAGCAATTTGAAAACATCAGTTCTCTACAGGCGTCTTATTTACTGCTCATATCTGACATAAATTTAACTAGGAAGCTCGTTAATTCTTTAATAAGGTTACTTGATCATGGGGTTGAAAAGAAACAAGAGGCGTTTTTACTTTTAACTCACTTTGGAAGGCAGAAAGCGGAATTTTGCGATTCTACTCTTGACCACTCCCGACGGACTCTCCCCCTGCCTCTTAACATGCCACCATAAACTAGCTGTTTTAATATTGTCAAATATTTTTAAAAACATAATTTTATAAGTGAAAATTTGACGGTATTTTAAAGTAATGCGCCGAACTAGAGTAATAAATTTTAATAAAATAATTTTGAAGAAAATATACTTTGAGAAATTTTATCGCCCCCCCCCCCACTAAAAAATGCCTGAATTCAACACTAACCGCACCAGATAATATAATAAACTGTTGTAAAGTAAAAATGACAACAGGATTTACTAGGGTAATGGGTATACAATAATATGCCAGCATGAATAGAATACATATTTTGATAATAGTTTTCCCTTTTCCAAAATCTTTCTAAAAATTTTTCTCGTAAATATTTACCTATTTTAACATCTTTCGGGAACATATTTTCACCAAATGCGTCAAAATCTAATCGACTTCTTTTCTACACTTATTGTGATATTATTGTGAATTGCACTGCATTCAAATTTACGTCAGGGATTATATTTTAAAAATCCTACGGTATTTTTAAAACATTTAAAGAAAATTGAATCAAAGATGGCGTTAGTTGCAACTTTTTTTTACCGTTGCGTAACGTTTAGGAACTAGGATAACATGCAGTTTGATAACGTTTCGTTGTATTCAGTGTAGGTCAGTGTATAGTTGATTCGTGTAATTATTGAAGGTGAGTGCTATTACATTTTAGTAATTAATATCGTTTATTTATTTTTTATTAAACTTATTTAATTATTATGTTTTTTGTTTGTTGGAAAAAACAAAATCATTTTTTATTATTCCATACGGTGGCTATAAATTTAACGGTTAGTTTTGAATGAAACGTAATTATTAGATACCATATAACCTTACTTTTAAACGTACTTCATTTATAGGACCGGCCGTTATCACCATTTTTTCAATACTCGTCTATAAAAATGTCGATATATTCAATTTTTGTTTTGGTTCGAAAAATCTGAAATTTTATTAATACAAATTTTGCTTGCACGCTTGCTGCGTAGCAACAAACGGCATATCGATTTGACGTATACTTTGATAGTTGTTTTTCTCTGATAAATAATATTATGGACAAATATTTTAATAATTATTAAATCATTTGATATTTTATTTTTTCTGCAGAAGTAAGAATTTGGTATATATCACTAAATAACAAGATGGCAAAAACCCCCGCTAAGGTTCTGAAGAAAACTACCACTAGTAAAAAGGAAAAACCAGTCAAATCTACAACTACTCGTCCTCCAACTTCGGATATGGTAAACGCTTCCATTAAGAGCCTGAACGAACGCGGCGGTTCTTCATTATATGCGATAAAGAAGCAGATGGCCGCAAGTTTTATGATTGATGCTGAGAAGCTTGCTCCGTTTATTAAAAAGTATATCAAATCTGCCGTTACAAATGGAACATTAATCCAAACTAAAGGTGTAGGTGCTACTGGGTCGTTCAAAATACCATCCTCCAAGGCACCTAAGCCTAAAAAGGATGTAAAGTCGTCGCCATCCAAAGGAAATGTTGCCTCTGCTTCGTCCTCGAAATCCAAGACCAATACAAAATCTACCAAGAAAAGCGCTGCAGTTTCAGATAAAAAGAGTAGCGCTACCGCTACATCTAAGAAAGTTGCCACCAAGAACATCGTTTTGACGTCAAAGTCACCTTTAAAGAAAACAAATGTCACCAAAGTTTCTCCAAAGAAGTCCAAAGCTTTAAAATTACCAATCAAAAAACCAACGAAAAAAGTTGGAACCAAAAAAAACTGAGATTAAATTGTACAGGAAAATGAAGTTTTTGAAGAAATAAAATATTTTTCAATCCATTAGAAATCAAAAATTTTTAATGTTGACCGATATTTTTAATAAATGATTTGATTGCTTAATTGAACTTGGTTCTGTAAATTATATTTTTAATAAATTGAATTGTAATAATCAGCATCTTTGATTTGATACCTAACCAAATTCTTCTGAACGATCTTTCAGTTGAAAAATCGTTATTTTTGTACTTTTGTATGGAAATAACTTTGGAACAAAAATTTGCTTAAAAAAGTTTTCTACATTTTCAAACCGGATCAGAAGGAACAAGAAACTATATCAAAAACCACTAAATTTTAAAGTGGCCGTTTCCCAGGACCGATTTAGTTTCCGAGCGATAGCCAGCCCTTCATAGAACCTTGCTTTTTATCCATTTTTGCCCAAAAAGAGCTTAAAATGGTCTATAAATAAGTAAAAATATACCTTTTCCAGTATGATTTGGAACAAATGAAAACAGATTTGGATCAAACGAAAACAGACATGAAGCAAATGAAAACAGATTTGGTGCAAATGAAATCACACTCAACGAAAACAGATTTGGAGCAAACGAAAACAGATTCGGATCAAACGAAAACAGATTCGGAGCAAACGATAACAGACTTGGAGCAAACGTAAACAGATCTGAAAGGAATGATAACAGACTTGGAACGAATGAAAACAGATTTGAAAACATGAAAACAGATTTGGAGTAAATGAAAACTGATTTGGATTATCTACTTAACTTGTCAATAAAGGTAAAACTTTGTCAATCAAAATATTGTAATTAATTTTCATATCATTGTTCTAACATGGCTCGTGGTAAATATAATAAACTTTCGCTTAACGACAGAGGCAGGATTTTGAAAGCATATCAGGAAGACCAAGATTAGAGAGTAACAGCGAAAGCTGTTGAAATGAAAATTAATTACAATATTTTGATTGACAAAGTTTTACCTTTATAGACAAGTTAAGTAGATAATCCAAATCAGTTTTCATTTACTCAAAATCTGTTTTCATGTTTTCAAATCTGTTTTCCTTTTGTTCCAAATGTTTTCACTTTGTTTCAGATCTGTTTTCATTTGCTCCAAATCTGTTTTCATTCGTTCCAAGTCTGTTTTCATTCGTTCCAGGTCTGTTTTCGTTTGCTCCAAGTGTGTTATCGTTTGCTCCGAATCTGTTTTCGCTTGCTTCGAATCTGTTTTCGTTTGCTCCGAATCTGTTTTCGTTTGCTCCAAATCTGTTTTCGTTTTCATCGAGTGTGATTTCATTTGCACCAAATCTGTTTTCATTTGCTTCATGTCTGTTTTCGTTTGCTCCTAATCTGTTTTCATTTGTTCCAAATCATACTGGAAAAGGTATCGACTCAATTATCTGTAAATCTATGCATATACCAGTGGCGGCTTGTCAGGGTAGGCAAGGGAGGCAGTGCCTCACCAAACCGATTAGCCAAGTTTTTTCAAAAAGTAATTTATCTTTGTTGTATAATACATAGATTATAAACTTGTATATGAAAGATTATGATAGTCCATAACTACCAAGTCAACAAAATTAAAGTTTCAAAAACAGTAATTTATAAAGTTTTTTTAATATTTAAAATATTAACTTGAATATGAAATATTTTGATAGTAATACGTAAAAAGTACATCTCTGTTTTAAAATATGATGGAAGATACAGCACAATTTATTATAACGATAATTTTTACTCATATTATTTTTTGATCAGTTTTTTATTTCTTTTTAACATTTTTGTATGTTTTTAGTTAATATTACATATTTTTATTATAATAATATGTTATAATATTATTAAATGACATTAAAAACCAATATACGCTTTAAAAATAATAAAATTTTGGTAAATTTAAATATACCCAGTTTAGTTTTGTGATTTCGCGGTTCGATAAACAATTCGTTCGTGAATATGTCCATTGGCTTGAGAAGCATTTCTACGAGCCCTAACAACTATATGTTCGGCCATTCCATAATTTTTATCAAAATAATTATTCAGTATACCATTACTAGCTAAATATATTTTTATAACTGCAATTTTTCGCTTATATTTTAAAATCACCATTTCTGGCTATTTTATGATGGTTAGGAGTAAAATAACAACATTTTTGGTTTCTAAAAAAAATATTATTCTGAACAAAAATTGACAAATAAATGTTGGGCCATAATAACAAGCCGTGATCTTAAACAACAATAACCAATGTTAATATGACGTAACATCACCTTTTGCTAAAATTACTGCCCGAATTCTTTTAGGCATAGAATTTACAAGAGTCTGACACTCTTCTGCTGTTACAGAATCCCAGACTTCTTGAACTTTTGCCTTTAAAGTTTCATGGGTCCTTTGTGGATAGTTTCTTCGCTTTTGCTTCATTTTATGCCATAGGGTTTCAATGACATTTAAGTCAGGACTGCTGGAAGGCCAATACATAACTGTCATATCATGGTTGTTAAACTAAATTTGGATGGTTTTAGCCGTATGACATGAAGCACGGTCTTGCTGGAAAATAAATGACTTTACTGGGTACAATTTTTCAATACTGGGGAGCAAGTTATTTTCCAGTATATCTTGATACTTGAGTGCGTTAATAGTTCCATTTACAAACTGCATACTTCCTACACCTTTAGCGGACATGCAGCCCCAATTCATTACTCCCGAAGCAAACTTAACAGTTCGTTTTAAACAGTCCTTATGGAACGCTTCATTTTTAGTTCTTATCACTCTTTTCCGATTATCTCCTACACATATGTTAAATTTAGACTCGTCGCTAAAAATAACCAAATTCCACTGCTCCTGTGTCCATTGCATGCGTTCCTTACACGAAGCCAAGCGTTTTTTTTCTGACGTTAAGTCAGCAATGGCTTTTCTTTAGCCTAAAATATTGTATTACGTGTATGTTAGTAAACCTAATTTAATATTGAAATGATTGTGCCTTATAAAAACCGAGACCACTTTTGTGAATCCAGTTTCTACAAGTTTCCCTGGAAAGTAATAATTTTGTGTTTTCGTTCCACTCCGATGTTATTTCCCTTACAGTGCCTCTCCTGTTTTTTCTGCATATTTTAACTAACTCCCTTCTTTGACGATTAGTAACTAAACACGGACGTCCTGGGCTTTTTCCTTTAACTTCGGCGTTACCGTTTTCACCATATGATTTTATTATGGAGGAAACTGTTGAT
The DNA here is from genome assembly GCA_949152465.1 of Cantharis flavilabris. Lineage (NCBI taxonomy): Eukaryota > Metazoa > Arthropoda > Insecta > Coleoptera > Cantharidae > Cantharis > Cantharis flavilabris. Next base: position 15,042,033 of record OX424436.1, read on the forward strand.
TTTGATAATTCCAAATCTCGAGCAGTTGTCTCATTTTCTTCCCCTGACTAAACATACTGATTATTAAATCTCTCACTTTTTCGGAGTTGCTGCTTCTCGAACCATTTTGAAGCAAATTGGTCATACAAGGTTGGCAAATTTCGCAAATTAATTAAGACAGGTATAGCATCGATTGTTTAAACTTTAAATTAACGGAAACTGCAGTTTTATTTACTGATGACAACGGTGACCAGATTTAATCTGAATTAGATATGATTTTGGCCGAACATTAAATTGTCAGATGTAGTTCAATAAAATTATATTTTTTCAACAAAAATTTGATTTTTTCCGTTATTTTTTTCAGGATAATATAACCTGAAAAATTATTTTAAAGACTATTTAAAAAAATCATTTTATTAAATATATTTTGCTAGTAAAGGTATATTGAAAAATTATTTCGATAGAAACTTTGAAGTGGCCGAATATATAGTTGTTAGGGCTCGTATTAGCGTGCCTCAATTGCGAGCCGCCACTGGCATATACCTACCTATTAGAAAAACTTTTATAGTTTTCATAAATTTCAAGGTACAGGGAGGATGGTAACGGTGTGACTTCCCATGACCCATCAAAATTCTATTGTAACAAAAGTTTTCTTAAAATTCGAAAAGTACTTATACCTAAATTTTTATCAAATCAATTTACAAAAGCAAAAACTGATAACATGCGGATGACTCCCAGAGAACAACGATAGATGGTGGAAATCTTTACAAAAAATCACCTGGTCCTCCAGGTTGAGGCGTAGGGCCAGCTTTTCTACAGCACTCATAAAAAATATAAATTGCCAAAAATCCTAAAACTAAGCCAGAGGGAAATCAAAAGAGTCGGAAATAGGAATATGATAATGGAAACCTGTATATTCAGGGTATAAACTCCAAAGAAATGATATTGAGGGAACTAGAAAAATATAAGATAGTATTTGAAGAGAGATATAGGAACTTTCATCCAAGTAAAAAAAATAAGAACTAAAGAAACTAAAAAAGAAAATTTAATAATTGGAAAAAAATGGTTTTTGTAAGTGCTACTGCTAACTGCTGGGCGCTGTTTTCTAAACATCGATGTACTCAGCCGATGTTTCGATATTTTGACATCAAAGTCAGACGTATCAACACATCGAAGCCTATATTCTTAAAATATATCGAATATATTAAATTATGTCGTTTAATTGTTAATTGTGGTCATATGTCGGTGTCATCAGAATAACGCTTATTACATATATAGTAATAATTATTTAAATAACTAACAAAAAAGTTAGAAAACGCAAAATGGGGAAGGTTTTTTTTAAGTATTTGTTTTTTGACCACAGCGGTGGCTTGACGTGATCGCTAGTTAAAGTTATGAGCGGAGATTCTGGGTTCAAACTCCGGACTCGGCAGAATTTCTTAGCTCAGCCCTCTGGTGAACATCAAGCTGTGGATCGTAAAACTTATAACTTTTCTTAACAACCTAAACAATATAAACCTAGAGCTTCAGTACAAAATGGGCCTTGAACAACTACCCGTAAGCGATAATAATAATAATAAGTATATTTGTTATGACTGCAGATTTGAAGAAGATGTAAAGAGCTAAAAACAGAAGGCCATCAATATTATTCCCATAGTAGGACCGTGAATTTATTATGTTTTTGTGATTAAAATTTAAATTAAGAAAACATTTATTATCCCCCCTCCCCGCGGGATCTGGGGAATGTTCAAATTTTCATCCGACATCTACAACGATGTTGAACATTGATGTTGTTCTATCGATCTATCTCCCAGCAAAAGAAACCAAGTTTGAAAGCTTACATACTTGGCGCTGCGCTGGGGCCTTTAAGCTATGTAGACCACTTTTGCGTTTTTTATACTTTCATGAAGAATTTTACCTACTTAAATTTTGATATATGATCTAACTTGAGGTTTAAGAATTTGATGCTTTGACGGTAACAACTTTTAAGATTTAGATCAATATTTTGATAAAAATATATTTTTAGTACATCAAATTGTTGATTAAAATTTTGATAAAATAGCTATTTATGCAAAAAAGGTAAAAGTGATAGCTGAGATGAACAACAAAAAAGACACTTTTACCTCGTGTTTCATACAAGATTTTTTATAATTCTGTTGCAAAATGGATTTTTCTTAAAACTTAATTTTTTGAATTAGCAATATTTCGAGAACTATGGTGGATATCGAAAAACAGAAAAAAAACGTATTTTTTATTTTCATTAAAAATTTTCCCGAAAAATTTTAATTTATCGCTAATGATAAAAAGAACAATAGTTGCCATGGATGGCAATGTGATAAAACATATAAAAGAAAAACGATTGTGCTTGTTCACAATGTACACAAGACATAAGAAATACATAAAAGGTAAGAATTACAAATACAAATAAGACCTTAATCGAATAATACTGGAGTTATTTTGTAATATGTAAAAGAACATTCTACGTCGTGTACTTTAAGATTTTAATATTATTCGATACTCCATTAAGCTTTTATTTGTATTTATATTTTTAAGTCTTATGTTCGTCTTACGTTTTACGTACATTGTGAATAAGCACTACGAGTTTATTTTTAAATTTTTGTATTTTAGTTACCTAGCAACCGCGGGGAAGAGGGGGGGTTGCAATATAAATTTTTGTACTCCAAATTTCCATGTACACAATTTTTTCAAATTTTTCCTGAATTGCTTTAAGATTTCCTTTTCTCGCTCACAGATCTGTCGTTAATATTTATAAATACCATTATTGCTACTGTTTTAATTAATAAAATTATGCGATGCGATTTTGGTGAAATTTTGGGACCCCAGAAGCTGAAAATCATCATTTCTATTGTTTATGTGGTCAAATTTTAAGTAATTTTCAAATTTCAAGTAATAGAAATTTAAACTTTTAAATTAAAAAAATATTAAAAATTCAAAAATATAATAAAATTGTAATATGTATTTAATATATTAGGTCTGTTCCAATAAGCAGTTATCTCCAGTTCTAGGACTATACCTACGCATGCTCTTTAACTAAATTTTCGAGTATTAAAGATCATTTTCGTTAAAATTGTAAATAAAGAGCATGCGTATAGTCAGAGAACTGGAGATAACTAGGTACTTGTTGCAACAGACCTATAATATTATACACGATATATCTACTTACAAGTGTAAATGATATATTTTATAGGTTTAATTGCTAAACAAAGCAAAAACGATTTTCAAGCTCTTGAAAAGAAAAAAAAATTTAATTTAAAAAATGTTTTCCGAGCAGAGCGAATTTCAATATACAAAACTTATTGCTAACACAGGAACCAAAAATCATTTTGCTCTTTATATCAATGTTACAAATATCTTCAAAAATATTTTTTATTAAGTGAGTTCATCTCAAAATATTTAAAAATTTGCCACAAGAAAACAACCACCCGTCTTGCTCTTTGGCCTCGCAGGAGCTGTATAATCACTTTATGTTCTAATAATCTATTGTTTTATTTTCAGAAATTTCAAGATGAATACGATTGCCAAAAATCTTACATTACTATGATTCAGAGCACATTTTATGACGATTATGAAAAAAGTCACAAAACTTTTAGAGACAATGTAAAGAACATTTCAAATTTGTATAGCGTAAAATATGAAAATAAAGAATAACAAACAGCAATAATATTATAAAAAGAATATATTTGGTTTTTGTTAAAATTACAATATAAACATGTGTATATAAAAATTATTTGATTCAAATGCGACCAAGGACGGACTTAACAGGCACTTGGTTTGCTAAAACCACTACAAGTTTAGTATAAAATTGATTATGAAGAATTTCTTCCTTACATTAACTAAATTGAATAAAATTTTATGTACAAATTGCAAACACCTTTGGTTTTATCACTAATACACGATATAAAAATTAAGTACCTTACTTAGATTTAAAAAGAAATAAATTGTAAACCGTTTCACAGTGCAATTTTTTTAAGTGCTACAAAATAGTTTTACAATTTTTTAATTAAGTACATTTAAAATTTATTTTTACAAAATTATTATAAATCTACATAATAATTAATAAACAATAATATAAAAAAATCACATTTAATTAAAATACAGTCGATTCCAACAGTCTTGTTGTGGAATGTCCTTTTATTACTTGTACATGTCAGCCAAAATCAACTTTTCTAATAACAATTGCATAATAAATAAATTATTTCCTAAACAGTGTAAATTTGAATAAATTAAATGAGTCTTTCTTGAGGCGGTGGTTTAAGTACATAATCTAATTCAACACGAGGATTACAAAATTCTTGAGCACTTGGACTGTATGTACCCCGTGTGGCACGTTTGCTGCGTGCCATATTCACTAATATAATTGCACCAACCACGAATGCTATCATTATAATAGCCACTATTGGTATTATTATGTAGAGGACATTAATGCCATCTGAGTCATGCGAAAAGGCGACCTAGAATTTTAAAAAATTTGTAAAAATGAACTGAAAAGAAATTAATTTTACCATTTTATCCGAGCAGTTCTTTCCAGTCCAATTTTCGTTACAATAACAATCGTAGTCCACAAATTGTGTGCATTTTGATATGCAATTACCATTTTCACATGGATTCACCAAACAAGGATCATCAAGTGTACAGTTGAAACCGCATTTGTTATCCGGACAGACGCAACTATATGTTCCAGGTAAGTTCTTGCATTGTCCAATACCACAAACATCTCGTTTTTCTGTACATTCGTCTATGTCTATTTCACACAAAAGACCAGAATAACCTGAAATAAAATTATGAAAATATTTGCATAATATAATAAGTATTTGAGACCAGTTTATTTACCTGTTCCGTCACAATCACAGTCATAACGATTAATACCGTCAATACAAGAGCTGTCATGCAGACATGGGCTACTGCCATCCGGAAGCAAACATTCGTTTATGTTAATTTCACAATATTTTCCTTCAAATCCACGTTGACATTGACAAATTGGTACTTTTTGTGTGGTATTGCAAAATCCAGCCTCGCAATGTTGCCTTAGACAGAAAGGCGTATCACACAATGGTCCAACATAACCTTCTGCACAAATGCACGTAAAATTGTTGCCAGTTTCAAAGCCTAAAAAGTTTTCTGTTAATTCCTTGATGATGCTTAACAGTAAAAATGCTTACTTTTACCATCCTGGCATGTAGATCCATCTTTACAAGGCATATTGTCACAGGTGATTAAGCGTAAGGCTTCACACTGTTTACCCAAATAATCATCGGGACATTCGCACTTGAAAGATCCAATCAAATCTATACATTTTCCACCATGATGACATGGTTCGCTCTCACATTCATTTATGTCTTCTTCACAACTAGAAAGAAAATTAAAAATTAAACTGGGAAATCAAAATTTGCAACAATGATATCTTATATTATTTATAAATAATTTTATGCTCTGTTCAAATAGGTAAATCTACTATATATGTCTTTTATAGCTCCACAGATCTGGCTTAGTTTTCGAGATATATGAAAAAATAACTTTAAGCCATATGAAAATATTGGCTTAATGACTATTATATTTTTACCTATTGTGTAGTATGTACAGAAAAATAAATAAGAAAAAATTCCTTACTAAATTCCACCATATCCTTCCATACACTGGCATTGATATTCCGCAATCATATCAATACAAGTGGCATTATTTAGACAATTGTTGTTTTCGCATTCATTGATATCAATAGAGCAATCATCGGCAGCAAAACCTAGTGGACACTGGCATTTGTAAGTGGTTTGCGGGTTTATACATTGTCCGCTGTTATAACAGTCCGTTTCGTAACATAACTGGCATCCAATGCTAGGTTCATTTGCAGAATCCAAATTAAAATATTCTTCTGGATAATTGTTGGTATAAAGTAATTGACTTGGATAAAATGGTATCAATAATTTACCAATTCGAATTTCACCTAAACAACCCTAAAACAAAAAAATGTATTCCTTCAATTTGTAAAAAATCTATAAATCTTACTTTAAAACTGTCAGTGGTTCTATTGATATCGGGTTTGTACAATGGAAAAGGTGCATTTGTGGTGATGCCATTTTCTGGCAAGTCGACAACGTTGCTAATCAGGGGATTGTCTGTTGTGGTGTCTCCTAGTGTAACATAAGTCATATTGCCGAAGTCTTCGTTTTCAAGCACGAATCGATAATTAAAAGTGCTGTTATCACTGCCGGCAACATAAATAGTACCCTTACTGAATAATTCGGAGAAATTTGCAGAATCAAAATTATAAGCAACAAAGTTTGGTCTATCATCATTCACCATTTCCTTAAAGCCACCTTTCAAGAAGTTTTCTTTAATTTCAAAATATAAAGTAACCCATTGTCCATCAAAGTGTTCTTTTTGGAAAGGTCTCATGTGTACCGAATTGCCAATATTCCATTGAACCAAAACGTGATCGTGATAGATAAATATGATAAAGTAGTGATCCTTGTGTTTAGCAAACAAAGCTGTGCCCCAAGACCTAGTACGATATGTTATTTCCAAAGAGTTAAAATTTAACTCTTTAACAGACGATTGAGCTAAATGGTACAGAACTGGAGGCATTTCTCCATTGAAAGTCGCATTTGTGATACATTCGTAACCATCTTCAAGGTTTCTACACTTAGAACTTTCTGGACACCGTTCCAGTTCGCAAAATTCCAATTCCATACAATCCTTGCCTTTAAAACCTCGTGGACACTGACAGCGGTAATCGTTCCAAGTGTTGTCACAAACTCCATTATGGTGACAAGGATTTATTTTGCATGAGTCATCAGATAAAACTCCTTCCAATATGGTTGAATTATCAAATGATACCGAACCAAATGGTATGGGAATGTCTAAATCTTGGACGTGAAGTGGGAAGAATTCGACCACCATTGTTTTCGAACCATTGCTAATCTAAAAAGTTAAAAAAAAATCAGCCAAATTACATGGGAGATATTAAGTAATGTTTACCTGAACGTCCTGAATAATTCCTTTGAAATGAATCATACTGAGTGGTGTGCTGACTGCAGCTGCTGATCCAGTAGAAGCAGCAATTTCTCCTTTGGTTATAACGTTAGATGCATCAGCAGCTTGTCGAACGGGTCGTAACTGAGGCTGACCACCCAAAAATAAAACCTGAGCATCCAATGCTCCCGACGCCGAAATTGTTTTCCGGAAGTATTCTGTTCCATTCAATTTAACTTGCACAAGTGTAACATTTCGTATCACCTCAATTAAATGATTGTAACCGTCATTGAGTTTCACACCGCCAACTGTATATGCTTCAGGAGTACCATTAAATTGTATGCGGACTAATAATTCGCCGCCTTCCAACTGAGCGGCAATATAAGTTTCGTCAACTACATTTGTTGGGTTGAAAGCAGAACCCAAATAAAAGATTTGACCCCGTGCCTGCCGAGTACGTATAAACATGCTGATGTCCACTATAGAACGAACTGCTCGGCGTGCAAGATCAGTTACTGTTACCGTAACCAATGAACTTGTAATGTTTTCGTAACCAAAAGTTGCAGCAGTGTAATCTGTAACAAAACAAAATTAAAATAAACTGTTTTAGTGGAAAGTTGTGACTTACTGTATTGGCAGGTGTGTCCCAAATAAGGTCTTTCACAAGTACAACTGAAGTCTCTCCACTTATCAGTGCAATGCCCACCCGAATAACAAGGATTCGGAGAACATTGTGGTTCACGATGACAACCAATCTCTACATTCTGGAAACCCATGTTAGATAAATTTTGAGATTCAGGCAACAACCACTCTCCGTTAATCAAGACATCTTCCAAGCAACCAACTAAAAATGGTTGCCCATGAGTCAACTTGCGTAAGTTACTGGGGTTTCCTCCAATGTAAGTTGTCGGAAAACTTGTGGATGTCACATTGTAATTTTCGTTGAAAGTAATTGGATAAATTGTTTGCTCATCATTTGCCGATAGAACAAGATGTGACGAATTTATAGCAACAAACACTCTTTGCCAGTTACTATCGTTAAGATTAGATCCAATGAACACTCCATCCCATTTATTTAACAGACTGGAATGCAAATTCAATCTTCCTCTAGATAATTCCAAAATATAATAAGTCGAACCCTTTCCTAATGCCAATAAACCATCACCAAGAGTGGTTTTAAAACGAAACTGAATATCGTAACCTTCATCTCGTGTTGTATTAACGGTAACGAGAGAATGACCAGACAATGACATTGTGGTTACATTTTTACAAGTTGGTCCATAAAAACCGTTTGTGCAAGAACAATTAAATAAGTGTTCACTTTCGTTCACCAAGTATGGTTTACAAGTTCCGTTGTTAGCACAAGGATTTTCCAAACAACCAGTGAGTTGAACGGAACAATTTTTTCCACCATATTCAGGCTCACACTCACAAAAATAGTTTGCTCTTCTATCCATGCAGATGCCTTTTTTACAGGGATGGTATTTTTGACATTCGTCGATATCAATTTCGCAATGCATACCTTCGAATCCTTCTTCACACTCGCAAGTGTAACCACCAATTTTATCCACACAATTTCCGGTTTTGCATGGAGAACTTTCACATTCGTTAATGTTAATTTCACAATTGTGACCTGTCACTCCTGGTACACACATACATTCGTATCTGAAAATTAAAACATTGTTTTAATCGCACGAAACAAAATATAAAATAATGTAAGCTCACCCTTCAGCATCTTCATATTCAAATGGTTTATTGAAAACCTCTGGTAAAGATACATTCAATGTGGCCACTACGTCAGGGTCATAAAGAGTCATGTTTGATTTTTCGAGACAAATTCCTGCATATTTACAAGGATTGGTCTCACATTCGTTTATATCTTCTTCACAATTTGTACCAGAATAACCAGAATAACAATGGCAACGATAATTTTTAATTTCATCAATGCATCTACCACCATTAATGCATGGATCTCCAGCACATTCATCGATATTTACTTCACAATGTTTACCGACAAAGCCCGTATCTGTACAGTTGCATGAATAACTGTTTAACTTGTCGATACATTGTGCACCATTTAAACAAGGCGATGACTATAATAAAATGATATATGAAAGCATGAAGAGATTAATTTTTGATTTTACAATTTACCTCACAATCGTTGATATTTATTTGGCAAAACCTGCCAGTGAGGCCAGCTTGACAAACACATGTAAATTCGTTAATTCCATCAATGCAAGTCGAGCCCAACAAACAAGGCATGGAGTCGCATTCGTTAATATTATTGGAGCAATCTTTACCTGATGAAGATAAAAATAAAGTATAAGTGAATAACAAAAACTACATGTTATATAAATACCTGAGTAGCCTGGAGGACATATGCACTCAAAATTGTTAACTTGGTTCATACATGTTGCATTATTATGACATGGCATGGAAAGACATTCATCAAAATCTACGTTGCAAGTTTCGCCTGTATAACCCGGCGTGCAGTAACATTGGAAACTTCCAAAATTGTTGACACAAATACCCTCATTGCAAAGCTTTCCGCGATACTTGCATTCGTCTATGTCTTGATCGCATTTTAAACCTACAAAAAAAGTTTCTTTGGTTAAATCATAGAATAAATTTATGTTAATTATATATATTTATGATATTTCTGATTCCTTAATAACTTTAGTATTCCTAGAGTACCTAAGTATACTAAATAAAAGTAAGTATACTTTTGTAGTTTTCGAGTAAAACGCAAAAAACTAATAGTACAGGCATACTTCTGCATGAAAATAACTAGGAAATAAAATTATTTTTGCTTAAACCTTTACTTTAGAATCAGAAAAAAGACCAAACCGGATTCAAACCAGAACAGAGCCAAATTTGTCAAGAGGTCTCAAACTCACAATATCAAAAATTGCCTGTTTCCTGTACATTTTATGCTCAAAATAAGTTATATCAAAATTAAAGTAGATATAATTCTAAAAAACTATTGTAAATTAAAAAGTTTAACTAAAAAGAATTCATTTCTGAGTTATCTCCACATAAATAATTTTTTTTAGATAGAAAAGAATCTTTACAAAGATTATCATATTTATTTAAATCAATTTACCTGTATATCCTGGTTGACAAGAGCAACTAAAATTATGGGTTATAGTATCAAGTACACAAGTTCCCCCATAAGCACAAGGCTTTTGAGCACAAGGATCGGTTAAAATACTGCAATCCTCACCACCATATCCAGGTGGACATCTACAATCGTATCCTCCAACAAGATCTTCACAGATTTGACCTTTGGGACATATTTTGTCTTCACACTCATCTATATTCATGTTACAAAGAGGACCTTCAAATCCTAAAGAAACAGAGTTAAGTGAAAAACAAATTCCTATAATTTCTCATCAGTACCTTTGGCACAAATACAGGTAAAATCGTGCTTATTACTTGCTGTTGTGCAGGTTCCATTATTTGAACAAGGTTTAGTTTCGCATATATCAAAAACTCTCTCGCAGTTAGACCCCATCCACTGTTCGGTACAGTTACAATGATAACCATTAGGTTGATCAATGCATATACCACCATTTAAACAAGGACTTGAATGGCATTCATCAATATCACTTTGACAATGTTTTCCTAGAAATTTCAATATTAACAACGCACAATAAATTTAATTTTTCACAACATGAAAAAAAGTGAGAAAATAAAGCATGCAGTTTTTGCAGAGCACATAAGAAAAATACAAACAAAAAACCTGCAAAAAATTGTATTGTAAAATGAATTTTAAAAAAGGCTAATCATTGGACACCTACCTGTGTAACCAGCAGTACATTGACACTTAAAAGTGTCGACAATCTCGATGCAAGTTCCTCCATTCAAACAAAGGTTTTCTAAACATTTATCAATGGTAATGTCACAATTTAAGCCGGTCCAACCGGGTTGGCAGATGCAACTGTAATTGTTTTCCTAAAACATATCCATCACACAGGTAAAAAAACTTCTAGGATGCATCATTTTGTAAATTGTAACAATTATAAAAATTACTTACAAAATCATGACATGCAATGGCATGTTGGCAAGGGCTATCTGCACAGTTAACATGCTGGCTACAATTTGGGCCTTTAAAACCTTCATCACAAATGCAGTAGTAATACAGTTCATCTTGGTAACAGGTACCTCCATTGCCACACATATTTTCTTCACAAGACTTTTGATATTGACATGCAGGACCTAATGTGTAACAATAAAAGCAATGCAAGCAACAGTCAGCAAAAGCCAAGAAATTCCCCAATAAAAATCAAGTAAAGAGGAAGAAACTAAACCAAAAGGGTGTTCTTCATTACAAAAAAAAATCGTACCTGTAAATCCCAAAGGACAAGTGCAAGTGTAGGTTCCTGCAGTTGGAGTACATGTACCGCCATTTAAACAAGGATCATTATTACACATCACATCAGATGTACAATTAGGTTGTGTGCCTAAACAATTAATAAATAAACAAAATATAATAATTTATAAAACTTACAGTGAGCTGAATTTGCTTCAAATTGGCAATTCTGTCCAGCAAAACCAGGTGGACAACGACATTCGTATGTTCCTAGTTTATCAATACACTGACCATTATTCAAGCAGGGATGTGAGACACATTCATACAATTTCTAAAAACATTAAATTAAATAAGAATTTTTAAAACTGTTGAAGTTAAAGCTCACAGTTTCACAATTTATTCCATCAAAACCTGGCATACATTCACATGTGTAACCTCCATAGGTGTCAAAACAAATTCCAAAATTAAGACAAGGATGTTGTTGACATTCGTTATAATCAATTTCACAATTCTTGCCATAATATCCGGTTCCATCACATTCACAAGTATAGCTATTATTGCCATCCCTACAAATTCCATTATTCAAACAAGGATTAGGTTGACATTCGTTTATATTAGTTTCGCATCTCGTTCCAGCAAAGCCAGGTAAACAATTACATTCGATGTTATTAGAGGCAGAAACTACACACATTCCTCCATGGCAAGGGTCTCCAGAACATCGCGGATGCAATATAACTTTCTGTTCGCAATATCTTCCTATAAAATTATAAAGAAATTTAGTGCAAAAAACACAAATCCAGTCAAAATACCTTCAAATCCTTGCAAACAATTGCAACTAAAGTTTCCATTAATTTCAATGCAAGTAGCACCATTTTTACAAATATTCGGATTTTTTTCGCAAAGATTTCCTAAATCTATTTCGCAATTTTTCCCAGTGTAACGGGGAAGACATACACAACTGTAAGAATTTTGCCCATTTATACAACTACCTTGTCTCATACACGGTTCAGTGGTGCAGTAATCCATGGCACGACTGATTTTTATGTCTTCACGTGGTACACCTAAAATTTACAATTTAAAAAGTTGGAAATTAGTATAACAAAACATCATCTTACAGCTGTCGGAAGGTATTGGACAACTTCCAAAAATAACATTATGGGCATGCACCCAACTACTGTTAAAGGTAATTGAGGGTCCTTCCAAAATGCACCCATTAAAATGATTACCAACAATTAATATAGCGCCGTCATCGTACAAATTTGGACTGGTTAAAAGTTGATTTCTGTATGTGGAGTTGGCCAATAACTAAAAATTAAACAATAATAATAATTTAAATTATAAAAATTAAAAAACTTACTTTGATATTGTTGTCGTCGTTAACTGAAAGGGTTAAGTTTCCTAGTTTATAAATTAAATGCACACTGTGCCATCTGTTATTTAAATAATTTCCAATTAAACTTTCTTCGTAGGTTTTACCACCGGTTTTTGCACTAAACCGAATACCATCAGGATTTACGCTTAGTTCAATACTATTGTCATTATGTTGTTGTGAAAAAAGTTCGCCACCTGCGAGAAAGACAAACGGTTTTGGAATTTCAAGATAAAAGATGCGAAATAAGGCACTTACCAATGCATGATCTAAAACTGAGGCTTATGTGTCGTTTTAAGGAAATAGTTGTTTCTAATCTTATATATGAGGATCCATTAAAAAACGCTTCGGGTTGATCTGATGGCCCCATTAATTGCTGTGATATGCAGAATTCGCAAATCCATGTTAAATAGAGAAATACTAAAAAAAAGATGGATTTAAAATTATGTTATTAAAAAAGTCTAGCGACTACAAAATATTTTTTTTGACAGCACTAGGGGGGTTATTTTATTAATACTTTATTGAAATAAAAAATTAAAATACATTTATAAAATGTGTAGATGTGCTGACAAAACTTCTGAGTTCAATCTCTGGTTTATATAATTTCTTCAAGTAAATAAATAAGTAATAAGTAAATAAATTTAAGTAAAATAAATGAAAAAATAAAGAAAATTAGAAAATAGAAAATCTATATTAGTTTATTTATAGTTTAATCAAAATTTTTATAAGAAATAAAAAATTCACAATTTAAAATTCTGGAGTCTGAAATAAACTGCCAAGGAAATGTTACATAAAATGCTGAAAAGTTAAAAATAAAAATAATTACTTATTCGGAATTAGAAAATACCAAAATAAATTAAGGTTTTTTTTTAAATCTGAGGTCAAATTTACTCTTTATTCAAGTTTTAAAAATACACGCTTCAAGCACACAATTAACTAAATTATTGGTTATTATTAGCAAAGATAATTCATTTGAAATATGTTTAACAATAACTCAAAAAATAGGATTGAAAAGATATAGCAGGATTAATTTGAGTTAAGAACAGAAAATGAAATAAAGAAAATGAAATGCATTCAATTTAGCAATCTTTAGCCTTCTGAAGAACTTGACTCGCAAAGAAATCACAAATTTATCCGTTGATAATAAGAGCATACCCGATACCATTTCTATAATTTTTGTCAATGTTAAAAGGTTTGGGGAAATGGTAGGTACAATGGTAGGCAACAACATTTAGAGGCACTAAAATTATGATTTTAGTTCTATGTAAAATGTTTCATAATAAAATAATTTTTAACAGATGTCACTTACATAAAGGCTACACACATCACTACAATTAGTGATGGCCTAATTACGTTTAATTGTTTCTCTTCCACTGTTATGATCAATAACAAATGAAAAGATTTTTGTCTGATTTGACAGGTATAATTTCATAATCAATTGATACGTGGTTTAGGTAGTGTAACTCGATATTAACCATATCAATATTTTAGAAAACCCAAAAAATGCACTAAACACTTTTCAGAACTAAAATGTTTAAAAGTTAGCACATGTAAAATACACTGTAAGTGTTCGCAAACGTTTTCACCATACTATGGCATCATCAGGCGATGAAAAAATTAAAAAATTACTAATTCATCGCCTGATGATGCCATAGTATGGTGAAAACGTTTGCGAATACTTACAGTGTATTTTACATGTGCTAACTTTTAAACATTTTAGTTCTGAAAAGTGTTTAGTGCATTTTTTGGGTTTTCTAAAATATTGATATGGTTAAGGTATAATTTCAGTTTAGAAAGACCAACTCATCATAAAAATGAATTTTGATATTTTAATTTCTTATGTATTAAAATTTTAGTTTTTTCATATACAAAGACATAGTTCATAGACAAACTGCAGTTGTTTCATGTACAAATCTCAAAAATGATAATTTTTGAGTTGTGACGGTCTTCTAACTAGACAATAATATAATGTACTCGTATGTATGTATGTATGTATACTGTACAGCCAGTTGTTTTCTTGAAAAAAAAAGTTTTTTATTATAAAAAGTACCTCCATTTAATAGAATTTCTCGTATCTTTATCAGGTTTTCTGTATTTTTCCCACAACTACAGACCAGCTCCGATTTTGTAAGGCTTCAACTTCCTGTATATTTGCTCATCAACCTCAAGTATCAGGAGTATTCATATTAGTTGCCATATTTTAATAATAAAAAAATTACGTTGTTTTACAATTTGCAAAATACTAGCATTAACAATTTTTCAAGTTAAGTAATTAAAACAATTTCAAATTAAAAATTAATTGAAATTAAAAACAGTATTATTAAACAAGGTAAACATAGATAAAAAGATGCATACAAATCCTAGAAAACCTTTTTAATCTACTGATTTAATATTTTGACCATATATTATTTTAATTAGTATCAACAAGATATACCTACTGCGGTTTTCTTTGTGGCTTTGGTAAAACAATAATAAACCGTATTACATTGTATTAATAAATTAGTAGTTAGGTGTATAATAGTGTCGTAGCATAAATGGTAATTATTTTTATGATAATTGGATAGCAGAGACAATTATTTTCCAAGTTTCAAAAAAGATTTTTCACTGCACCCACCCCCTTGAAAGCATTACATTGACTTCCTTGAAAAACTTAGCAGTTCTTTGACACAACAACTTTTTGAAAACAGCAAAAAAATGTAAAAATATTGCAGAATTAAAATTTTTGAATAAATTAAAAATGCTAATAGTTCTTTGAAACTTATAGAAATTTATGGTATCATCAAATGACTGGTATAAGTTAGCCAGAATGAAGTGCGTCAAGAAAAATTTTGGGACTTTGCTTCTTTACTAAAATTTTTAGAATGGCATTCATCGGTGCAGTGGCTACAATATAAAACACAAGAGCATGTGCACTATAAGAATTCTTTGAATCAATCAGATATTTAAAAAATTTTAAGTTTTTTGAGACGTGGAAAAAAGTAGATATAATGAACTCCACTATTAAAGCTAAACATACAACTTTAATTCCTATATCAGAGAGATTTATATCCATTGTTAACTCCACCAGTTTTTTATGAATTTTACAATAATTGTCCAACTTCTATGAATGATCTGGAATTAAAGAAAGTAGATTCTGATAGACAAGAAGATAATACTATCTTACTTGAGCTAATTTTTAATAAATAATGTTTATCTATATATTTTGTAATACAGTTTTACTATTTTACTTCATCCAAATGTCTTCAAATTTTAACTACAAATAATTTTAATATCTAAAATGAAAAGAAGACTAATTCATAACAACAATACACCCATTATTGTAACGTCAGAGTATATCTAAATATTGTTCGTAACCAATGTAATTAGTTACGCGGTTTGTTTGGATACATCAGTATCCAATATGATTCAATACACACTTTGGATGCAGCTTGACGTCATGAATAATGACTCGGTTTGGTTTTCTTGTCAGTTATAAATCTGTGGTTACATGCTAGAAGGGAATAAGTATATAGGAATCTATGCAGACTTATTCCTTTCTAGCATGTGACCACAGAAATATTACAAAAGCGAAATCACTACGACACAGGAAAACTAATTTGAATAGCCTAATATAATAGTCCAGGTTCCATGCAATGAAGAGTCTTGAGGGAAATGTAGAGATATCTCAATTTTTAATTTCAAAGCTGGGTTTGGACTAGTTAAGATTAATTAAATTATGTCAAAACTGTATATATTTTTACTTCCTTGTAAAACAAGGAAGTATTGTAATCCCGATTTTTTTGAAGAATACCACACTAAAGGATTTTCATTTCGGTCGTTTAGTTTCTTAGTTTTCTTAGAATCTCAAAACATAAAAATTTCATAAAAAATGGTGAATCATTTTTTTTTTCAATTTCAGATTACAATACTTTCCTTACTAAAGAGTTCGGAAAGTAATAAATTTGACAGCTGATAGCCGATACTACGATACAAACATAATAGTGTGTTTACACAATTTACATTGGTAAAAAGTTAGAAGACATATTTTATGTTTTATGTTCTCTCATTTCTGTTAGAAATTTTTTGCTAGTATGACGCCCAAACTCTCGTGGGACCAACTGAAGGGTCAAATGCAAGAAGTTACTATGTCACTTTTTGCCAGTTTTGAGATAATATGACCATACCATCTTTCTGGACAAAACTATAAGTACTAATTGTTCGATAAATAATGTAATTTTGTAAATAAATAAAATTGTCTCTTTTTAAACATAAACATTTATATAATCAAAGTGCTAGTTCAAAACTATAATATATCAAGAAATAAATTTCAGGAGCTAGTAAATAGTGTAATAGTGTACTTTAAGAAAATATATTAATTTTTCTTTCTAACGTAACTAAATTTTTTTTCCGTTACCCTTAAAATTTTGATATATTTTTCATAATATAAGCAAGATTCAAGTGGCTATTTTAAAAGATGTAATTAAAGTAAATTAGCACAGTTAGTATACAGTTAATAATTGTAAAAGTGCTATATTTAGAATATTATTTACACCGTAATACCCAGAGAGAAGATATAATATTATAATAAAACTAACTATTGTTTCACTTTAAATTTAATTTTTAAAAATAAAGCTTTCTTCCCTGCAATTTCTTGTAGGAAATTTTACCAGCTTCAATTTTATACAGACAACTTTTTGGCTGACGTTAACCGTTTCCTAGATATAAGCAAAAACCAAAATCTGGGACCTCCTCGGTCATAGGTTAGAGGACTTCTGTATAGTTACCTCCTAA
Organism: Cantharis flavilabris; assembly: GCA_949152465.1. Lineage (NCBI taxonomy): Eukaryota > Metazoa > Arthropoda > Insecta > Coleoptera > Cantharidae > Cantharis > Cantharis flavilabris. The sequence continues at coordinate 15,059,450 of OX424436.1, forward strand.
TAAGCCCAAACGCAGCCTTAAAATCAAAGAGCGCAGGGGATAAATCATGAGGGTGATGTGGAGTGCAAGATGTAAGGAAATGATCGAGTGATCTGGGTGAGATCCAGTGTAGATTTTGGAAAATATGTGTGAGATGTGATGGAATCATGAACTTAGAAGTCTATGGTTACAACACTCCACTTTGGTTTTTCTTATGGGCGCCATATTGGATTTTTGCATTTTTGAAAAGTCTTTTTTACGATTACTAGTTCAAAATTACAAATTTCCATTTCTTTTCAATAATTCAAAAACTAAATTTTCTTTCAGATAATAGTTCAGCATGAAAATGCGCAACTTTGCCCTAACTTAATCGACCTCGTATCTCTTATAATAACTGAGATCCCCATGGTGGAGCTTGAAAAACGGGCACCCTGTATTGAACATGTGATTTAGCTGTAAAATTTCAGAAATTTAGAGTCTTTTTCCAAAACTAAGCTTTCAATCAATAAAATCCAACAATGAACTGAAGATAGTTTTGTTATAAAGATTCTGTCCAAATGTAGTTTCGAGATTTATGCATTCAAGTGCTACAATTTATAATTTCAAGAAAACTTCTATAACTTTGTTAATATTACGAATTTTGATATGATATTTTAGGGGAATATTTTCAACACCTTAATAATTATAAGCATTATTCGGTAGTCAGTGGTGTAACTACCGGGAGCCAGAGGGAGCAATTGCCCCTGGGCCCGTTTGTTTTATAATGGTTTCTATCTGAATGAGTAGGGGAGAGGCTTGCAGGTTGCCACTGCTTGCAGGTTGCCACCCCTGCCGGATTTTGACATTCTAACATTGTCATCCCCTAAATTTCGACGGACATCGAATACAAACGAGTAGTTGTCGCTTTTAATGTAATTGTGATGCACTCAAACACAATAACAGGGTGTTTGGTAAACAATATGTGAAATTTTTTTTGTAAGAAAATGAAAAATTAAAATTGGGTTTTTCTTCTGTGCCCATAAATTGAACATTTTCAACGAAAATTTAAGGGAAATATTTTTGCTGTGTTGCTTTTTCATTCAATTTTTATTATTCTTAAATAATTCTAAACATATCATGAGTGGGAAGTTTTTTTTCCTGTATATTCTAAAGTGGTGTAAAAATGCAGGTTGCCACCTTTTTTGGCTTGCAGGTTGCCACCCCTCTTATTTTACATTGTGACGTATACTATAGTGACTGTTTAGGGACAGTGGCAACATAAGCCCCTAAATCGGCCCAGGACAGGTTCCCGCGTAAAGGGGGGGGAGGTTTAACCCCCTATTACATATTTTATGTACCAATTGACGTAAACGCTTCTTAAATATTTCAAAAATTAATATAAATAATTATTTACTAATAATTGATGCATTTTTTATATATTTTTAGATTTAAATGAAAAAAAAAATTAATTTTTTTTTTCAATTTTAACTTTTTTTCTTGTCAATTTACTCTCTTTTTTTTTTTGTTCACAGCCACTAAGTGCAATTAATATAAATCATATGCTTTTACTTGAGTTTTTCTACATTTTCAACAATTTTTCAAGGGGTGGCAACCTGCAAGCCGAAATTTCAAGGTGTCGAATTTAGATACTTTTGAAAATTTGCTGTAAACTTTTAGTTTTTGAGAATTAAAATGATTTTTTGCGCAGGATCGTGGCTTTATACTTCCCCTTTTCTGTATATGTTATTATATCAACAATACTTTGATTGTATGACGAGTTATGACCAAAAAAGCTATGGGGTGGCAACCTGCAAGCCTTTCCCCTACATGTGCGGGGTCCCGAAGAAAATCTCAAACTAGGAACTTTCATGTCCGAAGACATGAATTTTCATTTAAACTGTTAGCATTTTCTAAAAATCACAATTTTTTACAATCCTTCGTTCATTAATAGTATTAATTAAATAATATACTATTGTTAATTAATAATCCCGTTTATAAACTGTACAACTACAACTGCATAGAGAAAATTGTTACTTACTATACTTTAAGCTAACTGCATTAAATTTACTGACCACAAAGAGCTTGGCAATAATTTTTGCCCTTGGGTCAAATTTTTCAAGTTAAGATACTGTTGGTAGTTCTAAGTTATTGTTTATATTTTCCTTCAAAAGAGAAAGATTTTGTTTTTCTTTGGGGTGAAAAGTTTTTGAGTTATTTTCATGCCAAAACATATTATTCTCAATAATAAAAACTAAAATAGTACTACACTTTTGATGGTAAATCAGTCATGCAATTAAAAAATTAATTGTTCCAATATTGAAACCATAGGTACTTTAGAATAAACGATAAATTAGAAAATTTTAAATTAGTTAACTTTGTAGAAATTTCCGACATTTAAATGATTTTAAGATACAAGAAAGTTTATTTTCTAAATCTACACAATTTACTACGAATTTCGTTCATAGTACTTCTGCTATTTTAAGTCGAGCTTTGATGTCGGGAAAAATAAATCAGTAAATATTTCTGTCCTTTCAACCGAGTTGACTTCAAATGTTCAAAATTACAAGTCAAAAAATATGAGCAATCGCAGGAAATCCTAGTAAAGAGTTGTTGTTACCTGTAGTGGTAAAATTTACAATACAATAAAAGAAGAAGCAATGCAAATAGGTAGGTACTAGGTACCCAAGAGAATAAATATTTTTTTAGATTCGATTGTTCTCTTTCCAAGAATTTTATTTTTCTAGCTTTTAAAGGATGACAAAAATCAGAACTGTTGGCAACCAAAGAAATAAGTTAGTTTATTTATTAGTAGATATTATAAAATTTCTAAAATTTTTCCAAATGTTGATCTGAACCTCCCTCGTATTTGATTAATTGTAGGTAGCATTGTAGTATTGCTAAATAAATTACATGTAAAAATTATTTAAAATTTTTGCATATTGCTGATCTTGACACAAAATTTCTTCAGAGTTAGAAGGAATTTTTCCTTATTGAACAATAATTAAACATTTCAAGAATTATAGTTTCGTCAATTCACACGAATGTCATAAAAATTTGATATGTATGACTATTGCACACCCTGTATATTTCATTTCATAATCATATGATTAGAATAATAATTAGATTGTATAATTTTCAAATCGCATTACAATGCCCACAAATTCTATCTCACAATTTTATCTTAGTTTTGTTTACACTTCCTACTTCTATCTTGGAACAAAGCAAAGATTTAGGAAATGTCTTCATTTAACCTAAAGCGGAAGTAAGTGGCAAAATACGTTAACTTAATTACCTACACTTAATTTAATAATTGTGAACGATCAATCAAGAAAATTTGATTAGCTACATAAATAATCGAATAATAATAATTTAATAATTTCAATTAGGAAAATGATGAATTGTAAGCAAGTAAATATAAAACTAACCTGAACATAAAAATTTAAATTGCTTGGTATACATTGCACACTTTTGAGTCTGTTTTGTTTGGTTTTATTTACACATATCACACATCTGTTGGGTTATTTTCTAAAATTATTATGAAGCACACGATAAGATGAAATCATAATCATAATAAGAGTCCATTACTTAAAATACAACACAAATCTAAACCATTTGCAACCACTACAGGTGTCAGTACAGGTCACTACAGGTGACTCATACAATACACACACAAATACACCCCCCACCTAACAACGGAATCGTTTTTGTTTTTTTCAAACAATTGACTCTTTAATTGTGAGATATTTTATGAAGTTAAATAAATTATGTGTGTAAAATGTAAATTGCAATCGTTACTTTGTATAAATAAACCAACACGTTTAAATTTTTGTGTGAAATTAAGTACTTAATTTAGGATTTAAGTAGTTCAACAAGCTCTACTTTTTTCATCAATATGGCTTTTGTCATAAAACTAGAAAATTAATAACGTTGCCAAACGAGAATGTCGAATGCTAACAGCTTAATCATGCGGTTAAGTTGCATACTTCCCTATCGGTGGTTTACGTATTTCTAGCACCATAGGCGCCACCAGGTGCAATGTTTTGGAGGGCTAATAAATCGCGATCAAATTTTTGGTGGGCCTGAATTAATTTTGTTTTGTGCGAGAAATATCCGAATGTCGTACCTGTAAATAATTTTTGTTTCACTTTTACTTTTCTACACTACGATGAGTGAGAAACGAATTCAAAAAATTTTGTTTTTCACTTATACTTCATAATAATAATAATAATATATCACTTATTTTATTAGTATGGTAAAGTATTGTAGTCGGGCAGAAAAAACAAGTTGAGATTTTAGATACTTGGGCGATGTTGGTTCTCTTAGGGTATGTTTATGTTGGAGCTGTAAGCAGCGATTGTTGCAGTGATTTGTAATGCGTTGATTCTCAATAGGACCGTTTATGTTGAAGCAGCAATCAAGTCGATGTTAATTCATAGAACAGCGATGAGAGCTAAACAATTTCTTCGCTCTTATCAGTTGTCACAGCTCCGACATAATTGTACTCTTACGTAAAGGAGAAAAGCCTTTGGATCTATCTAGTTTACAGGCTGATATGCTTATTTGATAGCATGGACAAATTGTATGAGCGACTTATCTTATCGAGATCAACAATTTAGATAATTATTATTGATCATGATGACCTTAGCGATAACCAATATGGATTTAGGATGGAAAGGCAGAATTGTTACTAGGTAGAAGAAAAATAGAAAATGGCCATTAAAAGCCTCAAATAAACAAACCAGAGGATTATAGCCTCAGTGGTTCACTCCGTTTTATTTTATGGGGTTCCCTTATGGAACGACGCCATGAAATAGAAATTTAATAAGTAATAAGACAGTAAGTTAATTTCTAGGGCCCAAAGAAAAACAGCTTTGCGATTAAATTTTTGAAATTTTTTTCAAACTTTCCAAAATGGATTACTCATGTATAAAAATTTTATTTTGTTCTAAATTTTTTATGACAGCTGTGAAAATAGCAGATGTTTCAAAGCTGCAGATACCAACTCTTTTAGGCTTTCAAATTAAAGAAAAAGAATCCACTTATTTAATTAAAAAAATAAGATTTCTCTCAATGCCAAATTGATAAAGATGGAACTCCATTCATTGTATTGCTTGTGCTTGCTATTCAGGCCACTCAAGTTGAGATATTATTAACAAAAACTTTTACGTTAAATAATTTATTTTCTAAATCAATAATTGACTAGATTATAATAGGTATACCTATCTAGTTTTTTGCTTAAAATAATAATCAATAAATAAATCAGTTTCGGTGCAGTCCTATAAATGGAATAAAATCATAAAAAGTAACAAGTGCAACCTCCTACTTATTGTTATACATTTTACACATATTAAATACTACAAAAGTATCACAACGTTTAAATGCAATAAACTTACTACAAAGTTTAAAAAATCATCGAAATAAAAACAACTTCATACAATTTTCTCTTTCGTATGCTGTAAGCCAGAACAATAATGCAGCATTAAGACAGATAAAGCTTGAATTTTTGCGTCAGCTTGTCCAATTTGAAAAGCGAATTTTGCCTTCTCCACTTCGTTATTAGAATTACTCATATCTTTTGTTAGAGTCATGTGTTCTAAAGTTGCTTCATCTAAACTTTTTTTTAGTTCTGTAACCTATCAAATTTTGTCAAATTAGAAAGCTAAACTTTATGTGTACTGAAATATTACCATTAAATTAATTTTTTCCACTTTCATTTGATGTTCCATATTTGCATACAATTGAATCCCAGTGTCTTTAGCTGCATCCATAAGAGATTCATCTAAAGGATATTGCAGTACCATATCAACGGTGCGTTCAATTAACTCGGGTGCCATATTTGGTTGCTGATGTACTTCATCGAGTATTCCAAGACATACACTGAAAGGATTACTAGCAACTAATGATAATTTTCTAGGCGTACGCTGAGGAGATGGGGGTAAACTACGACTCTGACATTGTGAAACATGGTTACCAGGTATTGCAAGATTATTTGCACTGTTAACTCGTTTTAAACCATTAAAATTTTCGGATGCGCCGCAATGAAGGTCCAAGTCTTCAGGTGGTACTTCAGTCATGGTAATTTCTGGTTGTAGAAGATCATTTAGTTCTACTTTATCCGATCTTTCTGAAGCAGTACAGGGAACACTCAATTGGCACTTCGTTAAACACTTTTTGTGGCAGCAGAGATTACACGTTTTACATTGAACTGCATCTTTCAACCAAATCTAAAAATAAAAATTTGAGAAATCTTAATTTTTAAACTGCCATGCATCATAACTTTCATTTTAATGGTAAATTTTAAATTACAGAGCTGAACCTGAAGAATTGACTTTACATTATTTAAAAGAGGTAGGTAATATCGTAACAATAAGAAACTGCAAAAGAATTTTGGTGTACAAGATGTAGGAATTGATATTGTAAGAAAATTGAAAAAAAAAATACAGTCGAATTGAGAACCTTTTTTGAAGTCGGTTAAAAAGAGGAATTAGTTCACAAGATTTCGTACACTCGGTGATTGCCATATATTATTAAGTGTAAGTTCAATTCAGTTCAATTAAAATTTAAAAATTAACAAGCTAAACAAATGCAATAAAATTCCACAGAATATTAAATAACAAGGGCATATAATAGGTTTCATACTATTAAAATGAAAGTTTTGGTGAAATGCAAATAAAAACCAAAGCGAAAGGCTATAGCCGAATAAGTATCAAGAAATGGCATTTGCACCGATTTGATTGATTTTTTTCCAGAAAGTTCTTACTAATACATTGTAAATTAATTTCAGATTTCTTAGGCATATTATTATTTATAAAAGTTCATCTTGGTACTCAGCACAGAGAGAAATACCTAATATTTTAATATTCATTTCAAATTATACAGGCTAGTTAACTATTGTTTTCATACAAAATGAGGATGTTTTATCCTATAAGTAGTTATATCGCCCGATAGCAGCATTTTAAAATTTCAAAGTAAAAAATATTATTCTCAAAAATTTGGTGAACTATATATAGCGTAAGAAAAATTGCTGCCAATTCGGTAATTTTATAGCTTAATTTTTTTCATTATTTACTTTTTTTAAAATTTTTAACATTAATTATTTAACAAAAATAACGAAAATATTGCAATTTTTTGCAAAGCAGTTTTAAAAAAACTTATTTATTTTTTTAAATTTCTTTCAGAAAATATTGACATTTCGAAACTAATATTTGCTGATATTTAACGTTTCTTAGGAAGGACTTTCTGAAAAAAAATCAACCAAATCGATGCAAAGATTATTTCCCCATGCTTACCTGGCTGTAGCCTTTAAAGTTAGTCAAATTAGAATGATTTTATTTTGGAAATGGAAAAAATTCCAGACTGATCCATTTAAAATCAAATAAAATTTGATTGGCCTAATTCTACATTTTCGTTTATTTAACCAACCTTTTTTGAACAAAAATCACAATGGGTGGTGCGATGAAACTGAGTCCTAATGAAATCATGCTTTGTGGAAACGGAAGCAACAACTTCTTTATCGTCAGTTAAAATTTGTCTCTTTAGTTCAGCTGTTTCGTCATGAGTCCACATAAAAGATAACAGCGCGTCTCCATAACAAAAAACATGTTCAAATCCGGAATGTGATATGAGAGGATGTGAATAGCTAAGCAACAGTAAACCAATAAAAAAGCAAGTCTTAGTATAAAATTTATAATTACCTAGTTGGAGGTGTACTGGTAGGTGGTAAAAATGAGAACCGTTTAACGTAGTGTCCCAGCATGGAATTATTACATTCCGTCAAGATTTGACTTAAAGAAATATTTGTGTAACCCAATAAAATGTCTTTACCAGTTTTGGTCACACCAAAAACGTTTATATTTAAGTACTTGTCTGTGTCCTTTAAGTTAAAAGAAAATTCGTCGTTACAATTTACAACACAAACTGCTTCATTAAGTTTCCCTTTCCAAATTTCTGTAAACTCGACCGGCGAGCCATCCAGTTCTGTTTCATTGTTTTCTACTTCTAAAGATTCTGATATCAAATCTATTTTGGACGATTGCTTCATCGGTAAATGTTGAGGAGTTGAAGGACTCGATTGTGTTGGCGTAGTTTTGTTGCTGCCATCATTCGAAGTACGTTCTATAGATGTTTTTCGTTTTCTTAAAGCAAAATTTCCTAAAGTATGCGCCAACTTGGAAACATTTTCGTTACTACTGGACAAAAGTTTTGGAATAACAATTTTATCGCTACTTTTAATTTTTTTTGAAGTCTCCTCGCTAGTTTTTATCTTGGCATCACCAGCACAACTATCCGGTTCAACCTGTGACAAATCACAATCGTTAATACTGTTGGTGTTTAATAGTGGGGTTTTTAAATCAGTCTTTTCAACATATTTAGATTTTATTGTGTAATTTCCTACAATTCTTTTAACTCTTATGCTAAAATTTCCACCCGGCAATAATTTTAAAAATCTGTTTATATGCACTATGCTGTTTAATGATTTTCCATCTACGGCGAGAAGAATATCGCCCGATTTAAGAGTTGCTTTATCTGCTACGCTTTGAGGTATCACACAATCGACGACAATCGAATTTTGTTCCTGTTTGAATGTAACACCAATTGGTTGTTGTTTTAATTTACTAATTGTTAATTCTAATACAACGTACATTATCGATTCTTTCTGATATAAACAAATCCATGACGCAGAATCTTAAAAACAATACATATAAAACGAACGTAATTCGATGCTAAATTTGAAACTCACCAACAGTTAAAGTACAGTAAACTTGCACGACATCATCAGTAATGGCAAGTCGACTCATCTCTATACATAAACATTCTAATTGTCCCTGAGGAATAATTTCGCTCTCATCTAATTCGAATTGACCTGGATCGGTCTTCATAAAGAAAGGTTTGTAACTGCAATTTGTGTAAGTAATATCAGTTTTTGTGTTAACAATTTATTTACCGTATTTTATAATTTGGAAGAATGTGTTTTCGTTTAATTGCTTTTTTAATTTGGTTCACAATTAAATTGGAAACGTTAGATTGCAATTGTCTGCCTTGAAAATGGGACTCCACTGCTAATTCTATTACAGGATCGCCATAGAAACTAAAAGACCAGTGCGTATATGGAAGGCGAGTGAACTGAAGTCGTGCTGAACCACTGATGTGTTTCACTAAAACATAAAACAATTCAATAGGTTTTTTTTTAAATTTTAAAAGGAAAAAAATGTAAAGTTAAGGTAGGGTCATTCCATATAAAGTGGTACAATCTGGTTTCTCAATCATTTTAAATTTATTCAATTTAAATTTCAATTAATTTTTAAAAATGACCACCATTTAAATTTTGTTATCTTTAGGTTGTCATATTTGTTTGACAACGAACAGCATTGCAAAGGGTTTATGGAAGTTGAAAAACCTGATCTTCTGTTTAACCTATACAATGTGAGATTTAAAAAAATTTGTTTATAAAGAAACAAGTTACAAGATTGATCCTTACCCCTCTTTACTTAAAGGTAATCCAAAAGGGTGAAAGTTCACTCTAATTGTTTACTTTTCTAAAAAAGTGACATCTTTATGGGAAAAAAGAAAAGGGGTCTACAAGTAAGTCAACGAGGCTGGACTTTTGACACACCAAATATCAACTCTGACTTGAGATAATTACCCCTTTTCTGTTCTAGAACTTTTCAAAGTTTAGAAATTCAACACGTCAGTAGGTACTTTTTAACACGAAATATCGTTAGTGGGGTATCTGGTATCTTGGAGAAAACAATTAATTATTATAATTAATATAATTAAATTTAAAATAAATTCTTTTTTTAAATTTAAAAAAAACTTTAAAATACCAAAAAATTACAAAAATTAAATTTAAATTAATTTGAAAAAATTAAAAAAGAATTAAAATAAATTAATTAAATTAAGAATTAATTAAAAATAATTAAAAATTAATTAAATAGGTATAAATAATTAATTAAATTTTTATAGTTATTGAGAAAAGATGAGATGAGCAAGAGCGAGGTAATGGACGTAAGTTCAATACGTGCAGATAACTATTATTAATTTTTTAAATTAAGTACCTAATCTATAATATAAATAATACTTATAATTAAAATTTTATAATTATTATTGCCAAAAAAAAATGGCATAACTCTTTACTTTAGTATTAGAAAAAATACCTATTCGAATCCCAACTAAAACAAAAGCAAATTTGTCAAGATAGGTCCCAAAAATCACAAAATCTTAAATTGGCCGTTTCCTAAAAAAAAAAAAACGTTTTCTAAAAATAAGTGAAACTAGACTTCATTGATTGTAAATCTATGCATATAAAACAACCTTTTGAAGCTTTTTAGCTCTTATTAAATATTTGCAAATAGCTCACTTTCAGTGCATCTCAAGCTCAATTTTGACATTATCAAAAGTGCAAAAACTAAGTTTTAACCAGAAAATCAAAAAACTATTTTCAAAAAAATTAATTTTACAATTTTCAAATAACAACGTTTTTTGGTTCAAAAATCGATGAAAATCGGGGTTCTTTGAAGAGCTATCTCTCAGAAACTAGATGGAGTAGAACAACAAATTTTTAATATTTTTATGCAGAATTGTATCTAGTTTAATTTTGATATAATCTATTATGGGTAATGGATGTACAGGAAAACGACCAATTTAATATTTTGTAATTTTTGAAACCTTTCATGACAAAATTTAACTCAAGTCAGTTCCGATTTGAATCTGTCTGAAGTAAACGAATTAAGTAAAAAAATTTTATTTCCGAGTTATATCCACGCAGACCCATTTTTCATTGGAAAACAAAAGAGCGGAATTTATTTTATGGATTGTTTTTGAATCAATCGATATAATTGAAAAGATATTTGTTCAACCTAGTAAATAACAAAATTATGTGCCTCTGTTTCATAAAAAATTTACTAATTATATTACAAGTAACTTTAACAACTCTCGAATAATTAGTGTGATTATAGGCTAAGGCTAGATGGATAAATACCAATTCTAAAAAATGCAGACAAAAATCATCTTCCGAGTATTTTTCTATTAATATTATTAGTACAGTAGAGCGTCGATAATCCGGATTAATTGAGACCGGACCCTATCCGGATTATCAAAATGTCCCGATTATCAAAATGTCCCGATTATCGAAAAGAACCAAAAAAAGGTTGTTTGAGTTCAGAACAAAAAGAAAACTTGCTTATTGTACCTATGTTGTATGCATTAATTTCAATTCTTTTTTCACCGAAATTGAATCCGGATTATCGACGGTCCGGATTTTTGACGTTCGGATTATCGACGTTCTACTGTATCTACTATTCTCTTTTTCTTAAAAATCTGTTTCTAAATTATTCAATAAATTTTAAAAATTCAAAGTCAACTATACAATCAAGTAAGTTTGACCGCATCCACTGACATTATTTATTATAGTATTTCTTATTTGACGATTGACGTCACCGGCAATTTTTGGCAAATCCGTAAAAAAAGATAAAGGTTGTAATTAAAAAAAAAAATTTTTTGATAAACAAAAATTAAACGTAATTAATTTGATTAGCTAAAAAATCTCTTCATAATATTATATTATTTGAAATTTATTCAAACAGCTGCACATTTCTTATTATTTAAAATATTTAAAAAAAGAAATTTCGACGATAGATGGCGCGACGTACACGCTCGCTAGTAATTGTTTTCCGATCACGTAACATAAGGGCAAATTTTCCAAGTTTGTATTACTCTGGTTTCCCTTCAGAGCGAATAAATCTTTCGCCTTTTACTAAAGATTTCCGTGGAGGGGAACACTCAAATGAGTGTGAAACTCCAATTTTTTATAGCCCGACGCAAGTTGGGCTGCAAATAAAATAAATAGAATCAAAATGTTCATTCATTTTCTTTTCAAAGTAGTTATCTGATTAATTAATCATGACTGAGCAATAAAATAAAAGTAACTTTGTAGTGCTTTGTAGTAGTAGTAATAATTTGATTTTGAAAAATAAATAATGTTGATTTGAGAGATTGTTTCAACAGCAGTGATAGCTGGTTGAGTTTTACACCGCGGAAATTCTGGATTCGAATCTTGGGCTAAGACAGAATTTCTTGGTTATAAAGAATAAGGGTCAAGATTGACATGTTATTAATTTATAATAGCAAAAAAAATGAAGCAGAAAAAAAAATCAATAATTGATTTATAAATAACTTAGGTTCCACTTGAAACATTTGTCAATTCATTAATAAATAAATAAATCGTTAATTAAAAATTCAATACCTGTTGTAGATCTTTACCTTTAATAGACAAATATCCAGTTTTTCCGAATTTCATTCTGGTCACCACCGATAATGAAAAATTTCCCGAATAGTCCAATTTTATACACAAATTTAGGGTATCGACGTGACCTTCATTTTTATCCAACTTAACACTTTCGATAGAAATACTCTGAATATCGGGGAATTCGGATCCCATATTCATGTCTCTAATCTAAAAACAAAATGTTGTACTAAACCAAATGAATCACTGTAAAATAAAATTACGGTGACATTGTCAAAAAACTTTCCAGTTGTAGTCTTGGTGATAAGTTCTTCGAATTCCAAAGTCAACTTCTTGTAGAGCCAACGTTTAATTGAATCGGCATGACGCAATTCGTTAAATAAAAACTGAAACAGTAAATTAACAGCCAAACTGGAATCGGTACCATCATAACCATCCGCTTCCAATTTCTTCTTCAAATTCTTAAAAAGATACAAGAATTAGAACAGGTGAAGCAAAAATCTTATATAAAGAGTTACCTCAGGTAAACTACTTGATTCGATGTGAGGTTTCTTTGGTGGAGTAGCGGCAGGATTCTTTTGAAAATAATTAATAAATGCATAATATTGTACAACGATGGTTAAAACTACTCCCACTAAAAATGATACGCATGATAAAAATAACAACACAAACAAATCCATTATATTTTCCAGACGATTTGTAAATTCAAAAAAATATCACAGTGTATTTCTTTTATCTAAAATAAAATTAGTAGGTACAAAAGTAAAGTAACATTTTATTTTCAATAAATTCTCGAAAATGTTGATGTTGGAAAAAATTATTTATTTTTAATTTTAATTTATATTAGCAATATTTACAATGCATATCAGCATATCTATGAATGTATTACACTCACTGAACCGACGAACCACGGTCCACTTTTTAACCTTTCCGGAAATCTGAAAATGGTTATTATCCCAAATAGTCAATTTCTCTAAAAAGACAACGCGGATTTATATGCAATATGTCCGTGAATTGCTATTTAATTAAAATATTTTTCTGAAATAACTTTGCATTAGTAAAAATTCTGAGAAAGTAATTATTAAAAATATCAATAAATCAAAATTTTAATTATTTCTAAAAATATTATTATTTTTGAAATATCCATTCCGAAAGTTAAAATTGAGGTATAGTTATCAATTGCCCGGCTAGCTCAGTCGGTAGAGCATGAGACTCTTAATCTCAGGGTCGTGGGTTCGAGCCCCACGTTGGGCGGAGTTTTTTTTTCATATACAAAATACTTCTTATACAACTGACATTAAAAATGTCACTTTTAGTTCAAGTTACCCGGGTTAAAAATTGAATTTTATAAGGTAGCTGGTTAAAAATATTTTTAACACTAGTAAAAAAAAGCTTTTTAACACTAGTGGTAATTAGTTTATAAATTATTTATAAGCAGTAACATACATATTTATTTATAATATATAATTAAAAACACATTAGAATTAGAACAATTACTGATATTAGTCCCTTAGGAAGTATATAGTTAACGAATTTCTTGCTGCCAAATAGTACAAACTGTTTTAAAAATACGCACAAGTTTTCTGACGTTTCTAAAAAACAATTTTCAATTGTCACTGCATAACGTGGCTACATCACGACATAGCTGATTTTGTGAAACAATTTAAAATACTCTTAATAATTATTTTGAATTCGTTTTTAAATTAAATATAAACAGTTGTATAAAAAATATTGTACGATATACATGTTAAAAGTGATTTTATTTTGTTCGTGGGGGTTGCTCAACTCGCTGGTTTCGCAAAATTCCCCACTAACAAAATAAAATCCTACTTTTAACACTTATATCGTAAATAGTTATTAATAATAAATTTATATAAACAAAACGAAAGCAGTGTATGATCAAAGTGGAAAACTATTTTCTTAATTTCCACTGATAAAGAGCAAGATCCCAGACACCAAACAAATGACTGAATCAGTGCTTTTGAAAGTTTGGCAAGGGTATGCACTGCATCGAGCTTTTTTCGTTGTATGTACTAAAAAAGGCAAATTTGAGAACCACTGCTCGGGATGATCAATACTTTTTTAATATTTTGGAAATGTCTTATGAAAAATAAGCAAAAGGTTGATCTTTTTTTTTCGTTTCGAAAATTTGTAATAAAAGTAACTCTTTTTGTGCCCTGCCAAAAATATTTTGTAATATGAAAAGATTATACAAAGATCTTGAGCTTTAAAAATAATTTATTAACAAAATTATCTAAATTTAAAATAATTATTTACATATAAAAAAAAAACAGCTTAGAAAATAAAAGAGATATTCTTATAAAAGTGCACTTTCGGATCTCACGTATTCACCAACATCTCCTTGATTAAAACAAACTATGGCTAATGGATCAGCTTGTTTACATTGAGCAGCCGATCGTGCAATTATTCCAAAACCCAATGGTAAATCGGACATATTGAAAATAATAACTCCTTGATATTGTTCTGCATTTTCAGAAATTCTTCCCATGCCAGTTTTTGTTATATTGCGCCCGTACAAAAATTGTTGTTCCATTGAAGGTTTCACCCAGATTTTACACTGCAAAAAATGATTGCCGTTACTACTTTTTAGTGATGAAATTGAAAAGTTAATCGCACAAACATAGCTTAAGGGGCCATACCAGTATGAACGCTGAAAATTTGAGTGATTTTCGACCTATATCACATAGTTTTTTCATACAAAAATTTTGAAATGCAAGCGACTAATGCGCTGCCTTAGGAAGCGCCAAAAAAAAAAAGTTCCTCAACTGCTGCCACGATTCCGGCCGATTGAGTAGGTGAAACCGAAAAAGGAAAAAATGTCGTTAAACTGGAAGGTATTTCCTGTACAATGACAATGTACAATGTACAAAAATATCAAAATCTAACAAAATGGCGCAGTTATAAAAAAAAAAGTTTTTTTTTGCCTATAAAATGGTCGTTTTTTCAATGCCAAATCGTCAATTTTCATCCAATCAAAATTATCCTACGTCATTGTAGAGTAAATATATTCAAGAGTGCTCGGTTCAAATTTCAAGTCAATCGGATAATTCCTCTTTGAGTTACAATGGCAGCAGATTTGAAAAATGTCATTTTGAGAAATACGCTTTTAAAGATTATTTAATTATCAATTTTTGCAAGATAAAATGATATTAACCATAAAAACCGCTGATCAGCTGGCCCATACAATGGACCCTCCTCTTCTTCAAATAATATCTGCTGAGGGGCTGAAGCTTTTCTCCGAACTATTTGTCTCTCTTTTGAGGATGCTTCATGAAGTAACTCCGCCTGGTTGATTCGGCTGTTATCGCTCTCCATGGCGTATTCTTTTGCAATAGGATTGATAATGACGTCCATTACTTACAGCAGTTTTAGAATAACATAAAAACCATCGTTAAATATTGAGACTGCAAGGAAATTAGCGATCTCGATCGTTTTCAATCGATTATGAAGGTGCCAGAGCAAGCCGTTATAACTTTTATTGATATTCTGCGTGTTCCCTTCCTTGCATCGCTCCAGTAATTATTTTTTATTTTTAATATTACTAAAATAATGTTTAGTGCTGTAAAAGTATCGGTGCTCCACCTCCAGGCAGATGGGGCATTTTATACCTCCGAGCGGTTGCTCTTTAGAAGGCTGCCATTCGGGGAGTATTAAAGATACGGCCTTGAAATTTTTACAGGATATTCTTGAAAATATAAATTGTCAAAAAAGGCACAAAAAAATAAATTGATATTTTGAAAGTGTCAAACTGGTAAGGCCCCTTAACAAGTAGATTTTTTTTAAATAAATCAATCTGAATTTACCTGTGCATAAGGAGCTAAATAATTTAAGCAGGTGACATGTAGTCTAAATTTATTGTTCTTCGTAAATTTTCCGAAGCATGTACCTACGGATACTATTTCATCGGCCGGTAACATTTCAGCCATTCTTAAAAGTTTTTCGGCCACATAATAAACTCGATCCTTCTGTTCTCTAAAGCAGTAGACGCCATCAGGTCGTTCAATCAATTGTTTTATGTTTGCTCCAATGCTAAAAATGTTAAATTAAATAATATAAAAAAATTATATAAATGTTTACTTACAATTTGGATAACTTTTCAAATAAAATTCTTGTCTTTTCCTCGGAGAGCCTCTTCATTTTTTTGAATTGAAATAAATTGCACGTGAACCAATTTGAATCAAAGAGGTTATGCACGGTTGTTCGGTTTTCTGTTGATTATGTCAACGATGTCGACTGTCAGTTTATTTTTAAGAATGCGGTAGCGACATCTTTGGGGATGCTTGCCAACTTGTATAACTAAAATTAATCCAGTGGCGTACCTAAAAAATGCTACATTTGAATGTAGTATTCAATTAATATTCATTTATATTTGACTTGAAATAAATTTGTTTTAAATAACTTAAAATTTAAAAACTTAATACATATTTTTGGCAAAAAAACAAGCCGAATGTTGAGAACCAATCAAATAAAAGTCCTAAGGGCCATAACAGGAAAATCACATGTCGACAAGGTAAGGAATGACCGTGTAAGAGAAAAGTGCAGCATGTCCGATATCATCAGATGGACCAGAACAAGAAGAAGAGCCCCTTAGGCCACTAGAAAGACTGCCGAAGAGATGGAGGGACAGTTGGTTTTCAGCTTTTCAAGAAAAACCAGATTTAAACAGGTTCCAGATCTAAAACAAGCAGAAGAAGAAGAAATTTTTTTAATATAATATACTAATAACTATAATCGAAATTTTGAAAAAAAAATGTAATTATTTTAAAAATTGATGTTTAAATTATGCAGCGTTAATTGGCCGAAAACGACGTTTTTCGAAATTGTGCATACAACATTACAAAAACCCAAGGGGTGAATATCTTGAAAATTCTGTATTTCCACTTTTCTGGAATTCTCTTGAAAATCTCTGGAATTCCGTGGTAATCTCTAGAATCCTTGAAAATTATAGAAATTCTTTAAATTGGAACTAGTTTGAAAATTCAATAAAATCTTGAGAAAAAGGAAAATCTAAGAAAATCTAGAAAATTTCAGGATATTTTAAGAAATCCAAAGAAATTTTAAGAAATTCTAGGAAATGGGAAATCAACAAAATTGTAGTCTTAAGAAATCTTGAATTTCCTTAAATTTCCCTTTAGTTTTGCATATGACAATTTCCAGTTGGTTTTCCACTTAGTAAAAATTTGGTGTACAATGTACAAGTGAAAGGAATTCTAAAGAAAATCGGAAAAATATTAAGAAATGCCAGGAAATCCAAGAAAATCTCAAGAAATAGAAAATTCAAAGAATCCCAGAAAATTCAAAGAAATCTTAGAAAATAGAAATATCAAGAAAATCTTAGGAAATTCAAAGAAATTTCAGAAAAACCTAAAAAATAAAAAGAAAACTCGTCGATAGTATTCTTAAGATTTTCTAATTTCATTGCATTTTCTATTTCTTAAGATTTTCTGAAATTTCCTCAAATTTTCCTTCACTTGTATACGAGATCAGATTCAGGAAAAATTCATGAAGGAGAGAAATAAAAATTAAAAAAAATGTCCAGTAAATTTTGTTGATTTTCTTGGGTCATGGGGTCCAACCACCACATTGTTGGAAACCATTGAATTTCTTTGAAAATCTTTGGAATTACAAGGAAATCGTTGGAATTCCGAGTCCCGTGGACAAAATTATTTTGAGTTATTTACCTCTTGCAAAAACCTATATATTAACGACAAAAAAACGACTTTTGCGCTGATCAACAAAATTTGTCATATTGATGAAAAATTCGTAGTATTCGTAAAAAAATTCATTGTATTTATAAATATGTTTATTAAAATAAGGAACTTTGTTGATCAGTGCAAATATGATGAAATTTTCTTTCATATGATGTAAACTAAGTTTTTCAGTGGTAGATAGATTGCACATTATTTGAAATATGAAGATGGATCTAAAATTACACGGGGTAAATATCCAGTAAAATTTTTGTACCCCAGACTCGGAATTCCAGAGATTTTCAAGAATACCAACGATTTCCAGGAATTCCAGTGATTTCCAAATAATTCCAGTGATATCCAAGAATTCCAAGATTTCCAAAGAATTCCAGGGATTTCCAAAGAATTCCAATGATTTCCAAAGAATTCCAGTGATTTCCAAAGAATTCCAGAGATTTCCAAGGAATTCCAAAGATTTCCAAGGAATTTCAAGGATTTCCAATGGAATTACAAGGATTTCCAAGGGAATTACAAAGAAGTGTACACAAAATTTTCCAAATATTTACCTTTTGTAAAATTACATCAAACGTTTTGACGTGATACGTAGTGAAGTAGAACTATTTCGCGCGGAGACAGTTGGACGAAAATATAATATTTTGACACGAGAACTCGAAATACACGGATCTCTGAGATCTCAGATAAATTAACAAAAGATGAAAAAGAATGCACAGAATGCAATCAAAAATGAAGAAAATTTATTTTAGTTTGCTTTGGTTTTTCTAAAAAATTGACGAATTGCACATTTGTTTCGTCCGGTTTTGCTCCGTCCATTGAACAATATATTGTAATGTTATTTTTGAAAAGTTAATTGGCTAACTTAAAAATATTCAAATACAAACATTTAAATTTAAATTAATTTCTATGTAACGCCAAATGGAAAAGAAAAACGAATAGATAACTCTACTATGCGCAGACGATATCAATTCGATTCTATGACACCTTTACACTTTTAACTATTAATATTTTAAATTTTTCCAAAATAATCAATTAAATTTTCAATCTTATTCCATTCAATCAATCCATCAATAATTCAAATTTTATCACAAAAATTATTCAATTCATTCAAAATTGGAATAATTCTAAACACCAAACAATCAAATTCTTCAAAATAAATGTCAAAACATGATTTTAAATAAATTCTATGATACACAACTACGTCTCAACCGCGTATGGCGGCCATTACCGGCGTTAAAACGACAAATTTCCAGATGTTACCAAATTCAAAATCAAATATAATTTGATTCTCTTTCATAATAAATTCAATTTAAGTTTTGTTTTAAATACTATAAACGTTTTTGTAATTTTGTGTTTTTTTGTTCCTAATATTTGCCTGTAATGATATTTTGCATATTTCTATTTGATCTTTTCAATTGTCGAGTTTTTGTTGCTAATAAACTTTTTCTTTTTGAATTTTCAATTTTTAATTTTTATAAAATTTTCCAGTAATATTTCTTTGCTTTTGTAATGGAAATTTTCAATTATTTTTTCATGGATTACTTTCCTAACTATCTTCCTTCTTCCTATCTTCTACTCCTGGAAATAGGAAGTCAACAAACCTTCTTGCAAGGTCATTACCACTTTCAATTACGTCACCTTTTCCATCAATGTTGGTATTTCTTTAGTTTCTTCACATTTAAATTCATTTCCTATTATATCTCTTCGTTTGCCCAACTCACATTTTTCAACAATTTCTATTCTTTGCTATGTTGCTTCAATTCTTGTCCATTCACAATCATAATTCTTTTCTCGATTCCATTCATCTTTCCATTCTGTTATCTTTTTATCTAATATTTTGTTATTTTTACCTCCAATCAAAAAAAGAATTTTTTTTTGGAGGTAAAGTAATCGAAAAAAATTTCAAATTTTTTTTTACATTTTCGAGATCACCATGTTCAGAAACGTAAAGATTTGCAAAAAAAAAAAAATTCTGTGTCTGTCTGTCGGTCTGTCTGTCTGTCGGTCTGTCTGTCGGTCTGTCTGTCGGTCTGTCTGTCGGTCTGTCTGTCGGTCTGTCTGTCGGTCTGTCTGTCGGTCTGTCTGTCGGTCTGTCTGTCTGTCGGTCTGTCTGTCGGTTTGACCAAATTTGGTATAGTAGTAAGGTTCACGGTAAAAAGGTGAAAATAAGGTTTTCGTTGCGATCTGACAATCAGGAGTACCACCACAAGAAAATAACACAAGATTTTTAAAAACGATTTTGTCTTGTGATAGGTTATTTTAAAGTCCTTGAAAAGCTTTATCCAGAATATGTAAAATTAACTTTCTATCTGTCATCTGTCAAAAATTTTAAGCTGTCAAAGTTGAAACTTCAAGAGTGAATAACTCATCCAGTACTGAAGGGATCTCAACGAAATTTTGTATGTAGGAACATTAACCCCCTAGGACTTGGCAGCATATAAAATTATTTGTTAAAAATCAGGAATTCGACATGAAAATAAAAAGATTACGTTTTTTTTGCGAAAGCTTGGAAAACGTCCTTGTCCCTCGATTTTCTTCGGCATTTCTGCGTCGATAGCAATCAAACTTTTTGGACGTATGTCTGGTGGGCTCTAGTCGTGAAAATAAGGTTTTGGCAGAGAAATATTTGCCAGGGCTATCACAATAAAATAAATTTAAAAAAATGAAAATGTCATCGCATCTCGGAAATGTACATCCTATTTTCTTCAAATTTTGTATGCTAATAATGCTTTTAAAATACAAGTATTGGTGAGAAGATAATTGAGCTAAATTTGAAAATAAGAAAATTACATAAAATATTAACTGAAATCTTAATTTATCTATTTTTGGCCCAGGCTCAGGGCTTCCGGACTAATTAAAATTTGTAAATAATTTTAAGTTTTACCCTTTTATCTATTTTTAAATTATAAATTTTCATTGTAAACCGCTTACAAACCCGACTAAAACCAAACGCCATAACTAAAGACCAACATTTACCAAAAATTAAAATAGCAACATTCGTATCAAGTCATTATATTACAAATTAGTCAAATATTACATCACAAAGCCAAAGTTGGTATCGAGGGAAATTTAGGTAGAATTTGAAAAATTAAGAAATTGTATGTTCAAGCGGACAATCCGTACAAAGTTATGTTCAAATTGGTAAGTTCTATCCACAAACGAGAGGAAAAAAATCTGCTAAATCAGAGATGTTGGATTAGTAACCAGAGGACCTAGAATAAAAATTTAGCAGAAGTCAGTTAATATTTATTAGACGAACGTACGGAACGGTGGCGTAAAATTAAGTGCTCCCGAATCACAGTCAATTTTGCTTTTGAGTTTGAATTCCAACGGAAAAAAGTCGTGCAGGTCAGCAGGTCCATTAACAGCCAAGTGTTGCCCGACTCAAAAGTTTATCGAAATTTTTGTGTGCGTCCAGTGGAAGGTTTGTAAGCGGCCGACCAGAAGAAGATTACCAAAAGTGTTTCCAAATGTTAATTGTTTTATTTTTACTTAATCTGTTTATATTTTGTGATAGTTATTAAGTACTCGCCACATTAATAATAAGCTTGTATACCATTAATATTTCAAGAAAATTATTAAATTGCTCTGAAATAAATAATTTTTCACAGAGTTCGAACGAAGAGTTATTTTTGTCAAAGATTTTCATAATCATTAAAATTTAATTATTTAATGACCTGCCACATATAAACTCATCGCGAGGACACTGCTTTAAAATAAATAATTTGTAAATCTTCTTTTCTATTTTTATTTATTTTTTTATTTCTGTATTTTTTCATTTAATTTAAAATTTTTTTTTTTTTTATACAATTCAATATTAAAATTGTGTTGATGACTTAAAAATGCCAACGAAAATTCTTTCTCAAAATAAAAGTTTATCAGATTTGATACAATTTAACATATTATGATTACAAAGGAATATTTAACACTTGAACCCACGTCAGGAATACCAAAAACCGAAAACTATGTAGAAACACACAGAAAAATATATTTTAAATATTTGTGGATGTATTATTGAAGGTCCATCAATTTCCCAAAATTTTACAGCTTATTAACAGCTAATTTTTCATATTTAAAAAAATGTTATTAAATATGAACATATTATGTTTAAGTTACGTTTCGTTTGTGATGTTTAAGTTAAGATATATTTGAAAGGAAATTAAAAAAATATTACAATTTAAAATAAATTAATTTATATTTTGAATTTTTATTCATTTTTTGTCTCATTTTTTATTATATAAGTCCTATAATATTGAAATATTTTTATAGTTGCATCTTATTGCGTATTGCAATAAGGATAAGGGGGCGTTCAAGTATATTAAGTAAGTACAAATTTTCAGTGAACTTAGACTCCTACCCTCCCGGTATAAGAGAAAATAGGAAAATCGTAAACTCCCTTTCTCCAAATGAGAAAACGTCAACATTTTTATTTAAAGTTAAAAGAATAAAAGAATTGATAGACATTGTCATAACAGATGACAATGGACTTGTTTGAAGCAATTTAATGTCGTGGTATGTCTGGGGGTTCACAAAATTTATTTCTAATAAAAAATATGCAAAAAAATTTGCTAAAACCATAATAAAAGTAATATTATTGATTGAAATAGTAAACATTATTTTGTAAATATTTTCATTATTTTGTAATTTTTTTATCTTACGTAAGATTAATAATATTCCCCCCCGCTCTTTTTGTCGGAAAAAGTAAGAAATAATTGAATCCCCCTCGCCTCCTAATGTAATACTTGAACGCCACTTAGTACCTAAATAAAAATATGACCAAGTTCTGTAATGCAGATTTTATATATTTATAGATGTATCACGGAACGGAATTACATAGTTAATTCATTTATCATTTGTTGAAGTCAAAATGGTTGTAAACTATACACCGTCAATGAATGTTCAAAATATAACTAAATTTAATATTGCTTGGTTCATCTCCATAGTTGTTCAAACACATAGTTTAATACCTACAATGTAAATATTTTTATAGAAAATTAGAAAAAAATTAAATTTTATATAAGTAAAAAAGTCCGTGTCAGTATAAATTATTATGTAACAGTTTAGCCACGAGAATCATTCAAAGTAGAAAATGTTTGACTTTTTTAGTTTTTCGATTCATTAACTTGAATATATGTCGTCACGGACGTTTTTTGTCATACTTCTTATTTGATTAAGCATTTCTCACGAAACCCGACTTAGATAAAGACTTTAGTCCGCTTGGTACAGCACTGCCGGAATAGGGAGCAAGAAATTTTGATTCCATTATTGATCGACTCGGATATACCAAAAAAACATTAACTTCTTTTTTAAACAAAATTAAAAATTCTTGATTACTGGCTGCGTTTATCGCATCAGAATTAGTCCGAATTGAATGAAAACTCAACAGAGTGGATACCGAAAACCAACCTTAGCTTAAGAAATGGGACCAAGCGGAGTTTTCATAATATTTGTGTTTCTTTGCTCGACCGATGGACTATTTACGAAAATGCTATTGTCGAAGTGTGTACCTTTGTATTAAAATTTGTTGAGAAGTGGAAAATAGGAAAATGTGTTAGACCAAAAGTCTATATAATTTAATTATGCATCTTACTTGTTTTATTTTTAAAAAATGGTTTCTTAAAGCGATGATAATGATATTTAACACTAATGCAAACTCTAAAGGACATAGGTAAATACATAAATATTCAACAACTTAATATTATATGAAAAAGATGTATAAATTTATTATACAATATTCAATTCGCTTCAAAAATGTCGTCACCGTAATCGAATATAACTACAGCTATATATAATTTATTAAATTTAAGTATATACTTTTATAATACATAGAATAATAAAACAATGTTTATTATTATTAATATAAATAATCTATAAGATGAGCAACATTTTTGAAGCATACCGTCGTGATAATTCGCACTAATAAACATTTCTCGTTTTATATTATTTTAAAAAACATTTTATACATCTTAGTTATTAAAAGGGGGTTAAAGAGGTAATCTACAATATTTGAATAAAAACAAGAAATATTTTTAATACAAATTATCCATATAAATTAGTTGAGCTAAGCCCACACAAACAACGACGTAACATGCACGCACACGGGTAGGTATAAATGGGACGCATACGTTCCAATGTCTAAAGCTATTACATACAAGTAGAATAATAATTCTAGACCCGCATTTTTTTTTCAATTGGCAGAATTATTTAATAGTTTATATTAAAATAGATGGTAACGAAAGCCAATTATCGATAATTCGAAATAGGCTAATATAAATTACTAAGGCTGTCGTCACGACAGTACCATTTTGTTGTTATACGACAACAACCACACAATTCTGCAAATATTCAAAATAATTTAGTAACTTAAAAAAAATTTCGTTCAAAATTGTATCTATTATATCTTATATAATGAGCATATCACCATTATTACACGAAATAAGTGGTTTAATTTTAAGTAATCATGTTATTTCTTATTTTTTCTTGTTCATTTATTCCAAGTAGCGGATTATAATTTTTCGATTTAAAATATTTGCAAAAATTAATTAATCATTATTATTATTATTACTTTTAATTTTTTTTTCTTACTTTCTTTTCGTATTAATATCAAATATTACCAAAAAAACGCAATTTTTAAAATTTCCAAAAACATTTCTGGGGGGCAGGAGGGCATAAATGAACAAGTGTATGTCGGTTAAACGTTAGCCACATTTCAAAATTAAGAGAGTCTGCCTGGAGGAGGAGATGAACTTCATTGTAAATTACATATTATGTAAAAAGTATGAATATACACATAAGTACACGAACTTTTTATGGTTGTTTACTTAAAACTTAATTGTTCTTCATAGAATAAGTTAGATTTATATAAGGCATCATTTTTTAATAAACTATATTACATTCTAATCTGATTTATCAAATTAAATATTAAATACAAGTGTATTTTTCATTAAAAATTAACTTCTGCGAGCAATTTCGATCGAAAGAAATTTTTATTGAAAAAAATACGTCACTATTTCTATTTAATTAATGGTAAAAAACAGCCTCAAATTACAACATTATTTTTAATCTACTTCAACCGTAATGGGTACAAAACAATATATATAACCAATATAATTAATTAAAAAATAAACAAAATTGGAAAATCGATTGAGGAAATTTTTCAAAAATTAGACTGTCGAAGCTGGCTGCGTTTGTTTGGTTTTGATAAACTTTCCAATCGATTGTTCCTCTTATGTCTAAAAAGAACAATAAATAAGATATTATATTATAATATAAAAAACAGAAAAAATTATTAAGCACAAATTACAAAAGAGATGTTTTTTACTAACATAGTTAGTATGTTTTTTTTTATTTAATAAATTTGCGCTTCATTACTACATCTCGTAGTGCTCATATCACAGAAACAGTGATTCTATTAAACCGATGGCACTAAATCACACATAAATCATTAAATAATTTTATAACCGTCAGCTACAGTTTTAAGCTAAAACTTTATTAACAAGTATATTTGTAAATTTAGTGATTTTAAAGCACTTTAGGGAAGAATTATAATTATTATTAGAATACGGTTTAACTGCAAATATTCACATAATTTATTTATCTCTTAGTTAAAAGGTTATAATGCACGCACCTTTTAAACTCTTTCTCAATTTTTCTTCTAAATATAATTAATCATTGCAGTTAACAAAGGAGTATAACCAAAACTTTTATTCGGGTTGGCAGTATTTATAAAATAGGGAATTATTAGGTACTGAAGTTCGTTTGGTAAAATCACATCACAATCGTGTCAAACAATAATTACAATAAAATTTAAAATGTGAACGAATAATTTCAATTCCTGGAAGGTTTAATAAATATTAGCTTCTTTTTTATTTAAAGCACTTTAAGTGACGGTTTGTCTTTAAATTTTTATGGTTTATAAAAGCACGACACAAATGTATACAACTGTAGTCACTCGTTTGGTCAAGTACATAAACTTTGCCTTATGTTAGCACCAATCGTCGTCATCGGAATCGGAGTGACGCGATCGTGTAGGCTTTGGTTTATAACCATTTGGTACAGGACTTGGTAACATTCGACCACCACGACCCAATGCTACGGCTTGTTCAAAACTAAGAGGTGCAGGAGAACCTTCAAAATTTGTTGGTGGCACTATTTCTCGTAACGGTTCTCGTTCCCTTATCACATTTTGCACTGCTACGTGGCTATGTGGAGTCGTATGTGCAGAATGCGTTTGAATCTAAATTTCGAAATACATTACAACATACAACAAATTAAAATTTCTCAACAAATTCTATACTAACATTTACGTGTGTTGGGGAAGCATTTAGTTTTGGAAAGTTTATAGGTCCTGGCCTTAATTGCAATGTGGACGGTTTGCAGGGAGTTGGTGGCAATCTTCTACCTTGACCTCGACGTCCTCCCAACACGGGATGACTATGTTGCACGCTACCTTGATGAGCAGCCGATTGTTGCATTGGCAAACCAATAACAGCTCCAGCTATAAAAAGTTTTCAAAAATAATATTTTCATTTTGTCATTTTCTATGCTAAATCAGTAATAATATCAATAATTTTATTAACTATAGCTGTCTGTAACACACCCAATGGGATAAAATGTTCCTATAGTACACTTCTGCTTGTTTACAAAATAATACAACGATACATTCAAAGAATCAGCGACGGAAGATTCCCAAAGAACACAATGATATATAATATCCCAAAAACAAAAAGAGGAATAGAGAGTGCCAATTAAACAACAAACTGTAAACATAAAAGACAATGCTAATTTGGTATCGTAACGTAGAAAAACATTTTAAAACCAAACTATATTGATATATTCTATATATATTTTATAATATATATTTTTTGAATGTATTTTATAAGACCAAGTTATCTGAACGTTAAAATTATTTTTCAAACTTATATTTTTCAATATAAAAATTATATAAACATAGGTACCTAAATTTAATTTAGGTTGATTCTATTACATTTCTATTAAAAATTGAAGCATGGCAATAATATTAATTATATAATATATTTAAATATATTATGTTATATTAGATTATATTATATTATATTGCTATGTTTGCGGTGTTTCTTTTAATTGTGTTGTATAAAAATCTCCCATAAGATGAAAGTCAATACAACAAAAATAATTATGGCGTCTAAATTTACATTTAGAAAGTAAATAAAGCAAGATAAATAGTAAAAAGAAGCAACCAAAGAGAATAGAGAGTAAAGTAAAAAAGAAAATAAATAAAGATATTAAAAAACCTCGAGAACAAATATAAACAAAATAATGAGATTAATATAAAAAAGGGGAGTAAAATTATAAAAATTAAATAAAATTTATTTAAAAATGAATACAGAACAAAGCAATAGAAGAATAATAATAATAATGGAAATAATTAATAATAAAAGGAATAATAATGACAATGGAAGTCGATAGAAAATAAGATACTATAAAGTTATCGTTAGAGGTTAGACCCAAGATAAAAGTAAACATAAAAATTATGTTTTCAAGGTCACTAGTATGGGATAAAAATAAATTTTTATAAAGCAAAAAATTTGATATTGAAGCTATTTCAAACATTAAAATCCAATTGATATAAATTTTTAAGTTTTTACTGTTTTCTATACTTTTATTATAACTTATAAGTATTGTTTTGATAAAACTTTGTTTTTTTTAAATTTCAACTGTGTTGAGGTTAATGTCAAAATTTGTTAAAATCTTAATCTGTCGGAAAGTTAAGTTGGAGTAAAAGATGGCTTCGGAGTTGTTTTGTTAGCGATGAAAAATGATCCCGTTTGCGTAATGTTGCAGATATTTTACCTCTTAATATCAATTTCTGACGTCTTCAAATTTTAACCTCAAAAACATACACAGTTCAGTTGTTTTTACAAATTTCAAATTTGTGGATTAGTGTTGAATTATATAGATGCATTACGCAAATTCTTTCCAAAGCTATTTCTAGTAGAAGTTTCAATTCGCCTTTTAACGCCATTTGATGTTGGTGCTGATATTTGCTAATGTAAACTTGGCTTTAAATCAACTTTTTTTTTTTTATTTCCACATCGACATAGTTTAATTCCCATTTGTAAATAATATTTTTTCTAAGTTATATTTGCAAAGCAGATTGGTCGCTGGTGAAAGAACCTAATTAATTTTATGATGTGAATTTGAGTTTTTAGTGAAAACTTCAAAACAAAGGACAAGCGAAAAGCGGGGCAACAGAAGAGAGAAAACTGCAAAAATCACGATTATATTTTCATGTGAAGAGTTGGTAATATAAACGAATCAAAGTACTTAAATTAATCAACAAGAAATTTTTATTTCTGTCCTGCGTTTCAATTAACCGAAATATCTTATTATAATCCCGCCGATGATTAAATATTCTTCTCTTACCAAAGACTTATTTTTTTTGTCGATCTTGCAGTCTGCTGAATTTTAGTTTCTGGCTTCTAAGACAATCCATGTATACTTTTTATTTGTAAATCAAATATTTTGCAGAAATAGAACCATAAACAGAGAAAAAATAAAACTGCTGTTAATATCCAACTTATCTAGTAAACACGAGAACTTCTACAAAAGACCATAAAATTTTATTTCGGTTATTCTCCAACGCTGGATTTTGTGTGCATAACTCGTTTTGCTGCATCGATGCAGCTTTCGTCCTGACTATAGGTACAGGCCGTCATGTCAAGACAACCTTTGCATCCGCAGTGGCGCTTTAAATTTTTGGCGTTTCCAGGCTAATCAAACTAAGGTACCCCAAATTATTATTCTAAAGATCAAAAACATCATTTCATTTTTGCTTTTTTCAAGGTTTACTTCAAATGTTGGCGTCCAAAGCAGTCGCTACTCCGCCTTTACAGTTTATAAGTACCACGAATTATTATAAAACTTTCCATTAATCTTTAAATTAGGCTTTAAAGGTGAACAAATTTTACCTATAGCCGCAGGTCCGTGCTGATGAGGCGTTAAGTGCGTCGGACTAGGTGAACGAGAACGCTGACACAGACTTGTAGTACCATAACCTTTTCGAGAATTTCTCAATAAACCATGCCGCGAGGAATGATGCAGCTTTCTCCCCGTTGGAGAAGGTGATCGTGCTGGACTAGTCGACGCTGACCATGATCCTAAATAATAAATTATGCGGGATAGTCTGTATTTAATTTGAACAACTCACCTCTCATGTATCTGCTTTTGTTCGAATGGGATCTGTGGTGTTCATGTTTGACAATTTCTACTACATTTGAAACAGTATCCGAAAAACCGATGTCGTGGTGGAGATGGTGAGGATAATGTCTTCCCGGAGACGGACTACGTGTTAACGACGGCGAATTACCACGTCTACAAATAATGAAGATGCAACAAAATGAGTAAATCGAAATCTCTTAAAAGAAATACCTTATGCTAGGAGATCTACGGTGTACATTTGTGTAGGTTGATGGATGGAGATGTTGTTGGTCCATTAAGCTTTCACACGACGGTCTTCTGGATCCCAACGCTTCTTGCAGTTCCATTACCTAATTAATATTGTTAATTTAAAGTTTGATTTGGAAAAAGCATCTTAATAGTCAAGTGGTTAACCAACCTTCTTGCTGACCGATTAAATAATCTTAAATATTTATGGTATTGGTTAAACACTCGGTTTATGTTAACTGCATACTACAATAAATTACTTAAAGTAACGCTAGGAAAAAAGATTGAAAAAAGTTGCATAAAATTTGTAAATATTTCAAAAGTTCACAGTAAACAGACGAAATAATTATCAAAAGTGATTAAATCAACCCATTCATACCATGTCCCGTGTTGAACAAATACAATGAAAATTCATGCTCTAAACAAGTCATGCAGTTAGTGCTCGAAACGTTACAAGAACTATGCGAAAAATACCTACCAAAGAGCAAATATCTAAACGCCGCTAAGCTATTTCTAACAATACAAGATATTACCAAATTAACTGTTGACCTAACTTGTAATCCTAAAACCGAATTAAACACCAATATTTAACTATGACGTTAACTTTACTAGACTTTCTTCTAAAATTATAATGGAATATAACTATTAAGTTACTTTAACTTTTTATATTGAGATCCTATTCTAAAATTTACTATTTCTAGCTTATCGTAGTTAAAGGGTAACGTAAACAACAATTTACCACACAGTTGTTGAGTTTCACCTTTTTGCTCCTGAAAAAATGAAAAAAAAGTGTCAGTTAACGTCGAAGGATGTAGTAAAACCGAAAGTAAAATTACCTAAACGATCGATTACGTTTGGTGCTTCGACGTGCAAGTGTGGCAAGAGGACCATCCTCATGATGCGGATTAGATTCGATATTTTCGTGACCACCCATTAACGGAGCCCCCTCCAGACTGAGCGATCCAGTTCGACTTTCTCCCAAATGACCCGCCATATCCAACAGGCAGTCAAAAAACGACGCTTTCTGTTAGTTTAACATAACTTTAACTTAAACTTCACTGCAATCCGCCGTTTTGATATTTCCAATTAAATATTACATACCCCTCATACTGCTCAGTTTTGAAGTTTTACTTTAAAATTACTTTTTAATTTGTAAAAATATTAAAAAACTTCTTAAGAGCACGTCTATCATTCAAAATAACTTTTTAACTAAAGAACTGATTGCTAAGTCAAAATTTCGTTTTCAAAAATACTCATTGTAATACTAGACCTCATGTTTTATTACCAATAATTTTTAAAAATTGAAAATATATTACTGCATTCCAAATGCACCATGCAACAAATTTGAACGCCAAATTTCATTATCAAAAACTGTGTTAAAAATAGCAGCGAGCTTAAGAACGGCTTTAAGATTCTATTATTTACCTTTGCAATCGTCGAACTCTATTTACATTAAAAGACAAATCACACAGTGAGGTGTAGAGAAAAATTATTTAAGGCGTGATTCAAGTTAGAATAGTTAAACTCACTGCTAATACACAAGAAAGCACAGATAAAAATTGTTATTATTTACAGGGTGAGACATATAAAAGTTTTTTCAATATTTACAAAAGTTTTGAGCAAATTTTCGGAAATGTTTAAAAAATGACTCACCTTGTATATTATTTAAATTTTTTTAAGACAATACGAAATATACTCATGCACAAATATTATATGTGTAAAATATTAAAAAGACAAATACAGCAATGGACATATTAGTAAAAACGCACGTAAATAGTAAAATTGAAGGTACTAATAAATAAGAGTGCAGGAAATCAGGCAAAAGAGAAAATTATTACGAAGAAAAAATTTTTGCTACAGGACTATACTATGAATGAGAACGTGTGATCGTTGCATCTGTGGAGACGCCTCGAACAACTAAATCTCAAAACTAGTAAAATTTAGAGCAAAAAATTATGTACTACCACATGATTCGTTGAGGGACTATTTCCGTAATCCTGCAATAAACACAAAAAGTTATAGGACAACTACCCTATTACGCTATGTATTCTCTTGTTCTATGCTAGTGTGTTGTTGTATGTGGTATGTGATAACAATTTCAGGCAGAAGGGTTTGGTAATTTTATCAAGGGCATCTCAAAGGGTTTAGAAATACATTGTGAGGTTTCTAATCACATTCTTTAAATTGAACAACTACTAAATACAACAAAACGGCAAATCTATGCCGAGGAAACAGTCAATAGACACTAAACACTAATAAAATATTGGATGTTGTAATAATACAATTTTGAATAAATTATATACCTAAATAATTGTTTTCGTTATTTTTATATGTGTCTGTATAATAGATAAAACAAAAAGATAACGTACCGGAAGACCAGTAGGCTCCAATTGACCAAATCGTGTCGAACGCCAACTTTCCAAAATTAGTAATCCGCCATATATTTTACCCACAGTTAATTTTCCACAATTCAGCTGATCACTTGGAGGCACTAAAAGATCGATCATATTTTTGGCTTCCAAAGGCCAAATACTTTGAATCGTGTGTCTCAATTCGATATTGGCTTGATCCATCTCTTCGGCTAAACACATAAAAGTTATCTTCCAAAACACATTCGGTCAACCATAAGAGGCTTACCTAATCTTATTTTCATTCCTAGATTTTCTCGAATCAATGCAAATAAAGTGGTCGTAAAATTAACTTTTCCGTCATCATCAATCGGCATATTCATTCGTATCAGTTTTTTGTAAGCTAGCCTATTGGGACATTTATTACCAAAACCTAAAGGTGGATCCATATTTTTCAACATATCATACATTTCTTGATATAAAATTTTCCCCCTGTAACAATTTCGCTTTAAACCTTACAGTAAATTTGACAAATTTTCAATTTACGTTGCGTTAGGATCGTATTCCGCCCAAATTCGAACAAATTCGTCCAGATGATGTGCACCGAGAATAGATGGATCTCGAGTTAAGTAATCAAAATTATCCATAATAACAGCAACGAACAAATTCAACATCTGTAATCAAGTTTGATACAAACCAACCCCAAATATTTGTCGGTAACTTACGAGAAAGGAGCAAAAAAAGATAAAAGAAACAAAATATGCGTAGGCCAAATTTGAACCACAACTGTTCGTTGGCTTCTTTGCGTCGGGATCACATGGTCTATCTTTAATGCAAGATAACATAATATTGGGCCAACCCTCTCCAGTTGCACACCTATTTCAACATAACTTTAATTTTAAAAACATCACACTTCTCTACGATTATGTTACCTAAACAAGAGCATCAAGCCTTGAATAAAATTTCTAAAGTTATTGTGCCTGTTGATATTCTCGCTTGTGTTGTTCTCAATGTTACCAAATACCTAAAATAAATTTACCTTAGCTTTTAAAACTAATAAATTTGTAGTTGTACGCACCTGCATCCCAATAATGGCGTAAATGAAAAAGAGCATGGCTATCAGCAAACAAACGTAGGGTAAGGCTTTAAAACTTTGTACGAATGTCCAAAGAAGAATACGAATCGTATATCCTTGCCTTAACAGTTTTATTAACCGCGCAGCTCTGAACAGCCTCAAAAACCCAACGTTAATTGAATTTTCTTGCTGGAAAACAAATTTAAAACTGTTTTTAGTATTAGCTTTCAGAATTGAATTTTGTTTCAGACTTGGTTCACTGGAAATCTGTATTTAATTTGTTGTACTACCTAGATAATATCATATCAATAATTTGAAATCTACTGTGTGTTTAATAACAGTGTGAAAACTGTAATAATTTAATTAGCCAGAAAGATCCACGACACCTTTGAAAAAATTATGTTTTGTTTAGTGAGCAAAGTCTGAGGAGGTTTCGAAAGACTAAAATGCTTCTAAATGTATGTTAATACTAAGTATCTAATTTTACACCGTTACATTGTTATACTACCAGCTAATTCTCATGTAAAGCCTAATTCTATTGCTACTACTTCATATCGACGTTTATAATGCATCCTGTAAGTTATGTTAAAGATTTTGTGTTTCTTGTGTGTCAAGTGTGTGTTCCATAAAATGATTTACTTACCAAATTCAATTACTTTACTCAGTTTGCGTGCTTCGATAAGAATTATTAGAATAATTTATATCTTTGTATCTCACAACATGCATTATCGTAGGTTTTGTGCTTATATTGTACAGTAAATCATGCTTTGTAGAAGCGTCCCATTGAGCGCTTACAGTAAAAACACTCTTGGGCAGTGAAGTACTTAAGTGTTGATACTGAAAACGTTTTAATACAAAATAATTTATTTAAAATGGTAGAAGTTAAAATAGCAACCAGTCAAGTGTTCATTTCTGTTTATGAAACACCTTGCAGATTGTTTAATCGCTTTGAGTGTTGCGCTAAAATATCGAAATCAAAAAGTATAGCACTAAGAAAAAGTAGTGTATTTAATATAGAAAATGGTTCTTCGATATGCTGTTACTACTACTTGCTGTTATAATCTTGAGTTGCGGGTAGAATAAGATACTCAAATATCAATATTTGGCACCCAACGTGGGGCTTGTTGATGGAGTAAAATAGAGGTTATTGTTAATTTGTTGTAATGAAAATGAAAATCCAATAAAATATTGTAATTTGATTAAAATAAGATATTCCCATATCAAAGCTTTGCATGACATTGCTAAATTGGCGCCCAACGTGGGACTCAATAGTAAATTAGAAATATTATGAAAAGCAATGGCATAGCTCCAAGTGAGCCTCCACCGTAGAGTATAAAATGAGCTGCCATTACAGTGGCTTTTCACATTAGAGAAGAGAGATTTCTTGCACGAGAGGAAAACAAATGAAAGAGATAGAAAAGGGATATTAAGAAAATATGTAGTAGTAAAACAATACAAATAGTAATATGGCTATGTTAAATACCTTACAGCTTCTTAAGTGTCTATAAAAATAGTTAGAAGTAAATATCTATTGTCCAAATCACTTATAGTAGTTTTTATCGGCGAATTAATTTTAGATTGCTTTGAATCAGTATGATCTCGTTAACTTGATAAAAGTTTAAATAAAATTGGCATAATGGAAGCAATAGTTTTGTATGCGATTGTAGCATGCTTAAATTTGAATATTTAAAATTATTTTTGTTACTGTTCATTTTAAAACTGAAAAAATATAACCAAATAGAAAAAATGACTTCGATCGCATGATCTATCATAGATAGTACTTCCTTTGCAAAACATAACCAAAGCTCCACACAAAGCTAAGGTAGATTCATCTCGTTGCATAACTTGCAGGTTTTGAAGTTCATCTTCAGTTGCACGGTGATGAGCGATATATTTTGCAAAATAGCAGTATGATTTTTTTAAATTGCGACAATCAGCAGCGTGGCAAAATTCATTACTAACAGTGAATTTGGAGATCACGTTCGACTGCTCTCCAACTTTCTGGACATTTGAAAATCTTTAACTGCATTATTAATTTGTAATTATTACAAATTTTGTGACTAGTGATCATTGGCATGCTCTACTAAAATCTAAACTAACCTTTTTTTGTTACAACAGGAATCCTAAAGAACTACCATTTTAATGATTTGTTTACCACAATAGTTAAATAGCTAAAGTACACTTACATACAATTATGACTCAGTTATAACTAAATACACCCAAAGCTTGCAACATCGATAAAGTAATAAATTTTTAAATTAAAAATTTGTTACTTTTTATTTTACTTTGTGCGTTTTACTATACTTACCCTTTCTTTTGTAGTCTTTTCGGCTCTTTCCTTACGTTGAAATAAAAGGAATATTTTAAATTGTACAAAAATAATATAAGTTAAAATAAAATTGTCAATAAAGAAGTGTTAAATTGTGTGTGTAGTTTTTACTGTTACATATTTTACTATTTAAACTGACTGAAGATTCAATTAATTATTATTGTCATAAACTGTTATTGGTAAATCTAGGTAATAAATTTCAGCTGTAAGTTAAATGATTTACATTTATTTTTCCAGTCAGCCAATGGTTGGAAAATAAATTTAAATCGCGAAAAAAGTAAGTGGAAAAGATTTTCTTACATATGACAACAAAGGTAATTTGATTGGTAGATTTAGTAGACAGAGATATTTTTAGGTAATTTTTTTTGGTATGTATACAAATTAAATAAAACTAATCAAGCAGTGGTATTTACCATATCCATAGTTTGAAAAATCCTTGAAATGTTCGTAAGTTTTCACAAATAAAATGTACTGTTAGCTTAGTATGGTAAAAAATATTTGCGATAAATATACTTATAGTGTATGTTATTTGTGAAATATTAAAAACATTTTATGCTTTGGGATATTCTAAAGTATTAATATGGTTAATATCGAGTTTCACTACCTAAACCACGTATCTATCGATTTATCAGTTGTATTTGATTATATTATGAAATAAGATATAAATACTAATAGAGAAAAAAGAATTTGTATATACAGAAAGATT
This sequence comes from Cantharis flavilabris, assembly GCA_949152465.1. Taxonomy (NCBI): domain Eukaryota; kingdom Metazoa; phylum Arthropoda; class Insecta; order Coleoptera; family Cantharidae; genus Cantharis; species Cantharis flavilabris. The sequence goes on from OX424436.1 coordinate 15,095,254, forward strand.
ATCTTCATGCTACTGATTTAATAGATTAGAAATGAAGAAGAAGATTGAAAATACATAATATGAAAAAATGTAAGATAAGTGACATGCAAGTAAAAATAAGATTACTTTTAGAAAAAATTCTCTACGGATTTACAATAACAGTTTATGATACGTTTGCAAAATTATAGAACCTTAATTTTCTAGATATTCTCTTAGCGAAACTTACCCCAAATTCGACAACCATGGCATCGACGATACTTCCAACAACCGTAACAAAATCGAAGGTGTTCCATGGATCTTTGAAGAAATTCTGTTAAAACAAAGTCAAATTAGCTGGAGCACACAAAACGTGTCAACATATTTTTTTAAATTCTAAATTATTCCAAACATTTAGAAATTCCACTAAACATAAGTTTAAAATTCTACTTAATTTCTAATTTTTAAACAATAATTTCTAATTTATTTTGACTATTATCGAAAATTTAAAAATTTTTTGGGAAAATAAATAATGGGTTCAAAAGTAAAACTTTTTTTTTTTTTGAAAGTCTAGACATAATTGTAAATTAAAAACACATTTTTTGGATAACAGGATATTGGTTTTCTAACATGCAAACTAATTTGCTTGAAGCAAACGCAATAGATCTAAATGTCTAACAAGTGATCCGATTACGTGATTTAATAGCAAATTTGCACTAAACTACACCTACTCTAGTTGTGTCCAAGTAGCTACAAAATTTTAATGATTAATAAAATAAGGTGCATTAATTTGGTTATGAAAAAAAGAAAAGAAAAACTATAGGTGATATCTAATTCGCTAGCAAATTGCAGAATTAGGCTTAAAACTACAAACTATTAAATTAAATGTAGACCTAGTAAGTAAAATATACACATATTAGCCAATTACGAATAGTAAAAAGTGATTTCAGGTTGTAAAAAGTTAAATATTACCTTAATTCCAAAGGCGATGAGCTTGAGACCAGTTTCACAAAGAAAGAGGAAAGTAAATAATATGTTCATTGCTGCCAGGAGATCGGAGAGTAAGGGTGGAGACGCGTGATACTATAACAACTTTTTTATGTAGCTACTATGATCCAAGCGGAATGCCTACCTTTATACCACCTTTCATTACAACATTTTGGAAAAAGTCGGCAGAACGCAGCTTTAGCTACCAGCTGCAGCGTCACCAATTTCGGTTTTTTTAACCGAAGTTAGTTATACAATTAAAAGCATCAATTTAAAATAATTCAAAAATTTTATTAATTTATTTTCTGTTTTATGAGAATGTGTGTAGAAAATCGTTATAATTTGTCAATGTTCCAAATAAAAAAAGTGTTTTTAATTGCACAATTATGCATACATGCAATAACTACAACAAACATTACATGCACGTGCATCTAAGCAGTGTTTAGGGTTGCTCAAGGAATACATTCAAAATTTACAAAGGGAAAATAAAACAAACACATTATTAAGGTATTTGGAATTAGAAATTATAAAATCAAAATTTTTTAATTTACTTTTGTATTATAATATTTTTAGTATATAAATTATGTTTTCGACATTTTTAGAAATCATATATTTAAAACATTGCATTGAAAGTACGTAAAACAGTAAAGTTTAAAAATTGGAAAGAACAGTGATTTTGAAGAAGGAAGAAGAAAATTTGGATAAGTTAATTAAATTACAAATCAATTTTCAATTTAGTACCGGTACCTTATTGGTTAATCGAATTGAAAAAAGGGTATGTGAGTGCAAGAATGTGATGCAGTTGGACCACGGTGTGCTTACAGACGCTTCTGCTTGTGCATTTCGTTATTATCTGTGCAATCAATTAAGAAAGCACATCAAATGTGAAAATTGCTGTTCAGCGTTCTGCAAATCTATTGCTATGCTATCTAAGACCCGCGAGGAGATTCATTCATGCCAAGACAAATACTTATGCTGTTTGATCTATTCTATAGCTAGAATCACCGGAAAAGTTTATTTCGATATAACAGTAGTGTGGTTTTGAATATGAGAACTACTAAGTGAATGATTATGGAAAAATAAATTAATCAAAATATGAACCAATACCAAATAGAATTAAATGACGTCACTTGATTAATGGTGGTTGGTGAATTAGTTAAACATACCAAAGGTAATCATGATTTACGAAACTTTACCTTATAACTTTGTTCTATATTATTGAGGTAGGTACTGATTTAACAACATCCGCTTTGATCTATTATATATACGAGTATCACTATGTTGTGTAAAAATAACTACCTACGATAAACTATAAATATTGTGCATGCAGAAGTAATAAGGAATAAGAGTTTTTTTGTTTAGTTTTAGTTAAGTAAAATAAGAGTATTAAGAATAAAACAAATTAATTTCAGGTAATATAAGTAAACGATACTATTAATAAATGTGGCACCCAACGTGGGGCTCGAAATTAAATTAAACAATTTAATATATTTTAATAAGATATAATTAAAAAAATTGATCAATTATATTACGTAGTTAATAAAAAATCAATGGAAGAAGATTCTTTAGTTTCACATAATATAAAATTAATAATTAGGTAAATTCTATCAAAACAAAAATAACTTTTAGAAGAAATTTATATATGACAGACAGAATAAAACCAAGACAAAAATTAATAAATGTGAATTGTGCATTATCAGTATTCTTTTACATTAGTTCAACTATAAAAACAATAATTGGCAATGAAAGGAGAATGTTGTGTTCGCGATGTTTGAGAAATACGCATACACGAGCAACAGTTGCCCGAATAACGAAAATATGTGAACTTTTATTGGAATTCAAGTAAATATGAGAATTAAAGGAAAGACGGGTCAAGAACCAATGATCCAAATGTAGAACAATAAAAATTTAAGTTTTGAAAGAAATTTCATATGTAGGCTTTATGTTCTATTTACTTAGGTCGACAAAGTATTAAATTAAAAAATAAATTTGTGAATTTTTAATTTTAGGGTTTTGATTTAATTAAATTAAAAAAATTTAATGAATATTAATAAAATAAGTAAGGGAAGAATGCAAGTGATAACAATCTAAAGAGAAAAGAAAAAGACACCATGACAGGAAACGCTAGGATGACAAATATCCATAGATCCTGCAGTGTAATTTAGATAAAAATTACGAAATAAATTACACGACGAAAGGTGCTAAAACTGTAAAAAGCTCATGGCCATCCGGATTGAAAAATGTTTTCAAAAAAACATCCCTAAAGGAAATAGAAAAAATGTAATAAAAAGAAAACTTCAATACAACCAAAAAAACTAACAATAACAATACAAAATTAAAGACGAATAAGTAGTAATCACTAGAATTATAGAAATAAACAAACTTGAGAAGAAACTGAATACAGTGCAACTATATTTTGTTTAATTTTTGTTTTTCCCTTTTTAATTTTTCTAATTTTTTTAAAAGTTAATCTGTTAATTTTCCAAAATAATAACGAAACGTTTGCTAGCATTTAATGTGAATACTAGAAATGAAAATCCAAGTCTTCTGTATGCCATTCATCTTACCAACCTAAAAAATTGGAAGAGAACGAGAGGTAGATTTCGCATGAAAGAAAATAATAACTAGAATTATTTTGTTACAGATACTCAAACCTGCTGAAAATATTAAGACGAAATTGTTCACAGGAAACTTACACTTTTATTAATTATGTTTTATTAAAACTAAAATTCGAGTTTTAATGAGGTTAAATAATAAAAAATAATGTTGGTGCAAAATTGAAATACGTAAGCATCGAATTATTGAAAAACAAAAATTATAAAGGTTCTTATTAACTCTGTTTATCAAACTTTAGGTAAATGGATTTATCATTTTTGTTTGATTGATGTCTGTACATTTTAAAATAAAATACAAAATACATAGTACAGACACAAGAAATACTAAAAGAATACTTACTCACATGGTGAGCTTTTACAAAAACGAATCTACTTCAGTGTATTTAAAAAAATATTAATAAATTCTGAAGATATTATAATTAGTGACAAATAAAGTTATTTTCACCAAGTTCCATCAAAAATTCATCCTTTTTGCATCAATGAACAAAGTTCGTCATATTGGTGAAAAATTCATAATATTGATGAAAAAATTATTGTATTGATGAATTTTGTTCATCAATATCATGAATTTGTTCGTCTGCGCAAAATTAATGAATTTTTCATTAATATTTTTCAGTGTATAAACATCACCATAAAGGCAAGTCTAAAAATGATATCGTCTTTAATATTGGCGATTTACATTGAGCAAACGCCACCACGCGGAAAAATATTAAATTAACTTAATACGTAATTTAACCTATAAGTAGTTTATTAGTAATTTAACCTATAAATTACAAGCGTTGGATAATTGATCACACTACTTGAAGGTTAAATATTCAAATTAAATATTGAAAATAACATTAAGTTACGTTTTAGATACTCCATATTGTTGACATTTGGCAGCGCCACCAACGGTAAGGTAAATCGCTAATTTCTTATACAACATTTTCTTTATAATAAAGAAAATCCAAGAAAGTACAATTTTTGAGACTTGTTTCTGTGATATGAATAATTTTATAATATCTAGTGTATGTGGATATTATAATTTATATAGGTATCATATAAAGTGTTGTAAAGATCAAACTCTCGATTGGTTTGCTTAAGTTACCCACCTAAAAAAATGAAAGATTACGGGAAAGTAATGGGTCAGTGCGGCCTTCAGGCCGCACAAACTGGACAATTTAGTTATATAATATTATTTAATTAAACTTGAGCAATAAAGTGAAAATATTAGAATTTTAATCTTTAAGTATATTAAGTAATATTTTCTTATTTCGTTATACCATCACTATATTATATGATTTTATTTAATTGTACTTATTTTATTATATTTCAAAACGTTCACAATTTGACCAATTTAATGTTCTTAAAGTGTCATTTAAATAAAGAATTTTGATGTACATAACTACTATGTCCTTAAACGGTAACTTAATTATTATTAGTTTCGTACTTTATTGCATTTAAAAAAATTTAAAAACTTTTGTTTTTGTATTACTTCAATGTTTATCAAGTGTCGAATGAATATATTTAATTTATTCTATTATATTTAATGGTTAAAAAATATCATTTATATAAGTATATCTTTTTTAAATTTAATTATTATAAATAACATAGTACATAAATTATTATTAATCAACAAAGTAAAGTTTTACTTTTTATACCTTGGTCATGTTTGTATTGGTATTTTGGCTTCAGTTACGTTGGGAAGAATAAGATTAAATATGATAAAACTATATGGCCGATTTCATTGATTTTATATACCAAACCAGGAAATCTACACGATATTATTATATTAAGTGCAAAAGTTTATTAAAATCTGGATGCTAAAATATTATCTCTTAAATATAATATGACTAAAAATTTGCTAAACTATAAATACGTTTTTCAACAAACTATGCTAAATATAAAATGTATATAGAATACTAACTTAGAAGAAACTACTAGGATAAAAGATAAAGATATAAGATAATAAAATAGAAATGAAGAGTTTGTATGTTTTTAAAATGCCAGAAATCAGCTTTAACTTTTCTTAGGTTTTACGTAATTTCAATACAATGTATTTTAAATATCTTTTTGTATTATTTTTTATATTTACAATATTTTTACCATTATTTTTATAGATAATTAAATTTATAAAAATGCTATAATTTTGTTTAATTTGGTAGATATTCCAAAAAATTACTTATTATTTATTTTTAAATAAAACAGAAACTTGGGAATATAGATATTGTATCAAATAGTGTAAATATATGGGAAAATGTATATAAATTATCTAAACTACATCACCGGCTTACAAGTAGATATTGGATAGTATTATATCAGATGTGTGGTAGTATAAACTATATTATCAAATAATAGTGTGTTGTAAAAGAGTGGTAATTAGGAATATATTTGGAATATTTTTAATATCGAAAACAAAGAGTTTTCGGAAATAATGATAAAAAATAATATGACTACCTATAAGTTAAAAATAAAAATAAATATAATTTATATACATTTTTCCAATAATTTCAGATGGATATAATTTAAATTTTATTGTTTTTGTTAAATTTTAGGCAATGTGTTATTTATAAAAATTCAATTAATTTTGTTATAAAAAATTATTACAGTGATCTACATGATCTTACCCGAACACCATAGGCAAGGATCTTGAGGATGCACTCCAATGTAAACAAGCTGGTGAAGCCCCAGTTGAGGTACTTAAGCATATTGGTGAAGTATTCATCTTGCTTGTCATACTGCTAACATACAATGTTTGGCTATTCTCTCTAAATTATGTTTACACAAACTATTTCTAATACCTAAACGTAATGTCTAACGCTCCACAAAAAAAGTGTAAAATAAAATAAGTTGTGGATGTTTTGTCACACACCGAATAATATTAAGTGAAACAATTAAACATGCACTCTTCAAAATTTCATTACACATGATTAATACGACAACACAATGTTATAATGAGAAATGTAAATGTACAAAAATGTCAATTTAGTTAAACAAAATCACAAGTGCAACCAATTAAAACCTAATGATATGATGGTTTTTCTCACAAAAATACTTTTTCATGTCAATACATTAAAATAGATGCTGCAATTCTTCATTTAAAACCAACATTTATGATGAACATGCAAGTTTTCCATTGTTGATAATATGGATCATATCGATTTTATAAAAATATCATTGAAGTTGATATACAATAACAAGCACAAATTAATAGCTAATCATTTGAAAAGAAAATTATAACTTATAGACACACATATGTTAAGAAAAAGAAAAGCAAGTTAATAAGTTAGAGAAGAAAACTACATTTACTATTTTCGAAATGCACATCGCAATATTAAAATTTTTGCGCAATAACCTTAATTACCTTTACAAGACAATAATACAACTTTCCAAAAATTTCAATTACGATGCAGCTTTCTAGAATTCTAAAACTGAAGTCTGATAGTAAAGATCGCTCAATTCTTATATTTTCATAAAATCTAACATACTATCATCGAATTTGCTTTAACAAGACTGCACCTTTTTTCCCGACAAACACGAAAGGTGCAGTTGAAAGCAAATCAAGCAGCCAAACACGACGATTCAAACAAGATGCGATATGTTTGCATGGCAGATAAGTTGTGCATTTGCAGCTAGCATGATTGATCAAGTGTATCGGTTAATTATGTGTATCAGCTGTGTATTTCACTAGTGTAGAGTGCATTGTTGTCAAATAAATTTAATATAAAATTTGGCTGCCGACTTTTTAAATTAGTCATAATCATTTTGTATATTATAGTGTGTATTTTTCTTTCGATTTTTCACTTTGTTTTATCTCAAAAACTATGAATCAAATTTTTACATACCTTCATCATAAGTAGAATTGTATTAAAAACAATCAACATCATAATTAAATATTCAAATGGTGTCGATACTACTAATCTCCATATTCTATACTTAAAACTGTTTCTTTTATTTGGCATATATCGTTCCAATGGTCGGGCTTGTATCGTAAAATCTATACACGATTTCTTGAATAAAAAATTAGGAATATTAAAAACAGTTCCGATATGTTGCCATTTTTGTTTAATAGATGGAACTCGAAATTGATCAGAATAAAACGAAATCAAAGAATCGTTTGATTCTGCCCAATATTCCTTTCCAATTTCTTCTAGATTTTAATATTACCTGATTTTTATCTATATCACCACTTTGTAGTTCGGCTTCTCCTTGTTCTTGAAACGTAATAATAATTAAAGCTACAAATATATTTACAAAAAAGAATGGAAACACTACGAAATATACAATGTAGAAAATGGACATTTCTATACGATAATTCTGTATAGGACCTTGGTTTTCATAAGTTGCATCCATCGAGTTTTGAAGAACTCTGTCGAAAAGCAAAGCGTTAGGAAGCAATAACATTTAATTGTGTTTTGGGACTCACGTTGGCCAACCTTCTCCCGTTTGCACAGCAAATAATGTTAACATGGCCATTGCCACATTATCATAATGAAAGTTTTGAAGTTCCCAGGTGCGAGTTTCGACTCTTGGTACGTCACTGTTAGCTTCAAATACGAAATACTGTCCACTGGTAAAAGACAAAATAATTTTTAAATATCTAATATTTTAGCAACAAATACTCACCACAATATAATTTCTAAAAAATAGAATTAACCAACTTACCGACATGCAATTTCAGTGAATTTACTGGCATCTGTGCAAAAACGGAACTTTCCATTGAATAACTGAACAGCAATCACAGCAAATATAAACTGGAAAAGTATGTATACTATAAGAATGTTTATCACATTTTTTAAAGAGTTCACTAAACAGTCAAACACTGCTTTTAATTTGGGCACTCGTTTAATTGTTTTTAAAGGTCTAAGCACCCGTAGCACTCGTAACGATTTAATTGTTGATAAATTATGACTAGTTTTTACACCTTCCGTTTCCCTAGAAAATATAAAACAGTAAGAATCAATCAATCAATCAATCAGGTGCATGCACTATTTTCTTACATTAGATCGAATCCTATCGAAACTAAAGCACATATTACAACTATAGCATCCATAATATTCCAAAACTCTCTCAAATAAGCGCCCGGATGAAGAATAACTCCCAAGTCGATCACTTTAAGTAACATTTCGACAGCAAAAACGCCGGTAAATGCGTAATCCAACTTGTCGAGATATACGTTACGTGGCGAATTTTCTACAATTGGATCTTCGGCTGCTAAAGCTATCGAACTTAAACATATGACTATCATAATAAAAAAATCGAAATATCGCAAATTAACCACCCAATGTGCACCTCTTCGTATACTGCAAAAAAAAGTCATTTACTGTACAACAGAATTGTAAAATTCGAATAATTCTTACAAATTTGTTGGCGATAACACGAACATACTAGAATATGGCAGCATAGGTTTGGGACCAATTATTTCCTCTTCTTCTTCCGGTTTCTCTTCCTTCTTTCTTCTACCTCTAACAATCGGACTTGGGGGACAACCATCCGCTCGTAGGGTTGGCGATCCTAAAAAGTTAATCAGAAAACTGAAATTTTAATATTTCCGTTACATTTACCTTCCATTTTTAAAGCTTCCATTTCCTTCTCCAATTCTAAGGCTTGCTTTTCTTTATTTTCTTCTGCTTGCTCTTCTTCCGCTGCTGTTAATTCTTGAGCGTTAGCCAAGTTGTCGACGGCGATAGCCAAGAATACATTAAGAAGTGTATAGTTACCAAACAGCATGAGAACAATGAAATACATAGAATAAATCATATTTCCTTCTTGCGCCTCGATACCCTTGTACATGACTTCATTCCAATCTTCTCCAGTCAGAATCTAAATCATTTTTGTGTCAAGATTTATTTATCGATATCAAGATGATGAAGCTTACCTCGAATACGGTAAGCAGCGCAATTGAAAATGTGTTGAAATTAGTTGGGGGCGTTTCGTCTTCAAAATTAAACTGACCACCGAATAACTGCATACCCAGTAGAGCGAATATTAGAATGAACAAAAAGAGGAGGAACAACAAGGATATGATCGAACGCATAGAATTAAGTAAGGATATGACAAGATTACGTAAGGAGGACCAATATTTAGTTACTTTGAAGATACGTAAAAGTCTGAGTGCACGCAGTACAGACAATCCAAAAGAACCACCTTTGACCGCCGACCATATTACTTCAAATATAGATCCAGTTATTACGACGCAATCGAAACGATTAAACGCCGATTCGAAATATATTCGCGGACCAAGAGCATACATCTTAACAAACATTTCCAACATAAAAAGACCCAGAAAAAAAAATTCGGCGTAATCTAAAAAAATATTTTTATTGAAATAACTGTAGATGGATTAATATAGAGTTTCTACTTACAAAGGAAGTCCGAAAGCCATTGGGGTTGACCATGGAACTCGACGGCAACGCATACGGTATTAAAAAAAACCAAAACTATGACGAACCAATAAAACCATTGAGCTTTCACTACGTGTCTAATCCAAAAACGGAAGCGTTTCTCGGCTCTCCAGAATCCAGCGCATCCTCCTTGGTTTTTAACTCTCGACTTGAAATATGCTGCTCTTCCAAATCCTGTTAACAATACTACTTTCACTATGCAATAAGTTGCTCACAATTAAATTGTTTTTACATGTAAATTTTTTGACACATTTGAAATCTGCACATTATAACGTCAGTACTACAAAAGCAAAAACATTTACACCGTGTTTCTCTATCCTACAAAGCATTTTTTTTTGGTAAATTGGAACTGAATTGCACGCAATAAACTGCATTTTCATTTAAGCAACTATAAGTTAAGTTTAGTTTTAGTATAGTTGCAAATTTTCTTCGAGAAAAGAATCATGATGATTATAAAAGAAGATATCAGATGTGCTGTAATAGAAAAGTCATGAGGGAAGAATTTTAACTTTAATAAGCATGCCTATGTGATAGATAGTATTTTCTTTTGTTAAAAGTTTCTAACACTACCTAAAACTGCTACTAACTAGAAGTAATTAACTATTTACTACAATAGAAATTATTTTTTCTCATAGCACTATATGTAATGATTAAAAGCGGTTCACTAAGAAGAGGTGCTGTATGGTAAAGGAAAGATGTTCTTATCCATTTGTGTTAATAGTGGACTTTTCTAGTTTGAAATTAGAAAAACATAAATTAAAAAAAATAAATAGAGGTAGGTATATGTACATGAGTTGAATAAAAGCATTCCAAAAAATTTCAGCATTGTCACAGAAGAAAAGCTCACTATTACTGGATGAAAATAGAATTATGTTACAAGCTACCCTGTGAAGCTTTAAATACTTTTTATGATTATAAAATTAATAATGATAGCACTGCTTAAGCATATTATTGATATTTTAAAAACTATAGAGAAGAGTTAGCCAAAATGTTTGTGTGCAACTAAAATGTCAAAATTAACAGTGTCAATAGTTGTGGAAGTCAATTTAATGTTATTTGCACCTAAGAGAAACCACATTTCCCATCTATAAAATACTTTAGTAAAGAAATTATTTATGCAAAGCAAAGACAAAAGTTTGTGAGATGTAGTACACGGCTCGATAAAGGCGTTTCTTCATTACACAACACATTTTTGATACTTATTGGATGTGTAGGTCGACTTTTACATTTTAGCATCAATGGAATTGCAAAGAAAAATGTTCACATCAACATAACTCCAAAAATGTTGCAGTTAGAAGCTTCACTAAATTAAACATATTTATTTGAATTTATTCCTGTTTTTATTTCTTATAAAGCGAAGTTTTGACAATATGGCAACAATAATCTCCTGAAGATGCGCGGATCCGCGCGAAACATGTACAAAATTGGAATATGTTCTTTCTAACGTTTTATTTAGTTCAGCTCGCAATGCGGAGACATTATGGAATCTATGCTGACATTAACTTTTCCATTTGACTTCAAATTTGATTAACCTTTTCCAATTACTCAGTGTACGTTTAATCATAGAAATGTATTGGATATTGCTAATTTTTTATCTGAAACAGTTATCTGAATTTTATGCAAATCATATTACTCGAAATGTCTATAAATAAGTATAAAATAATGAAATTCGGTAGTATCATAATGTACAGATAACTATTTTGTCAAACAATGTATATTGCCTAAGCAGGACAACAAATTAAAAGATATTTGCATCACAGGTTGTTGATTAAAGTATAGGGGAAGGATAAAGAACCCGCAATAGCAGCTACAGAAACTGCAATAGTATGTCAGCTATAAAGACTAATTTTTAGTTTACATTGCATTATGTAGTCCAGCAGTCTGCGTACCTTTCAGTTTTTTCTTAGGCTCTGTAAGAAATACTGTGGATTAAAACATGAAATCAATTAGTTATTATTAAAAACATCATTTTAATATACTTTTTAATATTGCTTTAAAATTTTATTATGTTTATTTAGTTAAAAATTAAATTTTTATGAAAAATTTTGAAAGTGCAATCATGACTGTGCAAGAAAATTATTATATTTCAAATATTTAAAGCTCACCATCATCGGCCATATCCTCTTCTTGCTCTTCTTCTTCCGTGTCGGTACTTTTACTTTTGCCGATTTTTTTCAATTTTTTCTTTTTTGCCGCTCTTCTCCTTGCTTCCATTATGTGCATCTTTTCTTCTTCCGTAGTTCTTTCCTCCGCTAATATTACCTCCTCTACAAAAGTTTGCGTTAAAAAATCTAATTTAAGAAGCTTTCGAAGTTTGCTTCAACAATTAACTACCTGCTTTGCAAATCCATTGGACATAGCCGTTTAGCTCTCTTTCTAACTGTGCCGCTCGTCGCATTTTTAAGAATTCCTGTCTATTTTCAACTTTTTCCCTTTCTTTGGCAAATTCACTAAATACATAAGCAAATTACTGCATTAAGCTCAATAACTAGCATAAACAAAAAATAATTAACTTCTAAGTTACAAATTAGCCAACTTCCTTTAGCCTACAATCACCTGCTTGGGTGATCCACGTGAGATAACAATTAAGAGATTCATAGAACAAAGTCTTGAATCTAGCTTTATGAAAATTGGCTTGACGTTCCACCCGTAAACGCTCATTAGAAAATTCTCTATCAATCGACGTGAATATAAATTTAATTAAGTGGTTTAACGTATTTTGACTTACCCGCTTAGAACACCAAGGACTAAATTGAGCATAAAAAAAGAACCCAATACAATGAGCGGCACAAAGTACATCCAATTATAATGGTTGCCTACGGCATCGTTCATCTGAAGAAAATTTGTTTACCAAAATTGTCAACTCGAGATATTTTAATAATTTTACCCAATACAGAATAGATGTCCAGCCTTCCATGGTGATGCACTGAAACACGGTTAACATCGCCAAGCCTATATTATCGAACGAGGTAATACCATTGTTGGGTCCCATCCAACGTTCCATGCAAAGAGAATTTCCATCGCGACACCAATTGCTACCCGATTTATCCGCTTCCGACTTATTATCTGAATTACATGGAAAAGCTTGATCTCCTTCTTTGGCAATTAAATCTGCACAATAAAAGATTTACAAACCAAGCCCACGTGAATCTAGATTATCAATAAGTACCTATGTCATATATGCTATAACATGTTCTATGTAAGGCTCCAGAATAAAATTCCAGACCAATTATAGCAAAGATAACAATTGCAAAAAGTACCAATAAACCAATCTGCAATAATGGTGCCATTGCCTTGATGATGGACTTTAAGACAACTTGCAGACCTAACATTTAAATAAGCATTAGATATGTTACATTTTGCACCATTAAGATATTTGCAATAGGGCATGTGAGTAATTTAAATTGTACTAGCGATAAATAAGCTTTTTAAATTACCGACAATCTACGTTAAAATATAACTAAGAAGAGATTATTAACACAAATTTTTATATTGATATTATTAGAATTAAAACATTCCTATTTCATCTCAATGGTTCCATTTAGTATTCGATTTTATCTTCTTTCTTCCATATCGATTGTTTAAACCACTTCTCCTTGGAATAAAATTTTATATTGAAAAGGAAAGATCTTTATGGTAAAATATCAATGAATTTATCACAATTGAAAGTTGTATGGTTTAGCAGAGATAAATTAACTTGGCAATCAGGATGTAAGAGTTGTAAAGGCGGGCAATAGTATGTATAGTTCTGCTTGATAAGTACAGGTGGCGTTACTGGCAAAAACCAAAAGAGACAATTAGAAAATCATTAAACGCCATCTACTTATCTACTAAGTACTAGAGTTTAGTAATTTCTACCTTTGCACTTCTTATATCTTCGTTTGTAGCTTAGTCAATATTTTAATGGTAAATTGGGAAAAGCTGAAAGAACTTAATCGAATAATATCAATATAAAAATAATCTTTTTTTAAACCTTGAAAGTAATAAGTTTATTATATGAAGCATGCTTTATAAACTACAATACACTACGTAGCATTATTAGAAGAAGTAACTATAGCTTGACTATCATCTACTTACTAGGGATACCAGAGACTAGCTTGAGAGGTCTTAGTACTCGAATAGCGCGCAATGTGCGCAGGTCCACAGCTTCGATATCCTGAGTGAGCATCGTCAGAAACCTGCAAAATACTAGCCTCTAGTTCTACTCTCATCACACTACGTTTAGATCTAATCTAAATTTCTAAATTTTTACGAATGGATTTGTGTTGTTTGTTTATCAAAAAATAAACGAAACACCTAGTAGATGGAGCTATTATGTAAGATATTTTAGAAAAATTAGTGTTGGTCAACCAGTTTTGTTTAGGAAGTCATTTTTTAAATATTATAATAAAATACAACATAGTTTTCACGATTTTGAAAATAATAATAATAATAATAATATAATAGTAGATTATCCTCGAAGGGATGATAGTAGCTTATGTCGTGTTTTAGTATAAAATTTATTTAATTGGGCAAATGAACTGTCAAATTAAAACAAAATTATTGTTAAATCAACTATCACCCTTGATAAACAATGCTCGAAAAGTTAAATTTTCTTTAATCACAAAATAAAAGATAAAATGAAAAAAGTAAGAGTAAGTATCTTTGATTTGTGTGTATTGTAATTAAAGAAATCAATAGAAATGCGGAGAATTAAAGATAAAAGCGGTGTTCGAAATAGGAACATCAACATTACGTAATATTACAAACTCTACTCTTACTTTCAGAAAAATCTACTTAAAAATACTATCGAGCAGTGTCTACCTACAAAACATTCATGCACACTCGAGAACACACAAAATTTGATATTGTTTACTTATAGCTGAAATTAAACATTTTACATAATTAACCTATAAACTACACTTAACAAATTAAATTGTTAATAGTAATCAATAATCAATTGCTTTGAAATGCTGGCTTAAAATATCATATAAATATTATAACATTTATGACAATACACAGAAAGTAATTGTATATAATCTGGAAATTGCTCTAAAAACTATCTCATTCAGTCTAAGACTAAATTCTGCTCTACTGCAGGCCGGAACTTCAAAGATAATATTTATATCTATACATGGAGAAGCAGTGGTGCCCTTACTTGGTATTCGAGACACCAACTTGAGAGGCCGTAAAACCCGGAACGATCTCAACATCCGAAGATCAACATCTACGTTTGCTTCCGCAAAAATTGTCATAGACCTAACAAATTCAGATTCTGACAAAATACGACACCTTAATTTATAACTACAAGTCCTGAAATATTCCTTATTACATACACACAAGTATAAATTTGTATTTCAGGACATGAAATTTTTTTCCAATTCAAAGTAAAAATCTTACTAAAACAAACTTACCCTGTGAGTACAACAAAAAAATCCATTATGTTCCAGATATTTCTAAGATATGAGCCTCTGTGTAAAACAAAACCTAAAGCTAATATCTTCAATGATGCTTCGACGCAGAATATTCCTAAAAAGTATTTTTCTGTTTTTTCCTAAAAATTATTTTTCATTAAAAATAATTATCGGTTCCAAACTCGTCAACTTACTAATCGTAGTGCTAGCATTGTTTTGTCTTGGTTGGGCAAGTGCTCTTCGAGCGCTAGCACCACACAGTTGGCTATGATTGTCAAAAGCACTGCATACTCGAACGGAGTATGTTGTGTTAAGGAAAATTCAATATGTTTACAAATGTATCAATTATTATACAATTACTCTAGGATGTGAAGCAAATGTTTCGCATGAATAATTGATTAAACTTAGTGATAACAAAACATTATACTAACGTAAAATTAATTAACTTATTCTAAGATGATCTGATTTAATCTATATTATTATACAGACGCTTTAACCGAAATACAAAGTAAATTATATTAAATTATGTTTCAATTTTACTTTGTTCCATTCGGGAAGATTGATATCTCCGCATTTCAGTTAAATCGTCTATAAACCAATACGACAAAAAGGATATGGCCACTCAATGATAAAGCGCGTGATTCTACGGATGATGTTTTCCTCCGAGAGGAGGAACAGCGAGGTGGGGCCCTGTCCCCCCGCCGTGTTCGCGCCCCCCATCCTATCAGCTGCACCCACCCCCGCTTTCTGTTGCTGCACCGCCTGAGCCGCTGCCTCCTGTGCTGCGGCCAACCTACAAAAAAAAATTATTAGTATTTTTAAATATATTTTACACAGCAGCAAAGTAGGAAAATTTTTTTTTGTATTTTTTAATGACTGAAAAAGTGAAAATAGCTAGCGGGTGAATCTGCCAACGCATTTGGATGCTTTAAAGCTTAAAGTATTATATATATTATTTTACCACTCTAGGGCTGTAATAGGTACCTATATATTCGATTACATTATAGTATCATAAATATTTGCAAATTGTGTAGAAATTTGTTAAACACCTGTTGGAGTTCAAAACATTATTAACAGATGGTACTATTAAATTGAAAAACAACAGTAAAAAAAAACTTCGATACTTGGATCACGTGAGCGTAAGGATAAATATTGCATACTCCAACTGAGATACTTGAAAGGAGAAGATAGTCTGAATGACCATTGGTTTCTTTCTTTTTCGAGAAAGGTTTTGGCATTAAAACCTCTCGACTACTTAAGCAAGATTGGAGAATGCCTGTAACCCAGGGGTTCATTGATCATCAAATTAGAGGGATTAGAAGGACTGCCAGCTTTAAGTGCCCCCCGAAGCACGGAGACGGTCATTACGAAAGTTTTCTAGAGTCTCCCCGGATTCGAACCGTCAGTCAGCAGAGTTCGACTAATTTACTAAGCTAATGATCATCTCAGAGAAAAATGGTCAAATGCTTAAACTCAAAATGAGTTTGATATGCCTGCCTTAAACCAAGATTCGCATGCTTGATTTGTGATTAATTTTATTAAATATCTTGTGATTCTTCCAGATCAAATACATCTGTATACTGCGACAGTACGCACTGGGGGATCTGGGTGGTATTAAATACCGTCCAGCATCTTATAGTAATTGTATAAAATTCCTTTAAAAATGTTTTATATTTTTCTCATCTTAGAAATTTGTAAAAAAATAATTTTTTGGAAACGAAATAAAAATTCTTGGTTAAAGTCAATATTGCAAATGTTTATATAGCTACTTTTAAATCACAAACAATAGTGCATATTTCATTTATGTTTCTTAATAATTTCTTAAAGCCTGTGGCACACCATTATCGTGCATTATAATACAGTATATAAAGCAAAACTTTCGTTTAACTTGAAAACACAGCTTTATAAAGCGCATTGATGAAAATGTAAGAAAGTATGTGATGTAAAGCTGGCAAACTTGAAAATATAACATCTACATAATGAAACATTGTTATGGACTAAACTAAGAGTATGAAATCTACGAACATGAAAAGAGTCTTTAAATTGGAAATCGTGAAATTTTCAAAAGCGAAGAAATTGGTTTACAGAATCAAAATTTGTACTGTCAATGCTCTGTACTGTATAGAAAACCAAAATCCAAATATAACTCTGCGTGCATTTCAATGAATGTCAAATAGTATATAGTTTAATATGCAATTTCAGCTATTGAATGAAAATTTTTATCGCGTGAATGCAGTAATGTTGTTATTAAAATAAAATGAAATATTGCAAATGAGGTAAATTAACGATTTTATAAAACAGCAATTTATTGATAATTCCAAGTTAAATTGTTTTGCTAAATGCTTATTAAGTTCGTGGGGATTATACTACTTTAGGTAATGCGTTATCACTAAAAATTAAATTAGGGTTTACGTTTAGTGCCCATGTAATTTGCAATTCCTATCCAATTTTGTAATGCATTACACATTACTTTATCTGTCTTTATTTTTATAGTGGATGATATTCGTAAGTACTTTTGCACAAGTTTAATGAACATTAAAAAGTTATGAGTATAACCATTTTTGGAAATTAATAGACCATAAATTTTTTACATTGTTGCTATTTTATGACCAATAAATTTAAATAGTTGATCCTGATCGTAGGACGAATTATATCTCTGAAATTATAAAATTTAGCAAAAATGTTTTTAGCAAAAAAGTATGTTACAGGTTAAACGAAGTGCGCAATTTTTTAAGTTTAAAATTTAAAGGTTTTGATGCTTTTGATGTATTGGCATTGCTGTATAGTTGAAAAACATTTATTATTTAGAATTGACTCTTATATTTATTAGGGTTTAGACAATGACATGTTACACCTATTCTTGATTTTAAATATTAATAACACATTTTGTACATGTAGAAGGTAGCGACGTATACCTAAACATTTTAAAATAAGCCATCTCTTTTTCTAAGTAAACTGCCTTTGATTATATTTTTATTCAGTCAGATTTTCTTTGACATTTTACTTTATTTGCTTAAAAACGCTTGAACAGTTGGCTTACTTTACTCTCCACCGATTTTTTGACTGTGGAAAATACACTATCTCTAAATAAGTACAGAAAACGAGATTACATAAGCAAACATGACGATGGAAAAATTCAAAATCTAATAAATTTGCTTTACAATACTAAATTACCCATTCTTAGTTCGGTCCTGTAAAACCAATTTGAGATCATTTCAATAATTACGAAAATTGTTTCACAAAATCCCATTTAAATTATATTAATGTTATAATTTCAGTTTCACTTGTTAAAGATTTACCGTTGAAAGCTTTTGAAACAAATAATCGGTTTTTTATTATTAAATAACTATTATTTATAATTAAAAGTTGGATATTTTCTAAATTTTTGACCAATTTAATCATCCCTACTTTGGTTATTTCTCAGTAGTGCAAGAATAATACAAAAATGCGTCAGGTACTTTCAGTTTTTCATAGAGAACGTCTAGTTAGAAACTCAAGCCAATGTGAAATGCGGAAAAGAAGAAAATTGGTTTGTATTTGGTTTTACTACTTAATTTTGTTTTTAATAAAACAATACAGCATCCAGTTAGATCCACAACTACGAGATTAAAACAAAAATTTTGTTATTTATTGGTTTCTCCAAAAACTCCAAAAGGTAACAACAGATGGTTTCCCATAAAAAATTGCTGGCTGTTTTGGTGAGTCATCCTATAAAGGAGCAAGAATACTTTAAACTAATGAAATAGTAATAATTAAGAACTTAAAAGATGCAGGGGTAGATCTAGATTGAAACTAATGAAGCTAAATCTTCAGTCCTTGATATTACAGGAACCCCATTAATAATTTTAAATAACTAGCCAAAATTCTCAATTTTGCTTGGTTGAACTCTAAAGTTTCTTTGTAAACATATTTTAGACCTTGACCTAACTTTATCCCCAGAATAAAAAACAAACAGTGTTCTGGAGAGTATTCCATACCACCCAAAACCCTTGGATTTATATCTGTGTTTTGCGTAGGAAACCCTCATTTAGGTATGGTATATAATATATAGTACCTTAAATTTAGGTATTGGTTTTGGTATATAACTAGTTCGCTGTTAAAACTATTCATATTTTCATAATCATATTAGAGTTAAGCTCTTATTGTTAAACCAGCTCCACCAGTTTCCATATTTAAATTTATTTGCGAACTTAAATATTTTTAAATAAAAATTAATATTCTAATTTTTCTCTTACGTTCTGGTTGATTAGTTATCGGTTTTTCTTACAAATCTTTTTTCTGGACCAAATAATGCCCTTGTTATGGTATTCTCTTTAAAAAATATTTTTAATTTGGGCCCATAACCTGTTATTATTTCGGCTTCGGGGAGCCGCTGGGGAAATTTGGTGTACAAGTGAAAGGAAATCTGAGAAAATTCAAGGAAACCTTAAGAAATCCAAGGAAATTTAGAAAATCTTACGAATATTACAGTAAACTTTTTCGAAAGAAAATCTTGAGGCAATTCAAGGAAATCTTAGGAAATTCAGGGAAACTTAGGAAATCCGGAGTAATCTAAGGAAAATCAAAATAACCTCATAAAAGGAAATCTGGTGTACAAAAATTTTGTTTGCGGTTCCCTCCTCGGCTTGCACTCTCATTTTAATTCTTCCAATTCTTTATTATTTTGTCACATCTAAAGGTTCCACAATATGTTTAGCTTTAAGGATGGAAAAATCTGGATCCGCCACTGAATAGAGGCCATAAACAAATTAAACTCTGTATATTATATTATTATTGGATGAAAATGGTAATCAAATTTTATTGTTTGATCAAATCAGATAATTGAATTACAATCGAGTGGTAACCAATTAAGTGTACTATTTATAAGTGGCGGATCCAGCTTTTTCAGGGCTTAACATTGAACATATTAAGGGGCCCTAGATGAGGCTTAAGGACTCGTTAAAAGTTGATGTAACATTCAGTTGCTTTTAATTCTGAATCCGAAAAACTTTATACAATTCAAAAAAGCCTTAGGGAATGACAAATTTTAATTATTTTACCCGTAAAACTAGCAAATGTAAATATAAAATTAAACAAAATCATTTTCGTAAAATTGAAAACCTGCTAGTTGGTTAGCTGAATTTATCTTAATCTGTTACAGCCACACAACATAGGTGAAAATCCGGGGGGTCTGGGAACCTCATTCCGCATCCAAAAATACTTAAAAACAACCATAAGGTTGTTGTTAGAAACAAATAGAAAACTTAGTAAGCTAAGTAACTAGTAAGCTAAAAAGTTTTTACGTGATGGTACCTAACAATAAAAATTATTTCAAAATAATTTGATTAAAATTAATAAATTTTGAAGTTCGTTAGCCTATCTTTGCAGATAAGTTCAAAAGATTGTATACTGTAGGTGCGTGACTGGACTGTCATAGGAAATTAAAATTAACTCTTTTGATTCATCTTGAAACTAATTACTGTTAATAAAACTTTCTCAAAATGTAAAGTTGCAGATAAAAATTATTTTTATTTGACAATTTAATGGTAGAAAATACTTCCTAAAGAATATCAGGGATTGTAAGAATTTCGGCGATTTTACAACAGACTCAAATTAACCTACTGTGTACAATTGGTTTTTTGGAAGAATCACTTTCAAATGAATATTTAAATTTGGGTTTGTAGTATTTAAAATTATACGGAAACCTAGAAGAGCCTGAAAATATTCCGTTAAAATAAATATGTCTCATCTTTCAGGTGTTATACGATATAAAATGGTTGAGTGATATTCTATTAGCAAAACATCCAATTAATCAAAAATTATATAAACGATAATCACGAACACGCGCAATAAGTTAGGGGTGATTTAAAAATAGATTTTCATTTCTTTTTCTAGTATAAATTATTATTATGGGTTGCTTAATTGGACGCGTGGATACTCTTTCAGTTTACACAAATTTGAAAATCAAAATTTCTGCGCTTTAAGGAATATTTTAAGTACAAAATTATTGTATTTCTGCTTAGCTGATGAAAAGCAAACTTAATAATTTTCAGAAAACCGATGGTCTGTTGATAGTAACAGAAAATTTCGGTTTAAAAAAATTCTAACCTAAAAATTTGAAAAATATGTTGTATTTACCATTTATCGTTCTTCTGTTTTTAATTTTGTTCGACGATCACTTCGCAACAGTAAAGTAAATTAACAAGTTAATTTAAACTAACCATGTAAAAACATCGAAAAGGCTGTGATAATTCTTATTAAGCGAAAAGCGACTGACATAGAAATGTGTATATCAACATGCAGATGTAAAATTTGACGATAAAATAAAGCAATTTGATGGAATTACACTGTAACACATGTCTTGAAAAATATTACACCAATTCGTATTACATTTAGATTTTGGTAGGATTATGTGGACACAGTTATCTGATTCACCAGTTCACAATTTATCAAAATTAAATTTGTATAAATATTCTCATGATATAGCTAACCAAAACAGTTCATATGTACACTCAGCTATGCGCCAAATGCCCGGACTTTTTACCATCATTCTCTCAATCGGCGCCAGACGACGTCGTCCGGAGCCAATACATAAAATGCGTTGCTGAGTGAAGTACATACTTGGCCTTGCAAGAAAATCGGTCATTGCAATTTTTAAATTAGTTAACACTTAACCTAACTAACCGACAAGTCGTATCGAAAGTATAACAAAAAACGTTGGAAAGAGAGAGATATTAAAAAGAAATATTATTGCAGAAAAGTTTATCAACCTCTTTGTGGAAAATTTCTCATTTATCTTGAAGGTATAAATTTATTGTATTTTGCCAATAATAAAAGTGTAGATATTTAATGAAATTATATTGGTTAAATTTTAAGTAGCAAAGGAAGTATTGAGGTTAAGGAAAAAATTAATGGCCTGGCTCTCCTATATATCTTTTTACATAAACTCTCAAATAAATCACTCATGTTTTTGATTTTAATCCGCTTGAAATTTAAAATCGTGCTTGAGATGCTATGCTTTGGGTAGGCATACATATATAGTATAAAACCTGAGGCATACTCGACTTTATTGTTCCAGAGTTTAGAAATCGTGATTCTTGATAATTTTCCTCATTAACCTTGATTATTTTTATTATAACTGTCTTGAAGTATGAACTTGGCAAACTTTGCAATTGTGATGCATCTATCGATTATCCATAGGGAAAATTCTTAGAAGTGTTGCACAATGTTTCGAAACTTTCGAGTCAGAATTAGAGTTAAGTTATTTTTTTTTACTATTGTATAGTTCCGATAATAACTTTCAACAAAATATTTTTTCCCCCAAGTCGATTATTAATTTTGGAGACAAATACCATTTTGTGTGTTTTTTTATTTATGATTCTTTACATAAGGGGAATTTTTAAGTAGTATCCACTTTTGTAAAACACCCTCGGTAATAATAGTAGGTAATGGTGTAAATATTGATTTTTATCATTTTACATATTTGGTACACAGCCGAGGGAATAAACTAGAGTTGCATAATGGGTTTGTCTATTTTAGAAGACCTACTGCACTAGTTTACTGTTTATTTGAATTCCTAAAGTGAAAATTAAATTAATGGTTTATTTGTTTTGCAAACATAATTCGGTCTCTCTAAATAATGTAAGCATCATAAAGCTATGTTTGCAAGCCGAAAAATTATAACTTGATTAATATTATCATTACTTTACTGGCATTACGCTATAATCTTCAACATCGTATTTAAAACTAATCAATACATCCCCACTTGAACGTAACAAACCCAAATCTAACGTAGTTTTGTTTGCTTTGGCAATTAATCTTTATAATATAATAGAGCCATCTTGAAATACAAAAAGACTTATCGCTTTTAGAAATGCGAAAGAAGTCAATAAATTATAATACTACTTCTTATTTTCTACATAAAATTAAATATAGCAGGATTCTAAGTGTTTTTCGATGGAATCGTTATATTGCACGAAGTAAAAGCTAAGTTAATGCACTTTCTAGGTTAGGTTTAGCCATTACAATTCTATTTTTATAGATTTCAATTGTTTTCCTAACATAGAAAGTTTTCCATCCTTTAATTTCCCTTTGGCTGTATTTTGACATTATTAATTTCTATGTCTAAATAATCTCTTCAGGTAAATTACTAAAAACGTAAACGTTCTCCAAATCTTATAAAACAAATAAGTGCCATTAATTTTACCACCAAGTTGTCAAATCGATGCGTACCTATTCTGTCTTCTAATTATAAAATATTAGGAATGTGTACGATTCATCACCAAAATTACATTTAGCTATTACATGAAAAACTACTATGGCTGGCGTTTCAATAAATTCCATGCTAATATCGCAATCGTGTGTGAACGATAAACATAAAGTAAATTTTTTTGCAAGTACAATTTTACTGGAAGCGTACGAAATCGATATAAAAATGAGTTTGTATTTTCTCAAAATATATGAATCGGTAAACAAAGATTTTTTATAAACATAAAATTCATCATTTTCTGTCTGGTATTAAAATTTTTACGAAGAATTGTCAGTCAGCGCTATTGAATAGAAGTAGTAAGGTTATCCAAGAATGAAGTTGAATAAGTGGGAAGCACATGGTTTTCATGACGCAACCGTAAAAGTGACGTAGCAGACGCCATACTGACGCATGACGTCGGTTTTGGCGTTTCTGGATCGATATAAAGGAAACTGCAGTGCTTTAGATTAACTAATTGACTGGTATCAGATTGTTTTCTGATAAGTTTCTTTTAGTCAAAGGAATACATTTTAAAAGCTATAACAAAATAATGATGTCGCCTATATATTTTTTTCCTATAATGTATACATTATATTATGAAATTTACCGATAATTTGGTGTATTATATTTCGTAATGCTGACATTCTTGTTCTAAAATTTTATTTTAATATTACTGGTTCCCGATAAGCTATCCGCCGCGCGCCGTAAAGTATTTGATATCATGCAGATACCAACGTCGGATATTTTCATGGATTTTTTTTTTAAACTTTTTTGGTAACATGCTTTTAATTTTTAATATTATAGCTGTTAATTAATCATAAAATTTAATACCAAATGCGATATCACAACATTCATTTTGATTTATTTAAAATACAGTGGAGTCTGCTTATTGGAATCACGGTTAATGTTATCATTCGGGTATTGTTATAACTTTTGCGAGGAACGGGCCGGACGTATATGATTACACACAAAAAACATCGCTTATGGTAATCAAAATTCGGTTTATATTATCAAATTATCCTTAAGATTATTTTTTCTCATGAGCAAAGGAGTTGGTTTTCAGCTACAAGCATTTTTTTTTATATTGTGCATAACCCACCCACATATTATATGTACCTTATATTCACATTACGCGACTTTTAAGTCAGGTGTTAGCAAGAAAATCTGTCTAGTTGCTGTTAATGTGTGATGTAATTCAGTCCTACTTGAAAATTTTGGAATGAATGACTTAGAAAAGCGTCGTGATTTAAGCGCTTGAAGTTTTGCGGTGTGGTGTGCAGATGAGGTCGTCAGATTTTTAAATGCATTACCAGTATGAACTTTTTATAAACTCTAAACTAGTTTACAAAAAAAAATTTTTTTTCTCATTAATTCATTATTGTAGTAACGAATAACTAATAAAAATTTTTTTTTTGTTATCAATCGGTTATCAAAAACCTTAAGTCCCGATGTGATCACATTAAGCAGACTCCACTGTACTATATTGTATTACAGTTTAGTTCTTTGGAAAGATATTTATTTTGCGAAATAATTGCATAGTATATCATTTCCGAAATGCAATATATTATTTTTTTCTCTAATATGCAGGGTTACCAATATATTAAAACTTACTGTGATATACTACTACCTATGGGTATATCCAGCGCTTTAGATGTTTCCAGTTATCACGCTAATAGTCAAAATTATACAAATTTAAAAGAAATTTACTATTAAGCAACAAGTCACAATTTTCCACTCGATAAAGAAATTTAAACAAAACGAAAATGTTAAAACTTTTTTATTTGTAACAAATAGTTTGGGGTTTTAAGTACCTATCCTGTTTCCGAAAATTTAAATGTTTATGTCGAATCGATAAATGGTTATTTTTGTATACAATACGGAGTTGAAAAAACTCATAAATTTATGGTCTTAAAATCCCGAGTAATTTCCTTGAGGAAGTCTCCACAAGCAGTCAATCTTACGATAAAACTCTTACTTTGAGATTTTAGATTGAAATTCCTAACTGTCTAATAATAAAAATGTATTCTTGTAAATGGTAGATTTCGTAAGTAATTTCTTTACAGGGAGAGAGTTTATGGGAAAAGGTCAGTTGACCTAGGAGGATTGTTTAAGCAAAAAATCTGATGTGGACACCACATAACTTCCTTGTAATTTTTATAATAATTGGACAGGAATCTCGTTAATCTATTCATGTGCATCATTAATTACAACTTTTGGCACGGACAATCGCAACCAAAAATAGGAGGTGCACAACTAGATGCTATAAGTGTCTCAAATCCAAAATTTCAACTTTCTACGACCTACCGTATTTGAGTTATGCGACATACAGACGTCCGTACGTACGTACGTACGTACGTACAGACGTCACAACGAAAATAGTCAAAATGGATTCAGGGAAGGTCAAAACGGATATTTCCGTCAAAATCTGGAAATCGAAAAAAATTGGTATCACAATACTTCCTTGTTTTACAAGGAAGTAAAAAAGTAGAAGCTATTTTGATCAAGAAGTAAGTTAAAAATTAATATAATATAATATATATTGCTATGCTTTCTTTTATCAGGATTATATTTGATTGCCTTTCTTTTCAATCGCCAGTTTTATTGAAATATTTAAAATCAAGTGGACGATTTAGAAAGTATATCATGAAAATGAATTTAAGTAATATAGATGCATCCAATTGAGATGGAAGTTCAAGATGGATGGACTCCTAAGACTAGATATTTCTTATAAATATCCAAAACAACAAAATGGACTAGTGGGATGACTCATTGAAACATATAAAATGATTTTACAATTATTAATAAATTATTCAAACAAATAATGGTTTGCAAATAAATTTAATTGGGTTGATAAATTGAAAATAAATTGGTACCTAATGATAATAGTACTATTATTTAAATGATGGAATTTTATTGATTTATAGAATTAGATTTGTAATTTGAAAGTATTATGTTGATGCCCAAGAGAGTATTTTATTGATATTGTCAAATTGTAAATATATTGTAGATAATATTTTTGAAAGTTTATAGAATTATTGAAGATTTTATGATATGATTCTGTATAAATGTCGAAAATTTAACCGACAAAGTTGTTAAAATATATTCAATACGATTCAAAGAAGAAAAGACACGCTTTCTTTTATCAGATACATCTTAGCCTGATTGTGAGAATTTAACCTATATTTTATTAATTTTAAAAATGTGTATGTCTAATTAATTTAAATAATAAATAATAAAAATTTAACAATTAGAAGTATTGTGTTTTTTGTTTAATGATCAAAATGATGAAGGAGATATAGTAGATATAGTTTATTTTGAAAAATTCTAATAGAAAAACATAACATAAACATAAACATAACAAAGTTGTAAGCAATGGCAGCGAGAGTATCGCTCCAGTTACTACAAGAGTTCTGACCATTGG
The DNA here is from genome assembly GCA_949152465.1 of Cantharis flavilabris. Taxonomy (NCBI): domain Eukaryota; kingdom Metazoa; phylum Arthropoda; class Insecta; order Coleoptera; family Cantharidae; genus Cantharis; species Cantharis flavilabris. Next base: position 15,122,235 of record OX424436.1, read on the forward strand.
ACAAATAACATATTTTGTGGATTTTAGAGATTATCCAGAACATAATAAATTGTGTACATTTCCGAAAAAAAAACAACAAATAAATTTCAGTATATTATCATTAAAACATTGCGTTTGACTCAATCAACTATCTTAGGCAAAGTCCAAAAAATTATTGCAATTCTTAATTTAATTCAAAGCAATTTTTCATTAAACCTGATTAATTAATCTACCACTAAAGATGGCTAATCTTGGCAATGGTGTAACTTTTCATACTAACTTAGCGTAGAACGACTAACTCACAATCTTTACAAATAATAGATTGTTACTCAAGAACTCTTAGGACGGATCTGCACTTACTCAACATAAAAGCAAAATAAAATGAGAGTAAAATTAATTAAACATTAAAGAAAGTCGTTCATAAGTCATAGCAATAGCAATCAACGACAAAAAGAAATATAACCTTAGTTTTATAAGCTCATCGAATAATCACTACTTAATCACTTTGACTGAGCAAACTTAATTTTCAATCAATTCTCTTCTGAAGTATTGAATTTCGAAATGTAGATTTGTTGTTCCATTTTAGAAAGACAATAAAACTTTGGCTATTTTGTTAGATGTTTGAACAACTTTACTTAAGTAACATTTTCTTTATTGTTTAAGTTTTAAGCTGCTATGTTAAATACATTAATTGTGCGCAAATTTAACTTGGCTATATTTAAATATCAACTTAATCAGGGCAGTTGTGGTTATTATAATTCAAAATATTTCTTTGTTTGTATAATTTGATTTACTAGATATAATAATTTTTAAGACCTACACTCCGACTAAGAGTGAGAAACATCTGTAATCTCAATTTCAATTTCGATCTGTAGCCTTCAACCAATCGATGACTTAAAATGACTTAAAAACAAATACACAGGAACTAAACAATAAATCATTTTTATACTTTAAAATTTAAAAGAAATAGTTATCTTTTCTATTTGAAACTCTTCAAGTGTTGATATAACTGACCCAGTGATTTAATGTTACTTTAAGTCACACAAGACATAATATTATGCTCACACCCTCAGCGTATAATTTTTTTCTTTTGATGCGTATATTTTAATTATGTTACTTTGATATTCGATTAATGAAAGTCCTACAGTATAATATAATATAATAATTATTTGTAGTATTCATTCAGGAGAGAGTTGGATGCAATCGGTTTGTCAACCGAGTTTCCTTCACAAGATGAAGCAATATTTAGCCCTTTTATAATATATTTTTATTTTGTTTTTCAAAACAATTTAAGCTCAAAGTTTTTAAAAACAACCTATTTGAAAATCATTTTTTGATTATAGGATTCATTAATTTATAAACTTTGCGCAATAGTAACTGTTGGAGTGTTAGTTAGATAATTTAGATAAATGCAGTAAGCTCTGTTGATTGAATTTCTTTATTGAGTAAGAGAAGGAGAAAGAAAACAGGCGAAAGAATGAGAAAGCAATTTTAGAATCACCATGAGCATTGCGGTTTAAGTGTGCAGGATACTACATGTAGAAATGAAAAGCTAATATAGCTAATATAAAGTGAAATCTGAAACGAGAAAACCGTATGTTGTAAATGTCTAATTTTCAAAATATAATATGTGCATCGTATTATTATAAAAGCAGGTTAACTAGAATGTGGATTTTAATTAATAAACTTTTTTTAGCTTTTATTACCTTCACGAATTACAGTCCTGAAGTTTTTCAAATGAAATAAGTTAAGTAGGTACCTTATTTATTTAATACTTTTTAAACCTGGACAATGTAAATTGAAATATAAAAATAATACACCGAAACATTTGCAAACAATGATAATATTTTATGAAAAAATACTTAACTTATGCCACAGATAAGGTAGTTATGATTTATTGTCATTGGTACTATGTATGTAGACTAGATAATCGATGTAATTTGATAGTGTAAGGTCGAGATTAATTTTTCTGAAAAATTGAGTATTTCAGGTCGGAATGTAAAGTAATGCAATTAGGTTTAATGTCGTGCAAACAATAACTTTTTTATGACGATTTCCGAGAATACTAAAAGAGATATATTTTTAAAATACCCCCTCGCCCCCCCCCCCTGTGCCTTCATTACTGTAAACCTATAAATATAATAAAATTCATCACGTTAAGTCACTCCTTATAATGCAAGAGTAATACTTGAATTTAAAAATTAATTAAAAAATTGTTTTAAAATTTTAACATAATTAAAAGTAGCCAATAGAAATAAAAATGTTCTTATAAATTTACTTTCACTAAAAGTTTGTTATATTCCTATTGTTCTATGTACGGATTTCGGCAAAGGTAATTAATTATTATAATATATTAAGTAATTAATTAAAGTTTCAATTTGTATAGAAATAGTTGTTCTTAAGAGACACTATAACTTGGGTAATTACTTGGTTAAATTATAACTTATGTTAAAAACTTACAAACCAAAACTTCAAGATTAAAAAATATAAAAAATAATATAACAAATTTAAATCGAAATTAGCAGATGACAGTGTGAGACGAAACGATAGATAGAATGGTTTGGTAATACACTGGAGACAATGGCACAATAAAAGAGAGGCAGAAAGACCACAAATGAATAAATGCAAATAAATAATATTTCATTCATAGCTATGAATGGAAAAGAAGGGGAAGATCTATATTCAACATTTGAACGAGAAAGGTTGTATAGATAAATCAATTCATAAAGTTTGAACAATTATTTAATTGAAAATCACATTGTTTATTTTAAAATTTAATAGTACAATTTTTGCTAACTTGGAGAGGCATAAAAATTAAATTTGAAATAATAAAAAAGATGAATTGTAGCCACCACTCAATCTCAATGTGACGTCATCAAATCACAATTTATGATTGGCCGTTGGTGTCTGCGTGAAAATATGATAATTATTTAATATATCAGCTGTTATAAACTGATGTGAATAATTTTCGCAAGAAAATAGAAAAAAATCGAAGTGAACTAGGCGCTGCCCGGTTTGTCTGCAACTGTCCGGTCTCGCTTTTCCGGATTTGTGTCTATTATATTTTTAGAACAAAATATTGCTCTATTCGCTTGAAAAAATATAGATTCGTTTGCTGATGTGTATATTTGGAAAACGTATTATGTAGATACATCCGTTTCCTTTTATATTTCTAGTTATATTTCTAGACTTCTAGCCAGTCTAGTCTTGGTGTCGCGATTTTTGTTCGATTAACCAGTCTGTCGGATGATTTAAGAAAAAGTCTGGAAAAGATTCTTTCCATTTGTTATGATATTATCAGATAGGTAACAAAATTAAAAAATATAATATTGCTAATTAGAAGTCTTCCTAACTCGCTTTTACGGCTATCGAGCTATAGTTACCAAAAAGCGGATTGTTGGAAAATTTAGAAATCAGAAGTTAACGACTCTAGTGTGTAATATAATATAGTTCTCATGGGCTTTATCTTGCAGTATTTGTAATTCCTCTACATCGGTCAGTTTTTCATTTATAAGATTATTCCCGAATACTCTTGGAAAATGCGGAAATACAATTATAGCATAGTATAATATTTTAAGCTTATGATTGAGTTCAAGTATTAACTTGAATGAAATACTTTAGTGTGACCTGTTTTAATATAAAACAATTAAAATTAATATGGTTCCGTTTTGAAATATACGGAAGTTAAAAATAAGTTCCATGTTAATTTAACTTATTTATTAAAGAAGCTCATTTATGTTCAGTTTGTTTCGAAATAAAACCATTCCATTTTGAATTTTAACATCAGTAGTACTTAGGTATAATTCTTCCAACTTCGTGGATGTTTTTTCATATATCTTGTCTATAAGTTCAAAAAAGCCTAGATTGCGTATCATTAATCACTCCTATATATTTAATATCACTTACAACTTCTCAGTTCTAACTTCTAACCGTTTATATACATATATCCCCAGGGTTTCATTTGTAGCTCTAATCATAAATGTTTCCTTTAAACCACACAGAAACATTTTATTTTCTTGGTATTCAGCTTTAATACATATCTTTTCAACTACTCGTATAATTTTCCAATTAAGTCGAGCAGTTAGTGAGTAGAAGTCCTGTAGCCTCCCACAAAAGTTTACCTGCTGGCCCTAGGTAAAATCATTAGCGGTTTGAATGCTTCCTGCTTGCAAAGTGCAAAAAATTCTAGTTACCAATTTACCGTTGTGTTTATATTGTTTGTTTCGTATTCTGGAATTTAAATCACCTTTTCTATGAAAATTAGGTTTACAATTTTCCGAACTTTAATATTAAATGAAAATTTTCAATTAATCCTTTAATTCCAAGTTAAATTAAATTGTAAATTGTATATCAATGAAAATATTCACAATTAAATTAATATACATTTAATTACCTCAATTGACTATAAATTTATGTATACGTGTTAAAATTGAAAAACTTGACATTCAAATATCAGGGGTAATTTAAACACGATATAAAAATAGGCGACATAGTGTAATCGATAAGCTAATTTTAAACAATGGATTTCTAATATGCTTCTATAAAAACTTTTAAAAATTACATGATAGGCATATTTTAAATATCAGATTTCAAATATTACTCCATTAATCAAGTCAGAAATGCAAATATACACTTTCTTAAAAAAACAGCACCAATAATGTATTAGACATGTTTAAAGAAACTTTCATAAAATGCGTATCAAATTGTTAAAAGCTGCAGGAAAATATAAAAAGTATGAAATATTTATTTAACAGGGAGTGATTCCACTGTAATATTTTATACTTTTCTTAAATCGTGCGTGCTGGTGTGGAAGACGTAAAACCTCAAGATTAAAATGGAATTGGGCAAGTTATGAGACAAGTACCATTAATGATAGATGGATTAAAAAATATATGAAATATAGATCTAGAAATTGTAAGAAACCATCGGTTATTAGAGGATGCAGCAAAGAACTGACCAAAATATAAGGATTTTCGGTAGACTAACTCTGGTAGCATAAGAAGAACTCCGAATGAGTTTTAGCAGACTTTAAGATTTGCTCCCTAGATCATCATTCAGCCAACGATCATCTCTCTGCTCTGTATATATCCTTGGATTTCTTTCTATCTGTAACGTCAGCTGACAAACAGTATTTAAAATGTTGAGCTTCTTTAAAACTCACATGGAAAAATAGAATATTTTTGATTTTAGTATAGATATTTTGTGCGATATTATCAAAATATCTCAAATTTTCTGAATACGTGAAAGAAGGTTTCTTTTGTACTTCGTTGAATTTAATACTATTATTAAAGTGTGTAGTGAATAAAAACAATTTTTTGAGGTGATCATTAGAACACCTACAATCACACGATAGGTTATCGATAACATTTAGAAGAGGGTGAACATTCAGAGAAAGTTATGGCTATAAAACTAATAGAAAAAATAAATTATTGGTGGAAGCTATTTTTAGTCACTAACAAACATTTTTCAAATGCTCGTTGATTGTCGTTACTGTAGATGAATTAACCACTCGAGGTTAATATCAGAAGTAAATATAAAGAGCTTAATAGTAAATAATGCTTTGTAAGATAATTTAATGATATAGACAATTTGACACTATATCAACCCTCGCACATTTCTTTACATCGATTAAACCCCACAATTCAAGTCCGAATTTTATAAATAACCCAGACCTACGTAGGCGTAATGATATTAGAAAATCTATCGAAAAATACTAATGCAAATAATTTTCCAACTAATGTAATTAAAGTTAATTTAAATTAATGTGTTAAAAAATGATTTGCGAATTATTTTCAGAACTCCATTGTGCCATGGGGTCCTTGTGAGTTCTTCCTAAATATTCATTCACCATTTTGTTTAATCTGATCATAAATTTAATATAATATACGAAATAGTTATCAGGCAACATTCTTGTTAATTTTTTAATTACAAAAGTTTTGAAGTGATAACAGAATATTATACCATTATATTCCGATTCATCATATTTGATAAATGGCCATAAATTGAAGCGATATTATAAGATCCATTTGATAACTAGCAACTTGTTCAACCGGGTAAAATAATACACTTCTAAAATCGATAGTTTACTAAACTGAATAGGTACACTAGGGTTTTGTAATAATAATAATATTTTCTCGAATATGTAAACAAATACAATTTTGCTAAAATTAATCTGGGTTCGTAAATCAAATTAATTAACTTTTTTTTTTCAGAAAAGTTAAATTACCCCGGCACTGAAAATAACAATTACCAAGAATATAATATGGGTTTTGTTTTTAATATGTTTCATACAAAAATATCAAATATAACTTACATTTTCTAATCGAAGAATAATATGCCCGAATTGTAAAACTACTCTGCGTAAATCTCCCCTCTGTTAAAATAATCGAGATCATTAACTTCATATTATAGCTGTTGACAAGAATAAGAGCGGATATTGAAGTACCTCGAGTTACAATATTGGAAGTAATGACTAATGTAGCCATTACAAGTTAGTAAAATTAGGCTTAATAGGCATTAGATACTAAACTTAAAACTGATGATGAGGTTTAATAATATAGAAAAAAATACACACAATTTTCTCTTTACTTACTGATTAATCAATTATAGTTGCGATAATGCAGTACTGCGTCATTTAAAAGAAAATATGTTTTATAGTCCAGTCGTTAAGATCACAAACAAGATCTTATTTCGGAAATAATTAGAGGAATTATTTTAATCGCTTTAGTTTAGGTCTAGAATAAACAAACTAGTTTTTCTCCTCTTCGAGGTCTGCATTTTTTGCCGATATCTCATTAATCTTTAATCTGATAGTAAAAAGAGTTATTATAAACATTATTCAGAAGGAGGCTTTACAAAAGAGATCTTAAGCATTTTTTGTTTGTAAAATAAAGAGTTTTCGGGTTGTAGCCGCGACAAATCAACGAGTTTCACGTAACTGTATTTCTTAACAATAATGATTATTATTAATGCTGTACAGACTTTTTTTTGGTGAAAAAAATGAAATACATTAAAGGCACGTGTACTGCAGTTATGATTGAAGTAATTATTATTAAGTTTATAGGGTAGGTTAGTTTGGTCAGTGTGCATGTAACCATGAGGAATGACTTTGGGGTAATTCAAAACCTTAAACCGGTCACGCGTTGCGGCTATGTAATTCATGGCTTTTCACTATTGTCTGCATTTGTTTATGCCTGTTAAGCTCTTGATATAAATATATTCCAAAAAGAGTATTTTTCTTTAACTAAAATTTTGAGAATCGATTTCTGTTCCGAAACCGAAAACCGAAAGCCTAGGATTCAGACGGAAAATCACATTTAATTATAAACGTTCTTTTCTGAGACCATGGGTCTGGAGGGTATGGTATACCTCCCACAAGTAATCAATTTTAAATTATATAAAATTCTAATTACTTGAAGATCTAGATAGTGCTCTCTCACCGCTCTCTCACAGTGCTCTCAATCACCATTGTTGAGATTTTGACGAGGATGTTTTGCCAAAAATGAGCGACTTGAGCACGATGCGGGATTGAATTGAAATCACTTGAACTTACTGCAGGTTAAATGTTTCTCATTCCAAAAATTTAAGCAACGTATAGTTGTTAAATGTTTCCTAAGTGAACGATTTCGTCAAAAATATTTTACAGCGACATAAAAAATATTTCGCGTTTATATCTTAAAATGTCCTACATTATTTTACTAATGTTGTCCCGAGTTCAAGATATTGTGAGACATTTGCCGATGCTTTCTAGGTGAACGCGAATCTTAAGTGTTGTAAAAGGTTGTAAGTGGTCTAAAAGCTTCATGTTACGTACTTCCATGTATTACAAACGTCATAATGTCAACCAAATAATTTTATTTAGGCATTTAAAAATCACATATCGGTTAACACCCTAGTACAACTTTTCAAAAAAAAAACGTTATAGTTTATTTATATGTATTGTAAAGGATCCATTTTATTAAAATTTTCTTCATCTGATTTTTGATGCCTTGAGTAGTTGAACAACGATGGACGTTAACTTGACACTTCAGTTTTTCTTTTTGTCCTAATTTCATATCTCGGGGTCATCAGCCAGAAGCGTTCTGGATTTTTATATCCTGTTTTCTCTATTTCTTATTTCAATCTTTTCTGTCTTTTTCCTTCTCCTCCGGATATTTTTTCAGCGATAAGGTTCTTTAAGATTTATTTATGATCCGCGCTAAACTGATCTATAGAACTTTATAGTATTTCTTAGATGGATACTTGAATCCATCCAATGGTTATTTTAATTATGAAAAACCTGAAGCATTGTGACTATATTTATGTAAGTAGTTGAATATTTAAACTGTGTTTAAAACAGATTTCAATTAGTTGGTCCTGAATGTACATATTATAGGTATACTTTATCTTTTGTGAGTAATCAATTATTGCAACCTGAACATAATTGATGATTATTTTTAATTATTAATTTTAACACCTGGTTTCAAATTGCTGTTCCTTTTTTTAATTAATATAGTACCCCAGAGGCCGGAACTCGGTTTTAGTGTTCATAAAAATTTAAACAGATTATACGTATAGGTATACAAGATTAGTATGTTCGTCTAATCTTGCGTAGATAGCTGCATTCTCATCAGCTATGCAATTATCTATGATCGTAGAATTCTTATTATTTTATTACAAAATTAATTTGCCAAACAAAATGAAATCTGAGGATTTTCTCGTTGTCATTTTAGATTTTAATAAAATATGTGTATTATTGCTTAAAGCAAGAACACTAGAGCTAAAGCCCACATGCGTTGCTAAGCAACAATACATTTCGTGTAGAACCTAAACTACCTACCAATTCAAATAAGTGGTTTGATTATTATTACTATTGACAATTTTGCATTAGGATCACTTTGCACACCTATTGATATGGATTAAGCTGCTTGGCTGCAAACTCTAATAGGTAACATTGCTTGAACAGTAATTGAGGATTACAGATATTGTGTAGATTTTGGATATTGGCTTTCCTCAACTCGAAGACTTCACCCCTGTCCCAAATATTCTTCTACAACTTGGTATAATCGTGATGATTATGCACTGTTCTTAGCTAGATTGATTATAAAAGTATTTACATATTTCATGAGATGTACACGTTCAAAAATATAATTCCTGGGCACCACTGTATATAAAAAAAACGTTCAATATCAGAGTACATAAAAGTGTGTGGGTGATCGAAGTACATAATAATAAAACCGTAATATTTCAATTAGGTAGTGAGAATATTAAATGAATGTAATAAATATCGTTTTATAGATGCACGATACATATAAGAAATTGTAAAGTTTAAGTTCCTCTGTGCTGGTCAAGGACCATTCATATTTATCGATTAGACAAAACTCGGTCCTGAAAATGTTCATTAAGAACGTTCAAGAATTGCATCTCCTTCGGGAAAGGAAATCTTTTCACTGCCATGTAAAATGCAAAAAATCAATAATTGTTTAAAATTATTAACAAGACTAAATTAAAAAATTGAAAAATTCAGCGTTCACACGTTGTAGTACCTATTCATAAAAATTTTTAATGATCACTTTCATATTTCTATTTGAAAATTTATACTCGATAAACATCATATGAAGTGGTGGCACTGCAAAGCTTTTGTGATTGGCACAGCGTTTTTTAACTTCATCAAAAAATCAAGCTTCACTGCGCAATATTGAATTGTGATAGATGTATAGAAATTAAATTTTTAAATTATAAATAGGTGCTGGAATAAAAAGGATTCATTAATTTTTATCGGCCTAAAGCCTTAGAAACGGTTCGGCTAGAAAACCTTTAGGTTCTTGACCCCTTTTTCGCCAATGATCTTAATGCGGAAAAGGCATGTGCAAAATGATGTCAAAATGTACATCTTCACAATTTAAAATATTTATAAATGCCTCTTTTTCAAAATAAACCATCTCTTATGCACTTTACAAATAAGGCATTTCAATTTAAAAGCGAAATAATAACAAATTTACTAGATAGAAGTTTTTTTTCTAATATATGGGTCACAAGAGATCAATGTGAGTTGTGCAGTACCCTATTGTTGGTATTGCAGACTCTAGAGTGCCGCTGTTCTGCTATTCCCTTGATCGATTCCCTTAATATTTTTACAACTTGTAATTGATATAGGAAAGTTTTATATAATAATGAAACTAACCTGATTTGTACGAGTGGGCTTACAGCAGCATGCCTCCATTTTGTGTTACTGTGTACGAGTGTGGAACGAGTTGGTCAAGCTGAGGCCGTTCAGAAAGATGCCGATGAGCATCATCCTGTTCGACAACAACACCAATTTTTATTAATTCTACCCAACCTCACCACCACGAAACACAACACCTCATTTTCTAGTATTTTCGTCTTTTACACGACTTGACTTATTTCTGTCCGCACCCGTACTCCCCAAGGATTAAATCCTTTCGGTTTGTTCCGCGTGTTTTCGCGTATTTAAACTTTAACTGCAGACGGATCACTCTTTACGTGGCACGATCCTGCGCTTTCCCTCAATAATATGTAGGTGAACGGGAGTCCAGCAAAGGGTCCGACGCTGAACTCAACTACGGGGCGCGTCAATTGTAACCTCGTGGTTTTCACCCACCAAAACAAAATTTTCAGTTGCACAACTTCGACGAAAGCAAATTTATATTTCAACTCAAAATAAGAGGCCAACGCCGCTATAGGCACAAACTAATTTATCGAATATTCAAAAACTAATTCACGATATATAGAATACAATCGAGATTTTCCTGCTATCTATCATTCAAAGCTATCAAGTTCATTTTCCATGCGACAAAACAAACAGCATGCAGAGTGATAGTTTGGAAAAGCGGAGAGAGATGGCGTCAACCTACACTATTTTCACCACGTGGAAATTTAGGAAAACTTTTAATTTATTTCATATTTTAAATTATTAATTAAAACTTTTTAAACTTTTAAACTAGGTTATCGATATTGTTAATGAAGGAATTTTAAAAGTTACCGACGCGGTTTAAAATAAAAAATAAATTTATCAACTTCTAAAAGTATATAATATTAAAAATTGTGCAAAATTTAAATTAGTTAATGAAAAGCGCCTTTTTTTCAAATATTAATAGAGACCTCGGAGTAATGTAGACAGTTGAATATTATTCAATAAAATGTTAACTTAATTGACAATGAGACTATAAGCAAAGTTACTTATTTCATTACAAATATATAATTCGATTTCTGTTTAAAATTTAATAAATTTGAGACTGAAATGTTTGTTATGTTGTCTATTAACTAATGCATTTTAGAAGCATATTTAATTAAATTATCTAATGTCTGGATGCATGCATACCATTAGTTGGTAGTGCTCAACATTTCTAACCAAGATTGCATTTAAACTAAATCAGGAAACACGAAATATTAGTGCAGATACTACTAAAACAAACTTAGTACCTAATTAAAGTGTAAAAAACTTGTTAATTGCAGAGTCTAATATTGAGAGTGTATAGAGTGAATAATTTTCATTTTATAAAGTAAATCTTTTATTTATATATGCAGATAAATTAATGACATCCTGATTTGTATCGAATGTTCTAACAGAGAATTGAATCGGTTTTTCAACTTTATTTATGTTCAACACGCGAATATTGAATTTATAAACGTAATGAAAATTAATAATAATATCAATTATGTTGATCTTATCATTTTCAGCCTGGACATACAGGGAGAGCCTTTTCAAATACGATTTGACGAACACGCACGATCTTATAATATATAATTTTAATCATAAAAAATCGACATTTACGAAGCAACTTGCAAAAGTCAAGTAAATGGAAATTAACAGATTGAAATATCCATCCATTATATTAAATCGTTAATCCGATTAATCTTCATACAATCAAATTAGCCTGAAAGGTTAAATAAAAAAAAAATATTTAACAATAAATATAGGAAATAAGTTTTTGATGAATAATTGGTTCTGTTAGTAAATTAGTAAGTAAGCTTAGGTTAGAATAACTTTCAAAACTGTAATTTTAAATGGTTTCTCGCCTGTGTGAATTTTTGAACAATCTGCTAAGTTTAACTCGATTCAAGTTTAACTAAAATAATATCTTATATTTTATATCTGTATAAAACACAAATAATGGTTTTATAAATCTTAAAATTGATGTACAATGTGTATATAGATAAAATAGTTTAGTCAGGATAACTTTATTTAATGTCATTTCAAATTGCACATTTAAAGAAAAAATGCTAACTCCTAACCTAACCATTTTGTTTCTATACATAATGTACTATAATATTGTATTATGTTTATGTTATTTTTCCATAAAATCTAAATAACAATGTAACCACGACGTTATTTTTAGATATGTAATAAATAGATTTGATAACTGCGTTACTAAGGTTTGATGATTGTAATGTCTGAACAACGTCTACGTTCCAATCATACTATATAGATAATATAGTATGGTATATGCACAATATACTAACAATAACTAAAGTAATAGAAATAGAAACATGGCAAAAGAACATATTTCAATTTCAAAACCTCGTAAGTGGAAAAATATCATGTTTTGAATTATTGATGTTTCTGAAAATTTGAGTAAGTTAAAAGGTAAATTGTAGGTCTGGAATGCATTATTTAATAAAGAGCTTATTATTCTAACAAAGTCAGATGTTTTTTTGCTCTGCTGAAAATTCAGTTTGTATTTACTAAGATAAGTCAAAAGCGTTACGTAGTGCAAATAAAAAAGTGAAAGAATAAGATGCAGATCTTAAGGAATAAATTTAAGATGAAGTATGGTTTTCTGTCGCAGCGACCTTACGATTATGGAACGCTTCACCATGAAGACATTGAAAACTTATAATGCCAGGAAAAAGGATAACATGATATGAAGAAAAACAATCTCTAGTGGAAATATAAACAACTGTACTGAACTCGGAGTCAAAAACTGTTGACAATAAACTGGCAAAAGAACGGTAAATCGAGTTTTAGTAAGCGAAATTTACATGAACTAAATAAAAATGATACAACGATAAAAGAAAGAGACAAATAAGAATTGGAAAAGCAAAGAGAGAAAAAAAGAAAAATGGTGAGAGTGAGTGGGTGCATTCTGAGAACGATGCTAAGGACTGGGCAGATGATGAGCAGAATATCACAATTTAACAATAAGTAATACAAAATTCAAACACAAATTAGTACACAAGTTGACATAGAAGAAACCAAGAACAAATTTCAAAGATTAAAATCAGATAGACTTTGTATGTACATATAGCAAAACGTAAGAAGAAATGAATAAAAGACGTCACGGCGTATATAGGGATGCAAATAAAAACTCAAATCACTATTTAGTACTGACCATTATGAAACATAGCAATAAAAAAAAAGTGACAAAAAATAGAAGAAAAAAAAATTTAATGTTTGAAAGCATTGAAAAGAAGATTTTATTATATATGCAATTCAAACAAGTGCAAAAAAGCGATTTATTACAAAGAAAATTAATAAACCCAAATCAGAACATTAAACATATAAGAAAAGAAAAATGGCTGAAGACTGGTAGACAAGAAGATCAAGATGAATATACTAAATGAAAAATAGAGACTATTAAAATCTGTAGAAGTAAAAAGAGAATCAGAAAAGAAAGCACAAACAGACGGCATATTGCTCATTCTGTGGATGGTACTTGTGTTTGACGTAATTAAGTACATCAGTTGCTTTAGTTGACGAGGCCCTACAGTTCATTTCTAGCCATCGCACTGCGAAAAATGTATTATATTTATTTAAAATTGAATTTTGTTATTTATAGCCGAATTTAACTTAAAACCAAAGATCTTTGTTTCTTGATCCGCAATTATTGAGATTTAGGGATTCAGGAATGTTTATTATCATATGATCTACTCAAAACACCCGCACTTTTGGATATGTAATTTTTGAGTTGAAGCTACTTCAAGGATGTTTTTAATAAGTAGACCGACTGAGACTCACAGAACCTGTTCTTGTACGTCTGTAATTTTCGAGTTGGGACTGTCAAGTATATTTTTAATGGCAACAGCGGTTCAAATATTTACTGTCTAAATAAATCTTCCTTCTTCGAGTGCAATTTATGCCTGAAAATTCTTGTATAGAATAAAAACACGCCCGTGAGAGCGGGCTATCTTCAAAGAAATAGTCAATCGAATAATCGGTTAACATTTTTATGCCTTTTTTGCCCGAAATGTTTGATGGTTTATAAATTTAATACTTTTGTTTAAATTTGTAATTGACGTCATAAACTACTATCATAATAATAGCTTTATGAAATTTATAAAATTGTGGTCCAAGTTATTGTACTTGTTCTAAGCGACGATATTTTGCTATACATAAGGAAAATAAGAAAATAAAAGAAATATGAAAAAAACATTCCTATAAGGAGTTACTAAACCAAAAAGATCAAAACGAAACAGAAAGAAGAAAGAATTTTAGCCGACATAATATACTTTTGAGTTTAAAAATATAGTATCAAAGTAAAGAACGGAAAAGCTGCAGGTAGAGAGAGAATCACGGGTGAACTAATAAAAAATGTATCAGATTTAGAAGAAATAATCCTATTGAATAAGAAAAGAGATAAACAAGACTTCACAAATTATAGGGGAATAACTTTGTTTCCTGCACTAATGCAAAGAAGATTAGGAAAGACAAAATTTATGCGGCAAGAATGAAATAATATAAAAATCGCAAAGCAGACATAAGAAATTGATAAACACAGTTTTAACGATGTTCTTCTTCTTTAAGTGCCTTCTCCTTTCAGGAGGTTGGCGATCATCATGGCTAAAGCCAAGATGACGATGTGGATGGGTTTAAGTATTGGGGGTGGAAATTTAAAACGACAACTTCAGAGAATCTGAAGTCAAAGAGAAAATACAAATAGGTATAAATATGCTAATATTTAGTTAGAATTAAAAAAAAAACAGAAATATAAGTAAAAGGATAAACTATATGATTTACAAGAGCCCAATAAGACTAAAAGAGACAGGGCCGGTTTTAGTGGTCATGGGGCCTCAAGCAGATTTTTTTTCGGGCCCTCTAACGTGCATTGTAATGGTGGGGTACGATTTTCTAAGGGATTTTTAAATTAATTAAAATGTTTTACATTTATTAAGAAAACTAGGTTTTTAATTTTATTTTAACTTAAATTTTTTTGACTTCGATTTTTTTTATTTTTGATTTTGGAAGACGGGCTTCTCCAGGGCCCGGGCCCCCAAGCGGCCACTTGTTGCGCTTTATGGATAAACCGGCGCTGAAAAGAGAGGATAAATAGCCGAAGAGGTTACAAGCTAAGTAACAAAATGTTGCTGATATATTCAAGTCTAAAGTTTACTTAATTATAAAAGTTCCGATTGCGTACCAAAATTTTTTTAAATATATTATTTGGTTTAGAATGACTTCAAGATGGCAATAAGTCATAAAAATTTAAGAAATTTCATTGTTATTATATTTTTTTAAAGAAAAGTCAGTTGAAAAGTCCGAAAAATCGTGTATACCCATAGTTAAACGAGTGTATTAGTTTACACCAGTATAAAGAGCTGATTTAAACTAATTGCAAATTGTAAAACCAATAATTATATCCAGGTTAAATCATGCTTAACCGACTGTTGTAAATATGGACCTGTACAAGTTAACATTAATAAAAATATCTGGTATAGCTTAACTGCCAATTGTGAAACCAATAAACACCAGGATAAAGTTATCCCCCGGTTAAATAATGTTTAACCGACTATTGTAAAAGCAAACCTTAGTTGATTTTTTCAAAAAATTCACTTAGGCTGTTTAGCTTTAACCTTCAACTCTTTTAACTGAGAGTGCTTAAACATAAGATTTTGAGAAATATATTGGACCAAAAGAGAAAAATGATAAAAAAATTAACCATTGTTGAAATTAAAGATCCTGGGAGAAATCGACAGAGAGCATAACCCACAATGAGAAGTGAAAAAGCGTAACCCAGAGGAGATACGATTGGTTGTAGATCCAGAAGAGTAGAGGTAGGGGAAGGCTGAGAATAAGATGGATGGCCGGAGTAAAACATGATCTCGAAAACATGAAAATTGTTGGGTGAAAGGTGAAATCACCGTGATAGAGGTGAGTGTATTAAATATTATGTAAAAAATTCCTGTGCCATTCTTCAGTTAATCATAAATTTGCGGCAGTACGGTTTAAAGCCTTAAATAGACATGCTACGAAGCGGGAGACCGTGGCTCAATGCTTGGTCGCACTGACTACACTGAAGTGATCTAAAGCCTAAGTTCCACCTATGGGCTTAGCACCCTAGTAGAATATATGCAAGTGCTCAAAGGACCACGAATGCTAAGTGAAGATTTGGTACATCCTATGGTAATAACTTCCTCTTAACTTAATTTAGAGGAAGAAAAATAACTTTCTAGTTAAATAGTTAGCACAATTATTGCACTGCTAATATTTAGACACTCGGTTCAAATCGAAGAAAAACTAAAGCACATCAAGTTGTTGATCTTTCTAGATCCATTATTGCAACCATTGGCATTAAACCAACGCTACAGAAATACCGCAGACGCAAAACAATAAATTTTTTAAACAATTCAACTAATTACTAAATTTTAAATGAATTTAATAGAACATAAGTTTTACTGTTCAATATGTTTATGTTTATATATTTATTATTGTTTAATATGCAGAATGCACACCTAGCTTGACATACGAAATTATTTATAGCAGTTTTTGTACGCAATATTTATCCCAGTACTGAATGAACTGGTTATAGACTTCAGCTTTTAAGAAACTAAATAAGATATTGGAAATGTCGTTTTTAAGAATATACGTACATAGCTTAACTTCCCAAAAGCGCACCAGCTCAGTCGAGCTCTACTTGTTACTTCTTCTGTTATATCGACTTTCATGCAGATGGCACGTTCAGTTCGTTTATCATGTCTTGTGTCTCACGCGGATCTGTGCTGAGCAAAACTTTGTGATCTGCAAATCCTAAATGATTTAGATATATGTATTTCCTTTATTTTTGAAAAGTTTTATTTAACTTGACATAATCGTTGCATCGTTTGTTTCTTAGTTCTGCTTAAATTTCTTTGAATTGTTTTAATCAACTTCTTCATATTCTAAGATCTCCAAATTATTACACAGCTTCCACTGATAATTTTTCATATAAAAAAAAGATCTTGAATTTACAAAATTATCTTTTCAGGAGTCCAATAGATCAATCATCTAATAATTTTTATTACTACTACTACCGCGCTCGGAGATTAGCTAACATTGATTGCATCTCTGGAAGAAGTGAAACTGGACAATCAAAACATTAGATTTTGAGAGTGAGATTACCTTTGACAGTTACTAAAATCGTCTTCGAATACAGGCACAAGCTTATCTTGAGGTCGTCGTCGAACCTCAATTTCGCTTTTTCTTCTACACTCGGTGATAAATATACTATTTTGTGAGTTAAAACTCAAAAGTCTTATGTTAATTATTAATTTGTGTGAGAAAACTGTTTTGCTATTTACATTTAATTGCTACTGTACAAATGTAATCCTTGCAATAACAATAAGGATTAATATAAAACATCTGAAAATAAGTTCAACAAGCGGTACTACATTATAAAAAAGTTAAACTTAAAAGCTTTAATACCTAACCAACGAACATTATTAGTATGTTGGAAATAACAAGATAAGCATCAAACAAATTAATCAAACAAATAAGTATAAAAGAGTATAAAATAAATTTAATGACTCTAAAATAAATTATACTCTTAGAGCTACATGTAATAAAAGTGGTTTGTTGGTTTGTATTTACTTTTTATTAATTAATTTAAATTGCAAAAAATGATTAAATAGATAATTAAAATTTGTACTTTATTTTGCAAAGTTAATAAAATAAATAAAACGTTTTTATTATTGTTAATTTAAGTTAATTTTTAATTGGATTTTCTGAAAAAACAAAGTGAACTGTACTTTTTCTGCCAAAGCCACATATGGATCAGACATGATGTCAAGTAGTATTTACTTTATTGTTGTGAATAAATTCTTTGTTCTTGATAATGCTATTGAATAAATTTACGAATATTCAGTTAGATTTCTTCTACTTATTGCAAATGGGTAATTGTGTGGCATTTAAAAAAATTAAATTAAATTTTAGTTTGCTATCAAGATAATGTAATAGTCGATTACGTCGAATTTTTGTTTATATCGTAAAGGGCTGTGAACTCACGACAAATGGTTTTACAACATGTTTATTGTTGGAAACGACAAATATTCGATGTGAGTTTACAGGTAAATTTATTTTAATTTATCTTTTATTTTTGTTTGTTATTGAGATAAATTTGTAACGTCAATGTTGACTCTATATATATAATCATAATCTATGTATTATAATATAGTATATATCTGGATATTTTGTTATGACACCTGTTGCGTTAACATTGTTATATATTGCTATAGTGCAATTTTGTGAAACGAGGTTAAGCGTTAAGAAATTCATGGGTAATGAATTTGATTTAATTGTATCCTTTCTATTCTGATGTTATGATAACAAACCCATGCGCAACCGTAATGATTTGTTATTGGTTTTGAGAAGCGTATACTGTGCACTGCAGCTCTATTTCAGATGCACAGAGCATTTAAGCCGATATTTCTTCTTCAGAGTACTCTCCTGTAATTTGTTCTCTTGAGCAAGTTACTTTTTCGCCTTCAATTGCAAGTAACAACAGTTTGTTTATGGTTAGAACTCCAGTGTGTACCTGAAGTTTTTCATTTTATAATTGCTGTTGATGTTACAAGCATTTCTCAATCCGGTTTAAGCAGCCGTGGGATATAAATGCTGTTACCTTGTTCAGGTGTAGATTAAAGGCGGACGAAGATAAAAAAGAAAAAACAACTTTTTTGAAAGTTAAATTAATTAATAGAAACAGAAACTAATAAATCAAAAAAAAAATTGAATGATAATAAATTGCGAATCTCACGATTCAGACATAATCTTTTTCTTGTTTATTTAATTTTTCCCTTAATCTCTTAGTTTCATCTTTCGTACATTGTATTTCTTTGTTCTAGCTTGTTTACGTATCTTTAAGCGGATCTTTTATATCTCTTAGTTTTTGATTATTTTTTTTAAAGCCATTATTCACGACCCATTTTAAAAAATTTTAAATTACAGAAAATTTCACTTGACTAAATATTCCTTTCGTTTATCTATTTGTAAATCTAACGACCAAGATTATAAAACAATTTAAAGCACTTATAAGTTTTAAATATGTTTTAATTCTAGAATAATTCTTGTTAAGGATAAAAGTGAAAATTAAACGTCTAGATTAATTCAAGCAATACAAACTTGCTGAAATTATGATGTAAATGTAGTTTAAATATTACCTATATATTTATTTTAGATCATTTTTAGTTTTAAGACCTTTTTCTTAGTGTTCGTTTATAAATAATGGTTTTTGTAATTTTCTTTAAGATTTCTTTTGATTTTGGGTTATACCTCCCTGATGTAAATTGATATTGAAGAATATATGTTCAAGAAAAGTGATTTTAATGTGAAATCTGAATATCTACAAATTAATTTATTTCAAATATTGTGGCGCCCTAATAGATGTTTTTTTTTTAATTTACAAATTGCTAAAGACAACACTAGAAAACGTTTCCTTCTACTAAATTAAGCAGGCAAAATTGTAATAAATGAATAATTTGGTTTCTAGAGTTCCAAATAAAAATTAAATAACAAATTAATTAAGTTTTTACAAGTTAAATTTGAATTTACAATCAAAAATAAATAATTTATAATTTGGACATTTAGCATTTTACAACAAAAATTTTTTTTTTAAATCATATTACCTAGTTCGGTACACTCATAGAACTATTACTGATATGAACAAAAAATTTCCGTTTTTTGTTCTGTAATAATTAACCGAGCTACAAAACAAATTTTAATTTTGATAACTAAACTGAAATTGGAAATCGATATTGTAATATAATAATGGATAACTAATAAAAATTATTAATAATCGTATAGAATAACAATAAGAATAGTTATTATGTAGTTGCTTCTTTCAATGTATTGCTGTGATACGAGCAGTTTTACAATTTAAAGTTTTGTTTTTGTTCGAAAATTAAAAGGGTCTATCGGTTGATGCAGACCAATGCGATTTGTTTGGAGATACAATCAACAGGTCAGTTGTGAACGGTTGTACTCACTTTCAAAATTATTATTTTAACAATTTATGAACAATATAATTAGTGCTTACAATAAATTATGTTCGTGAGTGTATTCAAGAAGGCATTCCTGGTGATTTTTATATTCGAAGGTTGATTGAAAAATTTTAGAGGTTTCTGGCAGAAAACCTGCGCAGAAGAACTTGCAGAACAGATATAGAAGAAAAATGGAAGAAAATTTTAATAGTTTTTCAAAAAAGTTTTAAAAATGAATAGTTTGGATTCCTTTTTAAGAAAGATCAAGTTGTAATGGTTAGCTTATACTAACTTATGTAAATATTATGGTTAATTTGGATAGTCTGATAAAATTTTTGAAACGTTAGCAATTTATCGAATATAAAAAAAAGAATGAAGACATGTAATCAAGTAATGCAAGTAATTTTAAGATCTCAAAAACAGCTATATTTCTTTGTTCGAAAATTTGATCAAACGACCAATCGGGTTTTCATTGGAAAGGACGATTAGTGGATGCACAACTGCCAGAACCAGGAAGTCATTTGTGAACATTAAATGTGTATTAATAATTTTATTATAAACTTTGAATTTTAATTATGTATAATATTGGAAATGGTATTACACATTAACACTCAAATTATTATTAATGAAATTGGAATTTAGAAAAACAAATTTTAAATTTTGATTAAATATAATTCCAGTTTTTGCAATAAACACATTTTACTCAAAATACCTGCATAGTGTGAAATTTGTCACATGTGATAGTATCTCCTAATAAAATTTGATTTGATTATTTTACTATTTGATGGTTATTAATTGGAATTTTAAATAAGGAGAATTGTTCGTACTATATAAAACCGACCCCTGGATTTGCATGCTCTACGAATTTTTGCTAGCTGGTGCAAGATGTGAAGGAAGATTAAAATTTCAGTATCAATTCACTAATTCAATGATCAATGAAATATGTAAATATTTCGCTGTTATATACTAATGGTGATATCAGACTGATAAGCATCAGTCTAACTAATAATGCCCACAACAAAAAAGTTGAAACAATGCTAAAGAAGAAAGAGAATTTGAGAAAAAAAAGTGGCGCAAATGAAGTGTTTTGAAAAAGAAAATTCATTTACATCGAAAGATCTGAGGGATTCTAAAAGATCTCCAGGAAATTTTATAAAATTCACGTTTTTATTTTTTCTAAAACAGTTGCACAAAATTCTTAATTAATTGGATTTATTCTTATTCCGTCTTTCTGAATCAATTTATCCAATTATTTTATCCAATTAGGTTACTTCTAAGCAAACACGCTAAACACTAAATAATAATAATAAAAGATCCCCAAACAAACTCAAAACTAGATTACATTTTACATGCAAGGATAAATAGGTACTATACAATAAACCCTGTGGAAAACTTTCTAACCATTCAGTAAAACTTGTACAGACTATACATATGATTATTATTTGTTCCGGACCAGTATTATGGGTAGGCGAGAGATTTTTGAAGCTCAGTAAATACTTGATTACAACGAATTTGGTATCATTTGATACAAACTTAGACTATCAGAACCTCATCTTTTCATTTCAGCATAAAATGAAAAACGTCAAAGTGGAATATATCCAAAATCTCTTCAAATAAATTACATTATTATTTTGGTGTTCTAGTTATTTATTCTTGTTGTCCTACACCTTTTATTACGTTTAATACTAACTGTAGTGTTATAATATAAAAATATTGCATTTTTGATTATATTATTGGATTCTGTTTTACAGATAACTTTATAAAAGGAGTTTTCATCTTCAAGTTAATCACTGCTCTTATTATTTGTTCTTAAAGAAAACGTTTAAGTCAATAACAAAAGCTTATCAAGAAAATATTTTGAAAGCTTTCCTTCTCTTTGTATTTTAGCCAAAACAATTATTTTTCCGAAAATATAAGACTTTTATAATATAAAAATATATCATCCACAAATTAATATAAAATTTCACAATTCCAATTAAACGTTCCAAATTATATGTGCAGACTTAACTCTGCATTAATATTTCTAATAAAGCAAGAAGCAATGACTCTTATTAATCACGTAACAATCAATTTATATCATTATTGAAATTATTTTTAATAGAGATTGAATCATATAACCCAAATTTCAAATTTTACGTTTTCTTTGAAAAGTCATAACGTAGCAATTTTTATGTACATAAATTCTGAGCACAGTGATTTTGATATTAAAATCTACATTTGCATGTATTGTTTATTTTTAAGGTTTTCCAAACCTTTGTAAAGCTATATTTGATTTATAAAAAGAATTTATGTTCTATAACAACGCATAACTTTTCTTTTGTAGCATTCATTAAAATTGTAAAAATGTCATAGCAAATTAAGCTGTTTTTTTAAAACTGTTTATATATCTTGAAATATTTCACTTTAAATAATACTGATGTGTTTTCAAATACAGTCTTAGACAGTAAATACTAAGAATGTTTAGTATAGTTTCGATAAATAAACCTTCAATATTAAATTTACGAAACTAGACGTTTCGTGCAATCCTTGCAATCATATAATCAATGTTTGTCCATTTCTAGTTTCAAATGTTTTAATTTTGTTTAATTTAACCAGATTAATGTTTGTTCGTTCGTTCGTAGTTCCAGTATTTGTCTTTGGTTTCTATCTATCACCTGTTGGAAGATTTAGGGAGGACAAAATTATTATTTTGTTGGTTTTCCCTTTGTATATTTTGATTCGTTAAGGTTGGATATTTCCATTTACAAGAGGATTTTTCCTTGTCGAAATTAATTTCAATTTGGAGACCTATAAGGCATAAGACTTTGAGGTGATACCATTTTGTTTGTTAAAGTATCTTTTTCTATCCGGGATGCGGATTTGTGTTGTGCCTCAACTTTCAAGCAGATGATTGAATTGATAAGAAGCTTCAGTTGAGATTAGTGGATTTGAAGTCACACTTATTCGATTGATGAGTCTTGGAACTGACAGGAATGTTACATTTTTAATATGTATTGTCAAGTTATGTCAAGTGGCTTTTATTGTTAATTTTGAATTTGAAATGCGCGAGCGGTTTCCCACTAATTTTTAATTTTCAGTGTCGATCTCGAAGTTTGCGGAGGTCGGTCGGCAATTTTGTAGAAAAATTTATAAATTTGGTTGACTGGAAAAGAAAATAAATAATGATTTTTGATAAACTGGTTTTATTTATTTAGTGAATAATTTAAGCTAAAATTGAAGAATAAGCAGAATAATAATTACTGAATTAATAACTGAATTATTTGAAGATATCGCAGTATATATTGAGTGTTCACACTCTTTGAAAAAATACTAAACCACTTTTAATGAAAAGTCAATATTTTTGGGACTATGGATGGCCATGTGAAGGTAAAAATTTAAAAAAATGCTTTAAGGAGGTTTAACTCTCGAAGGTTTGAATTTAGAACAAAAATTTGGTTAAATATTTTTCTTAGAATAGGGTCCTCTAGCACCACCTAAAGTTATGTAAAGTGTATCCGGGGACACCCTGTATATAGAGAAGAGAAGAGATAGAGAAGAGATAATCGGATTATTTGCTGATACCAACTTAAAAATTTGTCTATATAAATAAAATAGAAAATTTGATCCATATTAAATAAAACAACAAAAGCAATCAACACGAAAGCTAAATCAAACGCAGATTAAGACCATCAGAAAATATACCATACCAATATGCGAATCACAGAAAGGACAGCAACCAATTATACCAAATTATGTCATTACATAATAATGTTATTTCGACAGAAAAACCGAAGAAGCCGAAACCAAGTACAACGTCTAGTTCCACAAAGCAAAATAAACACCTTAAAACCTAAAGAATTTTCTTCTCAAGAAGCAATCCCCAAATAAGTTTGGATAGGATGCGGTTGTGATTTGATATTATTTCTTGGAGCAGAGGTCCTTAACGTTTTTGTGGCTCAGGCGCATTCGAGATGTTTTACCTTTATTTTTATTATATTATCCATAAATCAATAAATTTATTATAACATACATTTTGTAACAAATGTTATAACCTAATAATTTAAATATAATATTATGAAAGTATAACATTAGTGTATTTTTGACACTATATTTGTTTTTATCAATTATCAACAAGAAAACATCCAGGGTTACAGGCACATCTGAGACTGTCCTAGCAAGCTACTTCAGATGTTAAACAATTAATATGCTCACAACACTAAAAACACAGATCTGAGACAAAAGGAAGGACGAAGAAGGCAAAGAATGAAATAGAGAAGTTCAATGAATACACGTTTAATTGTAATAAACACGAACAACTATTATGCGTATTTTATTCATAAATGTCTGGGTTGTTAAAGCTGCCAGTATTATCATAAAAATTAACTCAAACCAAAAAATCTAAGGATTACGATCAGGATTAATTTAGGATAAATGAGTAGTTGAAAGTTTGGTAAATTGCTAAGAAACTGTAAAAGATATTATTGGTAACTAATCGAAATTCCCGAAGTTGATGTTAATCTTGGGCAGAAAATGTCGCAAAACGGTGAAAATCCCTGAAGTCTATATTAATTCACAAATGACCATGATATCGTAATCGTTGTGAACCAATGGAAATCCTCCATATCCGGTTATCGTTATTCCGGCTGTTGTGCGTGAATGTGGTTTTCCGATATCTTAGTTGTAAACAAATGAGAGCTTTCTCTACTCAACACTGTTACTCTGGCTGTGCACACGAATATTTAGCCGAAGCAATATCATTTTCTTTGATGTCATGCATGAATTGTGTTTTCCAACCCGATGTTATGCTAAATAGCAAATATCCTAATCTATAAAATCCCAGCTCGCTGTTCCAGCCTGTCATTTCGTGGTGAAAAAAAAAACACTCTCATTGGTCGATTTTTTTACCAACCGAAAATAGATTAAACTAAGGTTGTGACGGAAAATATTTAAAAAAGAAAATACTGAAAAATTATGTTATAAAAGAAAACCAATTAAAATTTAGTAATTACATAATATTATATAATAATCTTCCTTCGGCAGTTGGGTAAGAAGCCAGAAAGCTGCTGCTACAGCGTGCCATATTTTTGGTTAGATAAAACCCGAAAACGCAGATATGATTAATGAGAAGAAAAACAAAGAGTAGAAATGGAAAAACAAAGAGAATGAGGAAGTAACAGCAATTAGTCAAGATACATCGCCAATGAAAGATATAAGATGAATATGAAGACAAAATTGATTAGAAGAAACGACGAAGAGAAATATAAAAAGAGAAAGAAGAAGTAACAGCAATTAGTGAAGAGGCACCGCCAGTCAAAGATATAAGAAGATATAAAAGACACTGATCCACGACACTGATCTCATCAGATTCGTTTTGGCAGTTGAAAAAATAAAATTAAACTTACCATTATTTCAAACGATCATGAAACCATCCACGTGCGCCAATACATTATCGTGGTATGGACTTCGATAGGTTAGGCGCACGTGGATGGTTTCATGATCGTTTGAAATAATGGTAAGTTTAATTTTATTTTTTCAACTGCCAATACGAATCTGATGAGATCAGTGTCGTGGATAACACCGCGAATAAGATCGAAACATGTAATTCGTTAAGGTTTTTTTTTGAATTTAATTGAATTTTTCTTGCTATTATTTCATTCGTCATTGATTCCTGAGACGGTCCTGTCTGCCGATGTCTTGCTACGATTTTGTTTACTTAGAATTTCAATCTACTGTGTAGATTTTTATGGTTTTAGGATTAGTTATAAAATAAATGTTAGTACGATGATAACTGTAATTAAAATCTCTCAAGATCGAAAATTGTGCTATTGAAATTATCTATGTTCATTTCAGGTGTTCAGGCTTTGAAATATCAACAAATATGCTATATTGCAGAATTTTCGGAATTAAGTTAAAAATGAACTGCATATCCGGATGCGTTACATGTACTAACGTAAGCGTAAGTCTTTGTATTTCTATATTATTCACAATGTGCACCACTTTAAAATGAAATGTGAAAATATAAAAAAAAAACAATTGAAATAGTAAAAAATAGTAAAATAAAAATTAGTAAAATAAAATAGTAAATAAACAGTATTGTTAGACTGAAAAGCCGAAATATGCTAGGTTTCACTCAATAAATTATGATATGGTTCAAAATGAACATCATGGCGGGAGGCCTTCACATTCTTAGGGTACAGCTCATAAAAGAAAGATGTTCAAGGTAAAAGAAACACTCTTGGAGCTCCAAGAAAGGGAACCATTTCTATATTTCTGTAATTTATAAATATTATAAATTCGGCAAAATCACTGATTTGCAGATCACTTTCAAATATATTAGTAATTTTATAAATTCATTTTGAATTACTATATTTTAAAATCCTTTTGTTTCGACTATTCGTTTTCATCCGCAATACACATTAACATAATATAATTTTTACATTAATCATTTCTACATTGCTGATAAAGACAAATAGTCGAAATTAGCCCAATATTAGAATAAAATTTACTTCAGGAAATCGTGTTTTGTTAAATAATACTCAAATTTACTTCAAAAGGATTCTAGACAAACTATAACTAATGTTAATGTCAATTTAATAAAATAAAACATTCAAATTTATTTACTTACTTATAATATTTAAAATTAACAGTTGTACCTAATAATATTTTAATAAATATGTTAGTTATGTAATAGTTCCGTATGTAAGCAGGGGCGGACTTATATATGCATTACCTACTTACATTTCATAATAACTTCTACAGTGAAATAATATTTCGATATGCACGTGGGTTCTAACTAAGACAATTCTCACTCGAACAAAGACTAAGACAATTTATAATATTAATAATTTAAATATTTCAAAACTAAGCATATAACTAATATATAGCAACAATTTTTGAGTGGTAACGAAATGTTCTATAAGTAGGAGCAAAATATCCAGAAGCGAATTATTCGGAAGCGAAATTTACGGTCAACATGCAAATGGTTTCTGAATTCATTGTATATAAATTACGACCCTTCACAGATCTAGCACAAACTTTTCCATTTTAGAAAAACATTTAAAAAAAGTAAGTCCACTGCTGAATTCGGCTAAATTGATAAAAAAATAAGTGCCGAATACAATATTATTGCATATCTAAACATTATGCAAACATAATAATACATTATCAGTGTATATCTCTATACAGTTAATTATTTCCTTTATGTTATTTTAACTTCCATAAATTAAAAAAAATGACTTGACATAATCATATTTTTGTTTTAAATTTAAATATCGAATACAAAATATAAACCGATTTCATTAGCTACTATATATAGGTTTTTATTTTAGCAAAATTTTAAACTTAATAACTAATTGGAGATAAAACTTTCAGGTTTAACTATAAGATGAAAATCATTTCATTAGTAGTAAGTTGCCTAACTCTTTTAGCAGAAAGTTCTGCTCAATCTGGTATTTATAAAATTAACTTATCTGATTATTTCATCGTCATTTATATTTGCAGATGAATCTGGTTATCCTGGAGGTCTTGGAGGTGAAATATGGAGTTTATTAACCAATGGAACCATACAACACTTTTTTGGATGCAAGTCGCACGATAATATTACTCAAGATGATATTGTATATTATCTGTACAACAGAGAAAATCCAAATCGTACTGCATTAACTCTTAATAATTTAAGTGATTTAGATGCATCTAAACCTCTAAAAATAATATTTACCGGTTGGTTGGGGAGATCTGACGATCCACTTTTGCTGAACGTAGTAAATGCGTATTTAACTCGTTACGATTGTAACGTAATTTTTGTCGATACCATCAAGTTGACCAACACGCAATACACCCAAGCTTATTGTAACATTATATTTGGGGGCGAAATGGTTGGAGATTTTCTTTGTGAAATGCATCAGCAAGGTTATTTAAATTTTTCCGATCTTCATATGGTAGGAGTATCTCTAGGAGCTCACATTATGGGAATCATCGGCCAAAGAGTTCAGAAACAATGTAATCAAAAGGTGGACAGAATAACAGGACTAGATCCCGCTGGTCCCATTTTCCAGGGTCAAGATATTGCGAAAAGGTTAGATCCAAGTGACGCCAATTTTGTTGACGTCATTCATACCAATATGGGGATGTTCGGGTACTATGGTTCGGTGGGTCATGTTGATTTTTTTCCAAATTGCGGATCAGCACAACCAAATTGCATCCAACTAGAGGGTGTGTCAAACCCATTGGTAGTGCTCTTAACTTTCAGTAATACTTTGCAGCAGTTCAATATTAAAAATACTTAAACTATTTGTTTTTAGTTAATTGCAGCCACGTTAGAAGTGCGGAGCTCTTCGCCGAAAGCATTCATGGACCAGTTTTCAATGGAACAAGTTGTACTTTTTGTCCCGATAGCCATGGTATTGGTAAGTGCAAAGGACCTGATATTATCAAACCGAAGTATGCTATAATGGGAGAAGATTGTCCACGAAATCCCTCAGCAAAAAAATTTGTTTTGAAAACAAATAAGAAATCTCCATATGCGAAAGGATAAATTTTAGAGTAGTCACTTTTAAATTTGTTAAATAAAAAATTGGCTATGTAAACATTGCATGACTTTCCCCATTAAATTTGGGTATAAAAATTATCGTTCAATCTCCTCTTTTCGGGTACCATTCGACAAGAAAGACCACGAGGCAGAGATAAATTCGCATAAAAAAGTCGAAAAGTTAAAAAATTTCAAAAACCCGTTAAATTAAAAGCGCAGATTTACTTCTTTGCACACGGAGCGTAAAAACCAAAAACATGTAAAAATTTCATAAACGTCAAACTTGAATTAATTTCTGAAAATTTTTGGAATCGAGTTGCGACGCTACTCGTATTCCGTCTAACTCCATATAACTAGAAAGAGATGCAACACGGCACGATTAAATAATTTGGGTATAACCAAAGAGTATGTATATATAGAGAACCAGTCATGTATTAAAAATTGAAACGTAAGGATCCCACCGTCCACCAGAGGGCGTAGCAAATAAAAAAAAGTTAGGAAAGCCATCGTTCGTGAACATTTTTATTTTGAAACGTTAGTAAAGCCATCTATCGTCCGAGAACATTCTTGTTCAAACAAATACAATGTTTGAAAATAAAGTAGATATGCAAGGGCGTCGCACGTCGATTCCAAAAATTGCAGAAGTGGCAAACTTTTTTAAAAGCTATTAAAATTTATTTATGTAAAAAAAAACGATGAAGTATAAAATAAAAATTATATTCTATCAAAGAGAAAAACGGTATGTATCAGTTACAAAAACAACCTTCTAGGTATGGTCAGGTAAGGTCCAGGTACCAAAAGGTACAGTTGGTGTAGGCGTGTAGGCATTATAGTTTACAGTAATCTGTAATGATATAATAGTAATTTAAATACCCCGATGCTTACACTTCATATAATGCTAATATTGGCCGCCGAGGTCGTTACCATTCGACGAAAAATACTTGTGACAAGTATACCCATAAGAGCTGTCCCTCCATATATACATACTCTTTGGTATAACAAATGATGGTGGTCCAAAAGTAATTGACACTTGAACTTTGAAATTCTACGTAAATTCTACATTCTACGTAAAGGTACATATAAGTACCATTTTATTTGTTATACCATCTTTTCTATCAGGGATGCGGATTTGTGTTGTTCCTCAACTTTCAAACAGATGATTAAATTGAGAAGGTGCTTCAGTTGAGATTAGTGGATTTGAAATCACACTTACTCGTTTGATGATTCTTGAAACTGACAGGCATGTTAAATTTTTAATATGTATTGTCATGTTATGTTGTAGCGTGCTAAAAGACGTTTTGTCCGTTACAATAATTTTTCAAGCTACGCCACTGGATCGCTATTGGTTGCGATAATTTAGAAATTTTTTTATCTGTCATTTCTTTGGGAGAGTTGGGTTAGGAAATATTATTTAACATCAGTTATCCGAAGAATGATTTTTTTTACCCATTTGACATGTTGGGTTTTGCACCTGGTAGATCGGAATTGATTTCAAATTGGAGAATCGGACTTCGTGAATGTATCGTTTTGTTCTTTCACCACATTTTCAATCCCGGACGGGGGGAGGGGGTTATATTTGGGATGGTGTTACCTCAACTTCAAAAGGATTTGATTTTTACGAAGATGATTCAGTTGAAATTAATATAGTTTTCAGTCACACTTACTCGGTTGATAAGTTTGGAACTTGCAGGCTGTTGATTTTTTAACGAGTATTTCGTATTCTCTTTGTAGACGCATTCCTGGATGGTAGACAAACAGAATGATGAAGTGATGTCATTGAATTCGAAGGGTCCTGACCAAGGAAAGACCATTGCCGAGTCGTAAAGTTGGTAGTACTGCATTCAGGGTAAGTCTCGTAGAGATGCATATACTTGTTTTAAATGATGCTGTATGCCAGGTTTTATTTGTTAGTCAATAATCCCGAAATTAATTTTTGCTGGGCATAACTTCATTTGTTGGGTTACCCTCTTCAGGGACACTCAACTGTATTTTTTTACTTGACTGACTCTACCCCTCAGGTGGATGTCAGTTCTTTACCTTTGTATTTTTTATTTTGTTTTCTAGTTCGTAATCCTCAATTGCTTACTAGCTTTACTTGATCTTTATGTGTATGTTTTATGTTTTGTTTTGGTTTGTGAATTAATTAAACATGTCGACATCTACTTTTTCACTTTACCATCGTATTTTTCATTTAGCTGAAATTAAATCTTAGTATTGGAAAAATTTTGTTACGAACCCACGATGTTTTTCGAAACATCCACGATGTTTTTCGAAACATCCACGCTCTCGAGAACTGTGTTTTAAATAACACAGCTAGCTAACGCGTACAGTCCATCTACGGTTTAGCAAGTGGCAGGTGTAGTTGAAATTTGAGCAATTTACGCTATAATATAAAGTGGCCTTTACTGTTAATTTTGAATTTGGAATTCGCGAGCGGTTTCTCACTAATTTTTAATTTTCAGTGTCGACCTTCTAGGTTGCGGAGGTTGGTCGGAAATTTTGTAGAAAAATTTATAAATTTGGTTGATTAAAAAAGAAAATAAATAATAATTTTTGGCAAACTGGTTTTATTTATTTAGTGAATAATTTAAATTAAAATTGAAGAATAAGCGGAATAATAATTAGTAAATTAATAACTGAATTGTTTGAAGATATCATAGCAGTATATATTGCGTGTTCCCACTCTTTGAAAAAGCACTAAACCATTTTTACTGAAAAATCAATCATATTTTCGGGACTATGGCAATGTGAAGATGAAAATTAAAAAAATGCTTTAAAGAGACCGAACCATCGAGGGTTTAAATTTAGAAAAAAAATTGGTTAAAAATTTTTCTTAGAAAAGTGTCCTCTAGCACCACTTAAGTATCCGGGGACACCCTGTAAATAGAGAAGAGAATAGAGATAAACACGAAAGCTAAATCAAACGCAGATTCAGACCATCAGGAAGTATACCATACCAATATGAAAATCACTGCAAGAACAGCGGCCAATTGGACCAAATTATGTCATTACATAATAATGTTATTTTAACAGAAAACCGAAGAAATCGAAACCAAGTACAACGTTTAGTTCCACAAAGCCAAATAAACACCTTAAAACCCACAGAATTTTCTTCGCAAGAAACAATCCCCAAATAAGTTTGGATAGGATGCGGTTGTGATTTGCCTTTATTTCTTAGAGTAGAGGTCCTTAACGTTTTTGGGGCTCAGGCGCATTCGAGATGTATTATCTTTATTTTTATTATTATATAATATATTATTATAATATAATAAATAAATTTATTATAACATACATTTTGTAACATATACTATTTACTAATACGATACACCATAATATAACCAAATAATTTAATAATAATTTAAATATAAGGTAATATTTTAAAGTCGAATATTAGTGTGTTTTTGACACTATAGTAATGTGATTAGCCTAGTATGTCAGCTTAATAACTGTTTTTACCAAGGTCCCCGGTTCGAATCCGATGATAATCTAAACTATCATATGAAAATAAGAAATAAAGGTAATATATGTAGTTGGTTTTTGATTTTTAAGTTACCTAAACGAACTGAAAAGTATTTTCTTTAAAATTTCAAAGCTCTGAAAGTATAGTTATAGTTTTTTATGGAAAGTTATGGTTGTATATTTTCCCCTCCAATAAAAAAATTTTTTTTGAAGGTAAGGTAGTAATCGAAAAAACTTTTCTAATTTTTTTTTTACATTTTCGAGATCTCCGTGTTCAGAAACGTTAAGAGAAAAATAAAAAAAAATTCTGTGTCGGTCTGTCTGTCGGTCGTCAAATTTTGACTCTCGCTTTATTCTTAAATCGTTCAACCAATCAAGACCAAATTTGGTACGGTAGTGGGGTTTACGATAGAAAGGTGAAAATAAGGTTTTTCATCGCGATCTGTCAATCAGAAGTGCCACTACAAGAAAATAACACAATATTTTTAAAAACGATTTTGTCTTGCGATAGGTTATTTTAAACACCTTGAAAAGCTTTATCCAGAATAGGTAAAAATAACTTTCTGTCTGTCATCTGTCAAAAATTACAAGCTGTCAAAGTTAAAACTTCAAGAGTGAATAACTCGTGAATAGTGATCTAGTGATCACAACAACAGGTCTACCCTTAGGTTATATATGCATAATTGGGGTAGTATTAAAACTAAAATCGATAATATCAGTAGGTAGTAACGTTAACTGCTGCCTGTATGACATTATTATTCTAGTCGAAACATTCCTGGACGACAGTATTTCTACTAGCGAACTGAAACTTTTTGATTTCAATATTTTTAGATGCGACCGTTCCTGCACCTCTAGTCGGAAAAGCCGCGGTGGAGGGGTTTTAATAGCAATTCGTAAAAAATTTAAGTGTTTACAGATCGAAACTATAAACACTGTGGAAACCATTTTTCTTCGTATTGGTAGTTTAATTGTTGGTGCAGTTTGTTTACCTCCGGATTCTGATTTGGTTGTCTAGGAAGAATTCTGCGGTATGGTAGAAAATATTTGTGAACATTTTCCTCAATCCAAATTTATTATTGGTGGTGACTTCAACCTTCCCAAAGCTAAATGGTCTATCGATGGTTCATGTTCGGTAAGTTCCGATATTGCTTGTAGTAAAACCGATGCAATTGGTGATTGTATGTCATTTCACAACCTGGCTCAATGTAACCAAATACCTAACAGTCGTGGTGTAATTCTTGATTTGGTCTTTTCCAACGTAAACGATATTTCTATAATCACATCAGAGGACAAATTATCTAATACATCTATCCACCACACTGCTTACTCGATTAATGTTCCTAGCATTAGCTCATCTCAATCTAATATGGAATTTGTTAATTATATTTTTGATTACAAATCTGCCAATTTTGATATCATCAATCAGTGTTTGCTAGAACATAACTGGACTGCGATTTTTGACTGCAATAATATTGATGAAGTTGCAAACAACTTTTTTAAGATACTAGGGCACATCATCAATGCCCATGTTCCACGTAAAAAAATAATGATTTCAAAATATCCGGAATGGTTCTCCAACGATTTGATCAACCTAATTATTCAAAAAAAAGTCATGCACAAGAAATTTAAGGAATCCCGTAGTTTAGATCATTATCACAAATTTTGCGTACTTCGTGACCAAGCCAAGAAAACTCACCATCTGCTTCATCAAAAATATATTAGCAAGATAGAAGATTCAATAATTGATAATCCTAAATCCTTTTGGCGCTATATTGATGATTGCAATAAAGTTAAGGGTTATCCAGCATGCATGTATTTAGACGAAGTTGTTAGCTCTTCTTGTCAAGAATGTGTCGACCTATTTGCGAAACAATTTTCCAAAGTTTACTCAAATAATAAAACCGCCAACCACAGCTATGAACAACGTCAGGAGGTTAACTGCGATGCGTTTAGAATCACTTTTGAAGAAGTTTTCAATGTCATCTCTGAACTACCCTACAGTTTGTCCAGTGGACCTGATGGAATCCCAGCGTATTTTTTAAAGAGATGAGAATACTCGTTGGCTAACCCAATCTTCAAATTATTTGAACTATCATTTTTGAGTGGTCGTTTCCCAAATACCTGGAGAAAGAGTTTCATAACTTCTATCTTCAAGAAAGGTAATCGTAGCGACATTAGTAACTATAGAGGAATTTCGATACAGTCTACGATTCCTAAGTTGCTCGATAAACTGGTGTCTAAGCAACTACTACAAGCTAGTAGTAAATATATAATAGAAAATCAACAAGGGTTCTTTCCTGGTCGTTCGACAGCCACTAACTTATTGACATTCGTCACTCAGATTTTTGAAGCTTTCGAAGACCATAAGCATGTAGACGCCTTGTATACCGATTTCGCTAAAGCTTTTGATCGTGTCTCCATGTTTGCCCTTCTGGCCAAATTAACTTCCCTAGGATTTGGACCTGATGTCATTAAATGGTTAGAAACCTACCTAATAAATAGAATCCAAAATGTGCGAATTCAGAATTTTCTCTCGTCTGATATTATGGTACACTCGGGTGTCGCACAAGGTTCCCACTGCGCACCTATTTTGTTTTTGCTATTCATCAACAACATTGGTCGTTATATTAAGCATTGCTCGTACTTATTATTTGTCGATGATCTAAAAATCTTCAAAACCATCACGTCCGCTGAGGACTGTATGTTATTACAACTGGACCTGGACAATCTGCATCAGTGGTAGTAGATAGAAATTGAGGTTTCTATCCCCTCCACTAAACCCCCCACTCCATGTACCCATTAGCCACGCCCACTTTTCAAGGCCGAGTTCTTATTGGTCGTTAGACACGCCCACTTTTCAAGGTCGAGTTCTTATTGGTCGATAGCCACGCCCACTTTTCAAGGTCGAGTTCTTATTGGTCGATAGCCACGCCCACTTTTCAAGGTCGAGTTCTTATTGGTCGATAGCCACGCCCACTTTTCAAGGTTAAGCGCTCAAAAAAAAATACACCCCTCTTCATCCACACCCCGCGGTAATCCAAGGTCATCGAATAAGGTTATTACTCAAGGACAAATTCTAGTTATTGGCTGATGACAGACTCAAGGTCTATTGTTGACCTTCACAGTTGCTATATATTGACTTCACATTGCTTATAATATTAAGTGCATACCTACATACATAATCAACTCATATCAAATCAACTTGAAACAAGTAAGTTAGATTATTAAATATTTAATTTTTATTGTAATTGATAAGTACTTTGTTACAGTGGAATTGTTAAATGAAAAATCTTACCCACTAAATAAATCCCTATCTAAAAACATCTCCATTGGATTATCTAAATTGAATTTGCAACCTAGCATTACAATTAGCGGTTTAAAACAGAAAGTGATATTAAATGAAGAAGAATGGAAACGATTTTTTAATTACAAAACTATGCTAACATCATATTTTAGTGACAGTGGTTCAAAATTGTCTCCAGTAGTTGATTCATTCACTATTGAATTTCATAACTTTAAAAATAAAAAAATTATAAAATTATGTCGAGATAGTGAAAATTGGGTTTATTTGGGGTTTGAAACTATTACTGGATTATGGGAATTGATTGATTTGATAAACGGTTATTTATCAGTATTACATAAACATTCGTTTGATGTATTTTACTTCGACACCATAAAAAATAATTTAAACCTACTAGAAAACCCATCTAATATATCTAATATGATCAACATGGAAACTGCTGGATTCAACGCATATACACTTATGGAGATGTTGCATTTTTTTCCTGAAAAAATTATCGTTGATCTGGAAATTGCTAATGTAATTAAATTATAGGATGTGGATGGCATATGCGGAACAACATTATCCGAAAGCTGTGGATCTACATTCAGCTATCGAGCGAATGAAGTGTACTTTATCAGATATGGCATTCGATATTCATCATGGTGCTGTATATATGAAATCAGGGTATCCAAACTTGCAGGAGGCTGAAGATATGGCAGCGAAGTATGGAGCCCAAGAGGAGACATGCGATAAATTTTTGAAAAAGTTAATTACATTGGAAACATTTTGTAGAATATTAAATAATAAAAAGTTTACCGATATTATATGTGGAATAATAGATTTTCTACCATATGGTCTTGTAATAGAAAATAAATTAGTAGAATGTATTAATGGTGAAATATAATAAAAATTATAAAAAAAGAACACGTGTGTATATTTAATGTTAAACCCATTGTAATATAAGTGATTGGGTATTACAAAAACTAATTATTAATCGTCAATATCTTAAACGAAATAGACGTGTTTGTTGTTGGTGGTGGTGGTAGTTAAAATGGATATCACACTAATTTATTTCATAGCAGCGATATGGAACAACACAATTACATTAACATGTCCTAGAAATCTAAAAAACGCCATGATTTGCATTCAATATCTGGATATTAGCGAGGAGTCTAAACAGTGTGAAAACTTCGATAAAATGTTTATTGAAATTATGCAAGGCGATCAATACGTTATCACACATCCATTAGTAATTGATAATGACAAATCAGTTATCTATTATGAGACTATTTTCGAATTTCAAGATACAAGTCAAATAAGAAACCGCGGTGAATATTTGGTGCTCAATTTGAACGAACTCAGAAACAACTACAACACTCTTCATATGAATGCAATCGTTTTCGAATTTTTATTTTTCACAAGTATTGTGTTATATATTTTAACGGTTGCATATATTAGTTTAAGAGTTAAATTGAGGCAATGTAAACTTTTCCAGTAAAACAAAATAAAAACAACAATTAAAATTTAATAAATCTTTTTTATTAATCCATATCCGAAATAAAACAAATATGTAAATAATAATACGATAGGTTAGGTATGTATTTACAACATCATCATCATGTTTGTGAGTACATACCTAACCTATCGTATTATGTAAAATAACAAAATAATTTTCAATATTTTTTTATTAAACTCACAAAATCTCGTTTTCTTTTTACAACTATTGTAATATACAAGATGGGCAAGAGAGTTTATTGTTAGCTTTCCAACAAAATTGATCTTCAGCTTTGTATCCTAGTAGTGGGATAATTTCGGGTAAATTTTCATCGGGATCGTTTAGATCTTCAACTTTTGTAGTTATATTTATGTAATTGTCTGGTATTGAATTAGGAAAAACTTTGTATATCCCACAAACATCATGTCCAGTCATGGGGCATTTTGGAGATATTTCCCCATGTTTTACTCTAGGAATATCCCCATTCTTCCAATTTCCTATAACGATTGCACAAAACGCACACCGAACAATATCACCATTC
Source organism: Cantharis flavilabris (assembly GCA_949152465.1). Taxonomy (NCBI): domain Eukaryota; kingdom Metazoa; phylum Arthropoda; class Insecta; order Coleoptera; family Cantharidae; genus Cantharis; species Cantharis flavilabris. The sequence goes on from OX424436.1 coordinate 15,159,667, forward strand.
CCTATGCTGTAAAATCCTGAATTTGCTAATTCGTTAGGGTCTATAAAGGTATAACCCCAATTTTTAAACGAAATAAGTCGACCTTCTTCTGTCGCATACATTTTAATAAGCGATTCTCCTTCTATAATAAAAGGACAACTTGGAGACCATTTTTTATGTTCTTCTATAGGATTATCCCCTTTTTCCCAACTACCAATAATGATTGAACAATACGCACACCGCACATTATCGTCATTTCGTAAATTGTAAAACCCAGCTTTTGCTAACTCCTTCGAATCTACAAAGGGGTGCTTCCAATCTCTAAACGAAAAAAGGCGACCTGCTTCTTCAGCATATACCCACATGGCTATCACGCAACTGCTCTTCATGTACTAACTATAACAAACTAACCCCACAATAAAAAAAAATATATAAAAAAATCAATTTATTGATGCATAATAAAATTGTTATACAAATAAAATACATTAGTCAGTGCACAGATACAATTTGATAGCGAGTGATAAAAGCAATATGGCTCCCCTTTTGATAGTGAAGGTTGTTCATCCAATTCTATCACCGGTTTCTCAATTACTTTTTGGATGAATAATGTCTTCTCGCGTCCTTTCACATATACAACATCAACAGATGAAGTTAAATGTTTCACAATTTCATTAAATTTATGATAAGGTGTAAACCCACACCCCCATAATATACCATGGTGATTATTCATCAAATAGTTTGCTTGCTTTTGGAATTCCATAGGCAAACAATTAAATCGATAAGGTGGTTTAAAGATGTAATGAGCTGTTTTGAAACCATCATAAACAGCTAACTCCTTAGGTGAAAATTCTTTCTTGGAGGTATTAAACCCCTGCACATCCAACACTAATATATTATTATTATTATTATTATTCATATTTGTTTCACCGAATTTGTAAGTGGATTATAACTAAACATGCGATCATGTAGAATTAAACAGTATGCGGCTGTGTGTTCATATATATTATCACTATTTTCGAATTCTACTCTTACTTCTATTGGTCCTTTGCTAAGACCCTCTTTCTGACGAGTGCAATCTACTACTACCATTGGCGCATTAGCTTTAAATTCTTCAGGTGTAAACATTGGTTCGTTTTCTTTACCATAATATGTTTGTTGAAAATTTGCAAACATTTCATATAAAATTGAAAAAGAATTTTTCTTATAGTTTATATTTAAATTATCATAGGGGTAACGCTCTGAATTTAAATAAACGTTTAAATTTACCAAATTGCAAAAATCAAATTTACTCATATCTCTATCAATTTTGTTTTTTCTATTTGTTGAAAATGCTATTATTATCATTCTAGGTGTTTCTACTTGAGTGGAAGTTTTTACGGTCCATGAATGACGATTTGTTAAAGGTAGTTGCGGATATTCGTGAAGTTCCCACGACCTAAATGCTATGGGGATTTCTATGCTTTTATCGATGTACTTTGTTAAACGTAGCTGTTCCTCCAACGAAACCGTTATGTGTGGTACTTTCCAAAATAGTTTATTAATAGTAACATGAAGCTTTTCATCAGCCTTTGAAGATTCCAATGCGTTTACATCGCTGTTACTTCTTATCAATACCAATTCTTGTTTTGCATTCAATATGATTTTATTATAATCCTCACAAAAACCCAAAAGCATCTTTAATGGTATGCAAGCATTAAAATGCCCATCCAAACCTTCATTTAGTACCATTTCTTTATTTGCTTTTGGATTCCACCCAGCGTTTTTTAATTTTAAGCATTCGTTTTTGGAGTATGATGTATATGATTTCATCGTAGAGGTAATGCCGGGGTTTCTAGAGGAATCCATTACAACTCCGTTTAACTCATATCTAACTTCGCTGAATAAAAAAGCTACACCATTGTTAATGAAATGGGCTGTCTGTGAAGTAATTCCACCATCTGTTTTTAGCGAGCCTTCAATATAAAGATAGCTAAGACTAGGTGCTGTATATGCATCCAGCTGTTGAATAGGGATTCGAATTTCATCGTTATTAGCAAATGATGTGGAAGCATATGGTTGATGTGTATGAAATTCTGCATTTGTAATCGAATTATCTTCTATAATTGTTTCTGCAATATCCAAAATCCCCATCTTTACACAAGCACTTTATAACCTAAAGCTTTCAAAAACGCTCTATTAATTGGTGTTATCAAACCTGTTGAAGGTTTTCGACTGATGCTTTTTATGTTAGACAGATGCTTATATTGTTGACGTGTATTTCTAGAATATTGGATTACCATCTTTAGAGTTTTTTTAAATGAAACCTTATTGATATTTCTTCCCCGTTAAAATCTATAACCTGATCGTTCTGATCTATTATTCTAACTGAAATATTTGTTATAAATTGAGTGGTTATAGGTAAATAAATGACATTAGATGGGGTTTCAACTATTTTATATCCACGTGGAACTAATGGAAAAAACTCATGTACTACATGACTCAGCTTTCCATTTCTATAAGAACCGGTCGTAATATTACACTCAATACAGATAGTGTTAGCTGATAAAATATTGACACCATGATCAGATACTACTGGAGTATTTTTACCGATGTATTTCTTATCAAAACCCAATAATGGTCCTATACTATCAGGTTTCTTAAAATTAATACGTTCAGTACATTTAATATTCACTTTTGAAGTATTAGCATTTACTGTGAGTTCTAGGGTGGTATTGGTGATGCTTAACTGTGTTTGTAAATATGATTGAATATCACTGATTTCATAAGCCCCACTAGGAATTTCAATAATTTTCTCCAAATCCGTATAAAATTTATTGTAAGTTTTCAATATTTTGGTTTGCGTTTTAGATAAATTTAATACATAATCCCCATTTCCTTCTTTTATAAAACCCAAGAGTGGTTTAATATCGCCTTCAATTTCTTTGTCGTTATTGAGCGATTTTGGTAGTGATTTTAAACGCACTTCAAAATCTGTAATAATGAACTTATTAGGAACTAGTTTATCTATTTTTTTTTTTATTGATGATAGAACTTGAGTGAGTTCATAAGAGCCTAAATCAAGGTTAAAGCTAAAACTTTTTTCACTAGTATAATAAAACTGATTCACTTTTTGAGCGTTTTGGAAAATTACATCTTTTAACTCTAATGTGTATTGTTTTGATTTTATGCTTGTTGTCTTGAATGCAAGACCTTTTAATACACTATCACCTCTCTCAGAATTAGCCGAAGATGCACATTCTAAAACTATTTTATTATTATTTGTCGAAACAATGGAAATAGCATAGGGATTTTTTAAATGCGTTTGTACATTTTTAACAAACTTCTCAATACTCATGTCACCATCGGGTACCGAGAAAACAACATCATCACCATAGTAAAATTTATTACAGCCAACCCTAACATTATGTATTGTGTTATAAGTTTCAAAATTTGTTAAAGCTAGTGCATATTGTCCATCATCAGCATATATAGTCGGATTAATTTCCGAATACAATTCGGAGCTATTACCGCTTACACTGATTACATATGACATTTCGTGGGTGGTTGACTTAACACTGATGTAAATAATTAGTGGAATGTTTATATAAAAAGTCTAAACACAGATGTCCACAATTAAATGAATTATACTTTTGATATCTATCATAATTATATTTAATTTTCTTATTGCTACCGAAATATTTTATTAATTGTGGAGGTGGAGGTAGATTTCCATAACTATCGAAATATGAAATATCATTATGATGTTTAACATATGCAGTCCAATGAGAACCGGATTTAAAATCCTCCTCCAGATTAACTATACCACATTCAAGCATATATATTTTTTTCGGTAAAGTATTTTTCATAAACACACCTCTAAAATGTGGAATTTTAAATTTTTTAACAAATCGAAGTAAATCGATGTTTGTTAGTGGTTTTTTCGGTAGCGATGCTATTAGTTTTTTGAATATGGCTTTAAATATAATCCAAGTCCACTTTTATATGGTTTTAAATAAAGACCTTTGCCTATTGCAATTGCTTCCATGTTTTTATTATGTCGTTGAGCCTCTTTTAAATTTTCGCTAGCACTTTTTGAATCATTAACGGCTTTAACGATCCCTGCAGCACCACCACCCAAAGCTCCTAAAGCACTTAGAGCGGCAAATATGGGGATTAGAGGTAGGAATCCACCAGTTTTTGGTATTGGAATAACTCGTGGTTTCTTAGGTTTCCGCTTAATGGTCGAAAGAGCGATTTTCGCATTAGTTAATAAATCTGAGCTTTTACTTCGACGTAAAACGTCTGTGGTTTTTTTCAACACCTGTCTAAACGATGGTTTTTTAGATCTTTTACAACCCATCCCCATTTTTACTTTAGCTTTCATAACTCCTGTTACACCAATAGCAGCGATTTTTTCTGCAAGTGATGAATCCTTTGAAAGTATTCTATGTGTAGCTTTATCGGCTAATATTTTATCTGCTTTATGTCTTTCAGATATATCTTTAAAATTTGAATATGCTATATCGTGCTCTTTACAAGCTTCATCTAGTTGGTTAATGCCAGAATCACCTCTATCTAAACGTTGTTTTAACTTCGTACCGGGGCCGCAAAATCTTTAAAAAATACTATTAAATTCATAATTCTTAAATACTTAGAGTATATATATATTAGATACCTATAACCCGGAATATGTAATTCAAAAGGTAGTTTATTTATTATATTATTAACTAGTCCAGCACCGTGTCTACGATGTATCAGCATTGCATTACAAATGTTGACTGAAATTTATTGTTTTACATTTTTCTTTTAAAGGTATTAGAAAAGTGTTTATTACCGATATCGGTGTAGTGTAGTTACTACTGTGGTATTACGTTAAATATCGTTATATACCATCATATACCGCTATATCGCCATATACAGCCATATACCGCTGTATACTGCTGAATACAGCCATATACCGCTGTATACTGCTGTACACCGCTGTATACTGCGGTATATGGCTGTATTCAGCAGTATACAGCGGTATATGGCGGTATACTGTTGTATAAATATACGTATATACTGTATGAATTTTTCATTCAACGTAAGCACTATGCTCTGTTCAATATGTTTCGATACTGTGAAAGGTTCGATGGCAAATTTGCCTTGTCATCACAAGTTTTGTCTTAGATGTGTCCAGGCCTGGTTAAGTGTATGTGAATTAAAAACTTGTGCGGTATGTCGTACAAGGACAAAAAGATATTTAGTGATTACCGACGAGGGTGTGTTAAGTAAGATAAAACTCCCCAAGCTTGAGGTACCGCAGACCACTCAACAAATTCCATCAGCAATCCACAGCCGTCTTGTGCCCACCCAGTCCAACCAGCCTGCATTAACGGGGTTCGATGACGTCCTGCAGGCCCTGGGGGAGTTAGATGAAGATGATGATGTCGATGAAGTTGTTGAGTATTACGATGGATTTCTGAGTAGTGAATACGACAGCGACTGATATATCAAAATCATAAGTAAAAATGCGTTTAGTGAAGCAACATCATCAACTTCCCATATTAAACCATGATGTTCAAACTATTACTTTTCCCAAGCATGGTGTTTTGTTGGGGTGTGCATCAAAAATGGGTTTGATTGTTGGTTATTCTGGCTGTGGTAAAACTAACGCTCTTCTCTGTTTACTTCTTCACCCCAATGGACTTCGTTTTGAAAATATCTATTTATATTCCAAATCAATATTTCAACCAAAATACCAATTTTTGAAAGACGTTTTGAAACCTATAAAGGGGGTTGGTTATTTTGAATATGAAAGCGAGAAAGATGTGCCATCGCCGATTGATATCAAACCAAACTCGATATTTATTTTTGATGACGTGGCTTGCACCAATCAAGATATTATGAGAGATTATTTCAGTTTTGGGAGACATAAAAATATTGATTCTTTTTACTTATGTCAAACATATAGTAAAATTCCAAAACAACTAATAAGAGACAATGCAAATTTTCTAGTTTTGTTTAAACAAGATAATACAAATTTAAAGCATGTTTATGATGATCATGTGGGGGTGGATATGACTTTTAATCAATTTAAAACTTTATGCAATATTTGTTGGCAAAATAAATACGGAATGTTAGTTATTGATAAAGCTTGCGATATTAAAGGTGGTCGCTATAGACAAGGCTTTGATACATTTATAATTATATAAGAATATATATGTTATTAAAATAACTGCTAGTATTCAGGTGACCACGATGGATACACGTTTAACTCATGATCTTATTCAAGCGAGAAAATCTGTGAAATTGAAATATAAAAGTTTAAAATCGGATATGACCCAATCAAATATGGATTTATTTAAAAAGTATAAACCCATCACGGAACCTTTACAAAAAATAGTTTCGCAATTTAATCAATCGCATAACATAAAACCAGAAATAAAACAGGAAATGAAATCGGAATTTGATATATCGCACAGTCCCAAAAAAAAAAAAATTTACGGTCGCAAATCTGAGGTAGAGCCGAAAATTTATAAATCACCACCAAATTTTTTAGAGGAAGGTGCAGTTTATCAACACGAACCTGACGATGTTGATTTAAATCGAACAATTTTACATCCTATGTTTGTCGATGAAGAATATAATCGAGCTCATAATGAAACAGCTAGAGAAGTTAATGATATGATAAATTCAAATGCATTTTACGAATATTTAGAAAATTTTGCACCACTACCAAGACAATACATAGAAGACATGGTAAGAGATACGGAGGATGTTTTTGATTTTAATTATGGGGTTAAACATGACTTAGAAACTGCAAAATTTGCAATTGGTGATTCATTACTCGATTTTAATGCAGATGACATTATCATTAAAATACCGAATGCTAATAAATCTTTAAAATATAAGGGGACCCCCGGTCTTTATGAGCTCTTATTTAAAAAAAATCCGGTGGTGTATACAACAAATGATCTAGATAACTACATTGATATTGGAAATAGAACCAATTTATTTCGTAGAAATTATTCATCTACTAATCAAATTATTGGTAATGCCACATCCAAGTATAAAAGAATTATTAAACCACAATTAAAAGAAAAAGGTATAATTGGAAATAAAAAGACGGGTGGTGGTGGATTTCTAGAATCTCCACTATTTTTACAATACAACAACAAGAAAAAAGAGTTTGTGTATTTTGACGATGTAAATGAGATAATCGAACGATTAAAACTTTTAATAGCATCCCGATCTGCTGGTCACGATGGTCATGTAAACGAGATCGCATCCATAGAAGAAGAATTGCGAAAAGCTAAAATTATCAAATAAAAAATTATTGAATGATGGATATAAAGAGAGACGTTGTAAATGAATTACATAGATCTGCCCGCCAAAATTATCAGCGGAGACCAGTTTTAGTTAAAGGATTGAACGACTTATTTCAAGCAGATTTAGTAGATATAGCGCAATTATCAACTATAAACAAAGGATTCAAATTTATATTGGTCGTCATTAATGTCTTCTCCAAATATGTTTGGGCAAAACCTTTAAAGAACAAGAGCGGACGCGAGGTAACCGCTGCTATGAACGCGATTCTTAAAGAAAGTATTCCTAAAAATTTGCAAACAGATTTGGGGAAAGAATTTTACAATAAGGAGTTTCAAGAATTGATGAAGAAATATAAAATAAATCACTATAGTACATACTCCATTAAAAAAGCTTCGGTAGTAGAAAGAGTTAATCGAACTCTTAAAAATTTAATGTGGAAGGAATTTAGTTATCGTGGAAACTATCAATGGATCGATATATTAAAAAAACTGGTGGATGTATATAATTCAAGAAAACATTCAACAATAGGTTTAAAACCGATGGATGTTACTAAAAAACATGTTCCATTACTTTTAAAGACTGTGTATAATCATCCAAAAGTTGTGGATCCGAAAAAACCCAAATTTAAAATCGGAGATAGTGTTAGAATAAGCAAATATCGACATGCGTTTTCGAAAGGATACACACCAGTTTGGTCTAACGAAATATTTAAAATTTCACAAGTTAAAGTGACGCTACCAAGAACATATCTTCTTACTGATATTAACAACGAAGAAATTAAAGGCTGTTTTTATGGGCAAGAATTGCAAAAAGTTAAGCATCACGATGTTTATTTAGTTGAAAAAATTTTAAAAAGACAGAAAAAGAAAATGTTTGTTAAGTGGTTGGGATTAGATAATAGCCACAATTCTTGGATAAATAGGCGTGAAATTGTATGATGTTAGCAACTTGTTAAGATTTTTTTTTTTTTTAATAAAATATTAGAAATAATTAATTTTTTTATTTATTATAATACATTTTTAAATTTTTTAAATTTTTAACAATTCTTTCTTTTCTTGCTATCTTTCTTTTTAAATTTTCTATTTCTAAACTATAACTACTTATTTTATTTTCTATATTTTTACTTATTATTTTATTATTATTATATTTAATTTTCTCAGCTTCGAGAATGATGAAATCCGATATATCAAAATACTCATTATTCCAGTCATCCATTCTCTCAATCTCATTCATCCCAACATCATTTTCCATTCTCTCAATTTCATTCACCCCAACATCATTTTCCATTCTCACAATCTCATTAATCCCAACATCATTTTCCATTCTATCAATCTTATTCATCCCAACATCATTTTCCATTCTATCAATCTTATTCATCCCAACATCATTTTCCATTCTCTCAATCTCATTAATCCCAACATCATTTTCCATTCTATTAATCTCCATTTTATCAACCTCATTTACCCCATCAGTTTTTTTTGTTTGCTCCACCACAAATATCTTTTCCATCTCATCGTTGACATATTGCTCTAAATTAAAATTATCAGTCACCATAGCTATAATATCAAAAAATATTAGATCATATAAAATAAAATTCAACACAATATTTTAATACCTTCATCACCATCCTCCGTGATTTTAATATCTGCAACACTATCATTCTCCAATAGATTTCGTAAAATTCCACCTTTTATTTGGATGTGTTGAAGAATCTTCGCCATCTTATAACTTCTCGGGATATTATTATTATGTCTGAGTAGTAAATTTTCAATTCTATATATACAAAAATGTGTGCGCAAAAAGCAAATTTTATTTGACGTCATTTAACTCTTTAATCAGTTCATTTAACTTAATGGCTTCATTCCCCCACGCCAATGTAACATATGAATCAAACAGGATGTAGCGTTTATCATCAAAATAAGATAATGCGACTTTGTTCTTCAACTCTGTATATAGTTCGTGTAGCGTCGATTGGAATGTAGTCATCTCACATAACTTGCTTTGTTTATTTTCAACAGCGTTTTTATAATCACACATATGTAAATCTTTGACAATTACATTCTTTGAAACCCCTTTTGCTTTTTTAATTTCAATACCATCGTCTAAAATTACACAGTAGGCCTTAGAACCAGTTCCATAGAACTCTCGAATTATTTGTATCGGATATTCCAATTTCATTTTTCCTAATTGCGATGTATTTCTTGGAATATTGAAAACATTACAATTAGGAAAATTAGATGTATCAAATTTTTCTAAACTTTGTTTGATATCACAATAAACGTTCTCCGTTTTAATTTCAACAATTAAGGAATCCGTGTCGGTATATAACAACGATATGTTTTTTTTATATTTTGGTATTAGAAAATCATAATAAAAATCGTACATGACTGTTTTTGCGATTTCTAAAATGGAAAATCCAATATAAATTGGTTTATTATATGAAATTGTAGTTTTATTCATTTCTACGGCTATCAAATTTTCTGAAAAGGTACATAGATCTTTAAAATTTGGTCTAGCAATGTAAGTTTCAGCACCCCAACAATTATTATTTTCCCAATTGGATAATAATTTAATATCTCTATAGTTCTCAATATTTTCCAAAGTTTTTCCAAAAATTGAATTATTTAATAATTTAAAGAAGTCCTTTTCAAATTCTGAATTTGCATTATTTCGAAAACCAGTATTCAAATTTATGTATGGTGCCAGCCATGCTGATTGTCTGAATTTAACAACCCGATGAATTTTGCGTAAAATAAGACCGTGTTTCAAACATTGTCTTAGTGTTCTATAATGAATGATATAATTTCTTTTATTGAATAAATTTGGAATTAATTTATGCGTTTTTCCATTGGGTGGAATGATATTTTCTGGACAAAATGGAAAGTCATTATGGGAATCATGCAGTGTAATTGGATAATCTAAGTCCACTTCCAACGCGTACCCCACGCTGGAGGTGTCTGAAATGTTCATGATATTTAAATTTAAAATTTCATCAATATTTAACCAGGTGAATTCGCCACATGGTAAATATTGTTGCATGGCGTAGCCGTATAAATTAGTTGCATCTAAATACAATATGAAAGATGTTGGTTTTAAAGGATCATAATGATTTAAATAAATATTATTTGCAATAGCTTTTCGCTTAATACAGGTGGAAACACCGCCACGAATTCCTTTCTTAAAAAAGTGAATCAAATCGATATCTGTCAAAAGTTCTAATTCAATTTTTGTCATTTTAAGCATACTGACCCAACTCAGTGAAGGTAATGTAAAATATTTTGTAGCATCTAAACCGTATGACAAAAATGTTGATCGTCGAAATTTCTCGAAACAATCTGCTAAAAGCAGAACATCTGATTTTAAATATATATCGGAATAATCACCCAAAGTTTTACAATCGAATGTATTCCAAACCATGATCGCGCGTTGATAATCACCACTTGATATGTGTTCATTTGTTAATTTATTGAAAAACTGTTCAGCTGGAGGTAGCATTGTGTCATCCAATTTTGAAAAACTATCCACATATGAATATGGGAAAACACCCTTTTGTCTAATAAGATCAAATTCATAAGATGTTTTAAAAATTTTTTGAATTTCAATACAATCATTATTGTTTAAATTTTTAGCTAATTTTTCTAGTGATGTGGACATGAATTTGAATGAGTCAAGAAATCTAAGTTTTATATATTTTGAATATTTTTCATTCACACTTTTATCAACTAAAATTAGCTTACTAAAACTAATATAATTTTCTTTATTTTTTGCAATAACCTCCAACTGCTCACCATTTTGCGCTAAATTTTTTATAAACAAATGAACATCATATTTTGAAAGATTATGAAAATATATTGGAATAACATTAGAATTTTGATAATGTAAATTACAAATCGAATGTGCTGCACCTCTAAATTTACCCGTTATGTGACAGTGATCGCGAACTTTTGATTTAAAATCGGAAAAGAAATCTTGACAGATATGACAAACATTACAATTATTGTAATCATTTAATTGATCTAACGTAAGATCGTGCATTGGCTTAATTAATTTCAAATAATTTTCATATAAAAATTTCACATCGGCTTCTAGATACTTTATGAAGATATCCGCACAATCAACCCCTCGATATGATTTATAAGATGAAAGAGAATCGTCGAAGCTACATTTTATATAATAGCCAAACGCGTATGGAACGTGGTGCTCCGTCTTGACTGTATAGCAATTAGTTATATTTGGAATTGCTGTATTAATTGGTTCCAATATTGACTCGAAATCTGCGTAGATTGCAAATGGACTCGTGAGTTGATCTTGAATTTGATCAAATTTTAAAATATTTTTGGGTATATTTTCCCCAAATTTATTAATTCGAAATTCATCTGCGGTTGGTAAATTAGCTCGAATGTGTGTGCAATCATTTTCACAGTGATGATTATATTTTAATTCATTATTAAAAAATTGCAAGCAGCCATCACATAAATATTTTGGATTTTTATGCTTAGTCAATTGTTTGGATAACAGTCTGGGTAAATTTTGTATTAAGCAATAATGAAATTTACCCCATGCGTCATCAATAAGTAATAAATTCACATGATTTGTACGTTTTAATGCTGTATGATGATATGGTCCAACAATTTCATTCTTGTTTAATCCAAAAACGTTGATTGATATATTATTCATTTTTTCAAATTTATGTATATCATTTAATTTGATCGGAAAATCTATTCCAGTAAAATTTAAATTTTGAAAATAATTGTTATATGAACTTGGATTTATCGCAGCTCCAATTGGTTTATACATTGCAGCTAGTATCGCATATCGAAAACAATAATTATCATTATTTCTTATATTTAAAACAGCTCGCTTAAGTGCAATACATTTAGGGAGCTCTATGAATGTACCTTGTCCACCTCTTAGTGGATTATATTTATTGAAATTTATTTCAATGTATAAAATCTCGCGAATGGCCCATCCAGAGTCACGTTCCTGGAATTCTGATAATTTACCATCTAATATATTAAAAAACATTTCTATGGTCGAGTCCAAATCACTTGATTTTGTGACTATGATATTTTTTGTATTAAAGCTTTTTACTTCTGATACATCTAGTGTTGCTTGAATGAATGCACCAAAAAGTTGCATGTTAATTTTCAATGGATTAAAAATATCAAGTACATTTTTGATTAATACTAATAAATCATTTTTAATATCCCCAATAAAATCAATTAGATGTACCCTTTTATAGTCGCTCTGTACTCTATATGATTGAATTCGAGATTTAAATGCCGTACTAATTAATTGAATGTGATTTGTGTAATTTGTTACACATCTATTTTTATGGTGTGATGAATTAAGATGATTGAAGTGGTTTGACACATTTATATTACATATGGTGCAAACTGTAAAAAACAAAAAAAAGTTAGGTAAAATAAAAAAACTTTATTGTAACTTACAATTGATTTTTATTCTTTTTAATGCATTGGTTGGAATATCCACACTACTAGTTGAAGCAGTTGATGTAGGTGTGGTATCTATGATAATAATAATAATAATAATAATAAGTAGGTACCTATTCGAATTTTAAAAAAATCAAAAATTTATTAAATTTATAAAACTCAAGAAATTAAAAAATTACTTACCACATTCTTTTTTCATATATTTACAACTCTCTGTTTGATGTCTTTTTAAAGTGTTTCTAGCTTTAAAAGTATGCCCACAATTTTCACAAGTAAAACACGACATATTCAAAAATAATTTCTTGTAATTATGTAGTCACAATGATATGTAATTTAAACAAGTTGTCTTATGTATATATTTTTTGAATCTGATTCAATAATTATGAAACCACTCTATTTATAGGATGTATCCCGGATACAGTTGTTTATTGCGATTTCATTTAACAAGACACTTTAAACGACCTCACGTGACCCGGACACTTTAAACGACCTCATGTGACCCGGACACTTTAAACGATCTCATGTGACCCGGACACTTTAGGAGACCTCATGTGACCCGGACACTTTAAACGATCTCATGATTCCCAGACACTTTAAGAGACCTCATGTGACCCGGACACTTTAAACGATCTCATGTGTCCCAGACACTTAGTAGATCTCAGGATACAAATAATACTTTTTAATTTTTTATTTAAATATTATAAGCTATGTGAAGTCAATATATAGCAACTGTGAAGGTCAACAATAGACCTTGAGTCTGTCATCAGCCAATAACTAGAATTTGTCCTTGAGTAATAACCTTATTCGATGACCTTGGATTACCGCGGGGTGTGGATGAAGAGGGGTGTATTTTTTTTTGAGCGCTTAACCTTGAAAAGTGGGCGTGGCTATCGACCAATAAGAACTCGACCTTGAAAAGTGGGCGTGGCTATCGACCAATAAGAACTCGACCTTGAAAAGTGGGCGTGGCTATCGACCAATAAGAACTCGACCTTGAAAAGTGGGCGTGTCTAACGACCAATAAGAACTCGGCCTTGAAAAGTGGGCGTGGCTAATGGGTACATGGAGTGGGGGGTTTAGTGGAGGGGATAGAAACCTCAATTTCTATCTACTAGTGGTGTACCGACAACAATTTATTGCTCAACCTCGATAAATGTTCAGTCATCACTTACAAAAAACATAATTGTGATCAATTGAATTACAGCATAAATGGTGTTCAACTAAATCGTGTATACGAAATAGATTAGGTGTTAGACTAGATTCAGGTTTAACATTCAAGAGTCACATCGCAATAATTTGCAACAAGGCCAGTCGCACTTTAGGCTTCATATGTCGTCAAAGTAGATTTTTCTCTGCTAACACAGTGAAACTTCTATATTTCTCGCTAGTTAGATCGCAACTGGAATATCAGTCAAGCGTATGGTTCTCCTTCTTTCAACTTAACATCAATAGGATAAACAGTGTCGAACGAAAGTTCTTAAAATACCATCACTTCAAATTAGGCAAAGCAGCGGATGAGTTCTCTTACGAATCGAGCCTAATTTAATGTAGGACCAAATCTTTGGAGTACAGAAGAGCCGTAACAGATCTCTGTTTTGTTCTCATGAGGAAATTAACTGCAGTTTTCTTCACGATCGCTTCAAATTTCGTGTTGCATGCCGTAATACAAGGCTTGTTGATGTGTTCGCAATCTGCCATCACCGTACCGATTATGGTCTAAACAGCCCCATCACTCGAATGTGTCGATCAGTTAATAGACTGAATAAGTCCCCGAGCTTCGACATCGTCAACAGCTAGTATCACAGGTTCAAGGAGTGCATTATGTGGAGATTAAATGCAATCGATCACAATTAACTGCTTCTTGCTCAAATATTTTTTGCTACTTTGTATAAATTCAATTGGTTTATCCTGTGGCGCACCCTGTATATTGTAACATTATGGTGTACTCTGTATTTTGTATTTAACTTGTAATATATTGATTTTACGGTTGGTAGCAATAGGAGACAATATTGTCTATATAAGACTATACTACCGACTAGATTTTAAGAGAAATAAATACCAACTTAAAAACTGAATTTTAACTGAACAACGTGTTCCAAAGTGGTGACCCCGACTCAAAATGACAATCGACGACAAAACAACAGATTCAACGAACAAAAGCGCAGCAATGCAAACCAACGCGGTTAGCATTAAACATATACCATTTTGGGAGCAAGAACCTGAACTGTGGTTTTTACAATTAGAAGCACAATTCGCATTAGCCGGAATATCGCAAGACTCAACTAAATATTATCATTTATTGGCCAGTTTTAACGAAAGAGCGATGGCAGAAATGAAGGACATTTTTCTTAAACCACCTGCGCAAGAAAAGTACGAACATGTAAAAGCAGAAACAATAAAACGGTTCACCGTTTCGCAAGAAAAGAAAATGATTACCTTACTGGAAGACGAACGGATCGGAGATAGAACCCCTTCTCAATTTTTGAGACATCTGAGAAGTTTGGGAGGATTAGCAGCAACCGACGAATTAATCAAAACAATATGGACTCGACGCCTACCTAATCACTTGCAAGCAATCGTGGCATCACAAATCGACGTGCCAATAGAGAAGTTAGCCGAGATCGCGGACAGAGTAGAAGATGCTTTACCTCAAGGAAACATTGCGGGTATCAGCAACACACAGAATCAGTTCAACAACAACAATATGCAAAATCAGCTAACCAATTTGAATGCAAATATGATGAAAATAGCAGAAGAAGTGGCGGAAATTAAACAAAATCGTCACAGAGAAAATACGCGGCCCCAGAACAAGAACTGGCGAAATTATGAAAGACGACGTAGCAAAAGCCGCGATCAGAGAACCGAAAGTTCAATATGTTGGTATCACTACCGATTTGGAGAAAATTCCACAAACTGCCGACCCCCTTGCACTTGGAATTCAAAAAATGGAAACTGTCGCCAGTAGAAGGGACGCCTGGCAACAAATCCACATCAAGCCGTCTCTACATTCAAGATCGTACAAGTAAAGTGGAGTTCCTAATAGATACCGGCGCGGATGTTTGTGTTATACCGAAACGATTAACAAAGAAACATAAACTCAGTGAAACCAAGTTATACGCCGCAAATGATTCTGTAATCAACACATATGGATTCGTAACAATGGTCTTGAATTTCGGGTTAAATCGTAATTTTCGTTGGTCGTTTTTAGTCGCAGACGTAAATAAACCTATTATAGGTGCGGATTTTCTAAGAAACTTCGAGTTACTGGTGGATATTAAAAATAGGAGACTCGTGGATACAATAACAAAAAAACAAACAATTGGAAAAATAAACAAGAGCGAACCAATGATAATACGTACTGTATCTAACCAAAATCCCTTTAGTAAGCTATTGAAGAATTTCCCGTCACTAACAAACCCGGTTGCACCGCATAAACAAACCCAACACGAAACCTGGCACCATATCGAAACAACGCCTGGACCACCTATAACCTGTCGTCCTAGAAGATTGGCCCCTGAACGAATGGCAGCAGCGAAGAAAGAATTCGAGACGATGTTGCAACTAGGGATTATTCGGCCATCAAAAAGCTGTTGGGCCTCGCCTTTACACATGGTAAAAAAGAAGAACGACGAATGGCGACCGTGTGGCGATTTCAGAGGATTAAACGCTCGTACAATACCCGACCGGTATCCGGTACCGCACATCGAAGATTTTTCCCACATGTTGCACAATAAAAAAATATTCTCCACCATTGACCTCGTTAGGGCTTTCCACCAGATCCCGGTGCATCCAGATGATATAGAGAAAACTGCAATTGCAACGCCCTTCGGATTGTTCGAGTTTTTATATATGTGTTTCGGGCTAAGAAATGCTGCACAAACGTTTCAAAGATTCATCGATGAAATAACCCGTGGACTTGATTTCCTTTTCGCATACGTGGATGACATTTTCGTCGCATCAAGTTCGGAAGACGAACATGTGAAACACCTTAACATCTTATTCGAACGTTTAGATAAATATGGTATAAAAATCAACGTTGACAAATGCACTTTTGGAAAAAGCGAAGTAAATTTTTTAGGATATACCGTTAACACACTCGGTAGCAAGCCGCCAAGCGAGCGAATTGAGACGATAAAGAATGCCGAACGTCCAGTCACAATTAGACAATTGAGAAGATTTCTTGGAATGGTAAATTTTTACAGAAGATTTATTCCCAAGATAGCAGACATCCAAGCGCCTTTAAATAAATTTTTAACTGGAAAAAAGAAAGATAACCAAAGAATCGAGTGGAATTCAGAAGCTGAATGCGCTTTTGAGAAAGTCAAAGTTGCACTAACCAATGCCACGTTGCTAGCGCACCCGGCACAAAACGCGCCATTATCAATAATGGTTGATGCATCGAATGTAGCAATTGGTGCGGTATTACAACAAGAAATAGAAAATGATTGGCAACCACTTGCTTTCTTTGCAAAAACATTATCCGCTGCTCAACAAAAGTACAGTGCGTACGATCGTGAATTGTTAGCTATCTACGAAGGAGTTAAAAAATTTAGACACTCTTTAGAAAGAAGAGATTTTACGATTTTCACTGATCATAAACCGTTAGTATTTGCCTTTAAGCAAAAATCAGATCATAGTTCGCCACGACAATATAGATATCTCGATTTTATTGGACAATTCTCAACAGACATTCGACATATAAATGGTATCAAGAACATTCCCGCAGACACATTGTCAAGGTTGCAAATCGAAGAAATAACCCCGGACCAAATCACGATAGATTATAAGAAACTAGCTAGAGAGCAAGAAAATGACGACGAGTTAAATTCGTTCAATAGAAAGAAACATTCCCTACAACTCAAGAAAATATACTGTCCAGAAATAGAAACCGAGTTGGTTTGCGACACAAGTACTAATAGTATTCGGCCTTGGATCCCTGAGAATACTCGGTTCATGATATTCAAGAAAATGCACGGTTTGGCACACTTAGGAAGAAGAGCAACAGCCAAACTAATTTCAAAGCGTTTCGTATGGCCCGCAATCAATAAGGACATAAAACACTGGTGTAGAGAATGCATCCCATGCCAGAGAACCAAAGTGCAGAGACATACGATAGCACCGCTTGGGCAGTTTACGGCTCCCACAAAACGTTTCGAACACATACATCTCGATTTGGTTGGTCCACTTCCATATTCTAACGGGTATACGTACTGCATGACGATGATCGATAGGTTCACTAGATGGATTGAGGTTGTTCCAATTCGAAGCATTACAGCGGAAGAAATAGCCCAAACCCTGGTAGCATCGTGGATCTCTAGATTTGGCGTACCAGCACGAATAACAACCGATCAAGGGCGGCAATTCACATCAGAAATATTTAAAAATTTATCAAAACTTTTAGGAGCAGAACACATCAAATCGACCGCTTACCACCCGATGGCAAATGGAATGATCGAAAGGGTACATCGACAACTAAAAAGCGCAATCAAGTGCCATGCTTTGGAAAACAACGAAACATGGGTGGAAGCATTACCAGTAGTACTTTTAGGTTTAAGGACGGCTTTTAAAGAAGACATTAATGCAACATCAGCAGAATTAGTTTAATGCGAAAATATTCGGTTGCCAGGAGAAATATTTCAAAATAGTCGGTTTCCTAACGAACCCTCAAATATGGTTTCCCAATTACGAAAACACTTTCATCAGATAAGACCAGCACCAGGTAGTAACCATGGCAATAGAAAAATTTTCGTGCATAAAGATCTAGCCACCTGCTCACATGTTTTTATTAGACATGACGCGGTAAGAAAACCGTTACAAGCTACGTACGATGGTCCTTTCAAAGTTTTAGCAAGAACAGAGAAGGTTTTCCGAATTGAAAGAAATGGAAAAAACCTAGCAATATCTATAGATCGAATTAAACCAGCTTACATAATGAAGAATAGTGAATCACAACAAACAACGTCGACACCTAGCAAGATTCCGTTACCTACGATATCTCCAAAGGAATTAACAAAAGAGCAACCGGTAACAACAAGGTCAGGAAGACAAGTACGATTCACGAACAGATATGTATCGTAAAAATGATTAACATTTCTACTAGGAGGGGAGTACTGTGGCGCACCCTGTATATTGTAACATTATGGTGTACTCTGTATTTTGTATTTAACTTGTAATATATTGATTTTACGGTTGGTAGCAATAGGAGACAATATTGTCTATATAAGACTATACTACCGACTAGATTTTAAGAGAAATAAATACTAACTTAAAAACTGAATTTTAACTGAACAACGTGTTCCAAAATCCGTATATTAAATAAAAAAAAAATACTGAAGGGATCTCAACCAAATTTGGTATGTGGGAACATTGTCCCCCCCCCACAGGATTTGCCAAAAAAAGATTACTTTTTTTGCGAAATCTTGAAAAAAGTCTTTGTCTCTCGGTTTTCTCCTGTCATTTCTTCGTCAATGACAATCAACTTTTTGAACATATATGTCTGGTGGGCTCTAGTGGTGAAAAGAAGGTTTTGACAGAGAAATATTTTCCAGGGCTACCACATATCATCGCATCTCCGGAAATGTATAACAGATTGAGATCAGATTTTGTGTGGTGATAGAGCTTTTAAAATACAAGTATTGGTGAGAAACCAAATGTAAAATTAAGCCAAATGTAAAAACAAGAAAATTACATAAATTGTTAACCGAAATCTTAATTTATCTATTTTTTGAGAAGAATTTATTTTTGTTCAGCTGTACTTTGAATCTTTTTTGTGAAGATAAGAACGAAGAACTCTTCTTTAAAACAAAAAAATGTTTTGGTGTTTTGCTGTTTTGGCGTAAAATCGTACTTTAACATTGGGAATTGTGTGTAAAAAGTCTTCGGCCAAGTGGCCACTTCTTGAGTAACCACTATAATATAGTACAGACCAAACAAATTTCCGGAAATGTTTTTTTCATTAAAATTTGGTGTACTGATGATTGGAGGTATTGCGGCAGAAGTGACGACATTTTTCTATTTAATTCAAATGTGCACCACTTTAAAATGACATGTAAAAATATAAAGAAAAAAACGAAAAACATAATTAAATTAGTAAAATAAGATGTAAATAACAGTATTGTTTACTGTTATACAGAAAAGCAGAAAGTTGCTAGGTTTCACTCAGTAAATTATGTTACGGTTCAAAATGAACATTATGACGGGAGGCCCTCATATTAGAATACAGTTCGTAAGATGTCCAAGGTAAAGAAAACAACTCTTGGAGCTCGAAGAAAAGGAACAATTTCTGTATTTCTGTAAATTATATAAATATTATAAATTCGGCAAAATCAGGGATTTGCAGATCATTTTTAAGTATATTATAAATTTTATAAATTCATTTTAAACTATTTTTGATGTCATTACTATCTACGCAGCGACGGGGATGTAAAAAAATATTAACAAAATTATTTAAAAAAAAGAGTTGAAGTTATGATTGAAAAAACTCTCTCGTTTCCATTATTTGTCTTCATCTGCAATACATATTAACAAAATATAATTTTGTCATTAATCTTTTGTACATTGCTGATAAAGACAAAATAGTAGAAATTAGCCCAATATTAGAATTAAACTTACTTCAGGATATTGTGTTTTAATTTTAGTTATACTTAAATTTACCTCAAAAGGATCGTCGATAAATTATAACAAATGTTAATGTCAATTTAATAAGATAAAACATTCAAATTTTTTACTTATTAATTAATATTTAAAATTTATAGTTTTTTAGTTTTATAGTACCTTATAATATTAAAATAGATATGTTAGTTAGGTAATAGTTCCGTACGTAAGCAGGGTCGGATTTATATACGCATTAACTACTTACATTTCATAAAAACTTTATTAATGCTCTCTTTTTAATTTCCAATCAATTCTACAGTGAAATAATATTTCGATATGCACGTCGGTTCTAACTAAGACAATTTGCTCCCGAACAAAGGCTAAGACAATTTATTAAGAATTAGTATTTACAAATTTATATTGTAGGTAAATAATTTAAATATTTCAAAACAATTTTGGTGTGGTAACGAAATGTTCTATTTTTTTCTATTAGTAGCAAAACATCCGGAATCTAGCGCAAACTTTTCCATTTTAGAAAAACATTTAAAGAAAAAGCAGAATTTGGCTAAATTGATAAAAAAATTAGTAATACCAGCAAAATGTTCTATTAGCAAAATATTCGGAAGCGAATTCTTCGGAATCGAAATGTATGGTCAACATGCAGGTAGTTTATTAATTTATTGTATACTATAATAATTATACAGCAGCGACTCTCAACCAATAGTCCTACAACCCTCCAGATCTAACAAATGCTTTTCCATTTTAAAAAAACATTTAAAAAAGTAAATCCACCGCTGAATTCGACTTGATAAAAAAAATAAGTACCGAATACAATGTTGTTGCATATCTAAAAATGTACGTTATCAGCGTAATCTATATACAGTTAATTACATATGTCCTTAATGTTACTTCCCATAAATTAAAAAGAATGACTTGACATAATCATATTTCTGTTTTAAATTGCATCCGATTGCATTAGGTAGGTAACATACTATATATTATAGGTTTTCAGTATACCAAAATTTACAACTTAATAACTAATTGGAGATAGAACTTTCAGCTTTAACCATAAGATGAAAACCATTTCATTAGTAGTAAGTTGCCTAACTCTCTTAGCAGAAAGCTCTGCTCAATCTGGTAAGTATAAAATTAACTCATCTGATTATTTCATCGTAATTTATTTTTGCAGATGCATCTAGTTATCCCGGAGGTCTTGTAGGTGAAATATGGAGTTTAATAACGAATGGAACCATTCAACACTTTTTTGGATGCAAGTCGCACGATAATATTACTCAAGATGATATTGTATATTATCTGTACAACAGAGAAAATCCAAATCGTACTACATTAACTCTCAATAATTTAAGTGATTTGGATATATCTAAACCTCTAAAAATAATATTCAATGGTTGGTTGGGAAGATCTGACGATCCAATTTTACTGAACATGGTGAATGCGTATTTAACTCGTTACGATTGTAACGTAATTTTTGTCGATACCTTCAAGTTGACAAACACCCAATACACCCAAGCTTATTGTAACATTATATTTGGAGGCGAAATGGTTGGAGATTTTCTTTGTGAAATGCATCAGCAAGGTTATTTAAATTTCACCGATCTTCATATGGTAGGATTCTCTTTAGGAGCTCACATTATGGGAATTATCGGCCAAAGAGTTCAGAAACAATGTAAGCAAAAGGTGGACAGAATAACAGGATTAGATCCCGCTGGTCCCATTTACCAAGGTCAAGATATTTCGAGTAGGTTAGATCCAAGCGACGCCAATTTTGTTGACGTAATTCATACCAATATGGAGATCTTCGGGTACTATGGTTCGGTGGGTCATGTTGATTTTTTTCCAAATTGCGGATCAGTACAACCAAATTGCATCCAACTGGAGGATGTGTCAATCCCATTGGGAATGTTCTTAACTTTAAGTAAAACTTTGATTCAGTGCAATGTCTAAAATACTTAAACTATTTATTTGTAGTTAATTGCAGCCACGTTAGAAGTGTGGAGCTTTTCGCCGAAAGCATTTATGGAGCAGTTTTCAAAGGAACCAGTTGTACTTTTTGTCCCGATAGCAATGGTATTGGTAAGTGCATAGGACCTGATATTATCAAACCGAAGTATAAACAAACAAATAAGAAATCTCCATATGCGAAAGGATAAATTTTAGAGTAGTCACTTTTAAATTTGTTAAATAAAAAACAGATTATTCATAAAGTTATTATTTCCGCCGATACGTATGAAACTTAAATTGACAGGTTTTGTCTTTTAAAGTAAAAAAAAAGTTTGTAATTGAAAAATAATAAATAATATATTAAATCTACATAAGTATTTCAGTACGCAGACGATACTGCAATCTACACACACTTATTTGCCTTTGTCTGAAGTACTTTGATTTATTACTTTATTTACTCTAATGTATTTGTTTCAAAATAATATTGTGCTGCTATATGAACCTCGGTATTTTGCTCCTGATATTCGTATTTAGTTGCAGCTCTCCTATGAGGTTTAGGATGATTTTGCTTGTAATTAGTATTAGGAACCTGACACGCAAACCAAAATTATTTTCATAGCAACTCATGTCGCTGTTTGATTGGTTTATCTGGATAGAGCAGTGTTAATACCACTATATCTGTGCTGATACCATTAAAGGGATTGAAATATCTACTTATATAGAATGTAGTAAGAGACTCAAGTTTGAATAGAGTAATTGAAGATGCTTAATATTGATTCTTAGATCAATCCCTCCATAGCAATTAATTAAATTCGTCAGCACTCTATGCGAGTTTTATTTTAGAAATGAGATTTCTTTGGAAAAATTTGGATCTACCTATGCTCTGTGTCTCTCTTTATCAAATTCCAGAGCTGGTTGCAAAATCTCCACCAGAGCCTTTCACTTTTCACTTTTGTTCATTACTTTGTTATTCAATAGTCTTTCTTGGTAAATTTTTCTAAGCTTGTCTTTCCTGATTTTTCTGAGCAAGTATTTTTTCTAATTTACTAATTTATTTATGTCTCAGAGAGTTGATGTCATTGGAAAGTGACAATTATTGCAGAATGACGGTAAAGAGTATTATAGACCAACCAACCTATTATGGTTCTGATTAGTAACGGACAAAGTGTTGATAAAGAAATTCCAACCTAAAGTCAATCAAATAAAGACCTTCACTCATAATTTGTCTAAAATGTTTATTATTGTATTTGTTACTCTGTTAATGTAATTTTGTTGTTTATTTATCTAAAAATTATGGGTAATATAAGATATTTATTATTTTTGCTTGTTTTTGTCTTATTGCAAAAACAGGGATCTCGTTAACCACCTCGCACATGGGTTTGTTCCTACTGATACTAAAGCAAAGAAAATTGTGGTCCTGTTCGTCTTTAATCTTTACAATTTCATCTGACGGACTAAAATTGAAAATTATCTTTTGCTTACAAGTTTATTGTCGTCTATAACCGTTGTGCTTCCTGAAGCTTGCCAGAAACCAGTAGCAGTGTAATCAATCATCACTTTGAAACAGAAAGCAATTTTAATCAAACTTTCTAAAAGGTTAAATTTATGAACAAAGTTAAGTGGCATTAAAATATATATATCCTTCGTCAAAATTTCCTTATGTCATAACATTTCAGCATCGAAATCTCCACTAGTTGCAACGGTCGCGTCAAATAGGCCTCGCTAAAATGTTCGAGGCTGTTACATTTGGTATTTTTGTTATTAAGCAAACAATTGAAATTACACAATCAGTTTCTGTTGACCACTTTGAAGTGGCATTTTATTGAATTTGATTGGGAGATTAACAATTATTAATTGAATTCTACTTGGCATTCTAAATGTAATATAATTCGAACATAATTTGTAAGTAGAAAATATGTACTATATTGTCCGTTTCAAGTGCATTATAATTTTCCACTCGGAAATCAAGTGTACTTTTGATATTATCGAATATTCATATTTAAATAGTGTTAATAATATTATTAAGGTAGTACTATCGGTACTGCAAGGATCAAAAATATACACTGCCTCGTTTGATTTACGCAGTATTTAGATTAGGCAACGTCGCCATAAAATCTAACTTCGGTTTGACAGATGTGAAATTAAATTCTATAATTTTATAAAATTTGACAGAAATATGACATGTAAATTTAGCAATGAAAGTTAGAAACTTAGGTTGATGCATGTTTAAATTTCGCACCCGTCATATCCTGTTTGGCTGCGTTGCCACATGTAAGTAACATAGCACATTTTTCTTAATTATTTACTATTTACTCTTATCACAAGCTCTGAAGCTCGGAATCTGATTAACCAAAGTGTTCAAAACATTTTTTTCTTCCCATTGATAACACTATCATTGAAATCTGAACGTCAGTTTTTGTGAAATTAAATAAACTTTGTGATTTTCCATAAGGATCAATGCTAAAAGCAAATATTTTATAATATTAATAACTTTTTTTCAGTTCTCTGTAGCCTTTTAAATATTTAACTGGCTCATTATCTTATTATAATGTACCAATATGCCAAGTTTCATTAAATTCTGAAAGTGAATTTTAAAAGCGATGGTACTACCTTAATATTTAATAATATACTCGTATAATATTAATAATAATTTTTCTTCCCTCGATGTTAATAAAATGTGGTATACCTATAATAGTTTATTACACACATGACACTCTGTATTGTAATATTAAATTAGTCCGTAAGGTTTCGAGCGAAATTCTATTAAGAAATAAATAATTATTTTATTATAGTTTTAATGACCATAATATTTCGTGCGTAAGCTTTTACAACGGACGATAATAAAAGCATTTATTTACTGCGGCCTTAATTAAAACAAATGTTTTTTCAGTGTATTATGTGGACAGAAAGATAATCGCAAGTGATATAGTTAAAAATTTATTTCATTTCAATATCTGACTAAAAATCATTTTCCTTTTTGTAGTGGACCCACTTTCAAGTGACTTCAAATATTGGCAAGGTTGACAGTCAAAAATTTGACTTCCCCTTTCATTGCAATAGTATTATTTTCTGTTAGGTGAAAAGCAAAATAAATTATTAAAATTTTAATAAATTCAGTAGCCGGTGAAGTTAAGTCGAGTTATTACGGTGTAGTTTTCTTTACGAGTTCTAAAATTGTAAATCGATGAACACACATACAAAATTAAAATAATTTAATGAAACATGAAAGTTGATGTTTGTTTTACTATATACAATGCAAGCATGACTGACAAATTTTACGAAATTCTAAGCTTATGGTAGAATATTACACATAAATGCAAAAATTTTTGAATTTAAATTAAATATTAAAAATATGAATTTTTTAATTATTACATTTTTAATTTTTCTTTGTGTTGGTAGCTCTTTTTAACATATTTTTATAAGTTAGAAATGATATCATACTTTTAGGAAATCTATTATTTAACGTGTGCTTAAAATCTCAAAATGTGTGATATTATTCGTTATGTTAAGGGTATACCGAGCAAATCCTTCTAAGAGAAAATATTAGTTTATGATATTTAACACGTGCTAACTAGTACCAAATCTAAGAATTTTATTTGAATTGGCAATTTATTTTTTAAAAAAGCTTTATTTTATTTAATAACATTTTATTCAATTTATTTATAATATGAAAGCTTCGCCACTGATCAGCAATGTTGGCAGATTATAATTTGACATAGTATATTGCATTTTCAGTTGCGGTGTTTGCGCTATTTATTGTTTATATATCATTATTTCGATGTTGACGTTTGAATAAGAGAGTTGATAGTTGTATCTTTCGTAAAATCGACTTCTCTTTCCCAATTCAACTAGGGAATTGAAGGAAGTTTAATATTATAGGCAATATTATTATTCATCATCTGCGAGTAAAACTAATTTTTTTGTATGTAAATCGTAGTCAAGTTTTCCCGTGCATTTTGTATTCTACTTCAATTTAAGATTGTGACAGCTATACGTTTGATTATTACTTAATTCTTTTAATATAAAATTATAACTTATTTTGCATCTGTTTTTGCTTTTTCGGGAGGATAAACTTATTTTATTGAAAGCGTGATTTACGCTCTAGCTTCCAAATCAGTCTAGAGCTAGCTTATACGAAGATGAAGGGCTACACACAAATATAACTAAACTAGGTATAGCTACTTTGTGTGAACTTTTACAAGTCCGACTAGATTGTATTGGATTCTAAAATCTATAAATTGTTATAAAAAATCCGAGTTTTCAAAATATTGTAGTGATGTCAGTAACCAAATAAAGCTTATAATTGCTGTGTTGTTTGTAAGTAAAATAAGTGTATTTCTATTTTTTTTTTAAATAAACTCAGCATTAGCGACCTTACGGTTATTACAATGTCATTGTTATAATATCATTGTCATGTGAGACAGTATTGTATTATTTCTAAGATTTTGGTGCTAGAAAAAAATGAATGTTGTATTTTAGACAGGTAATAGTGGTTTCGCCGAACACGAACACCACGCTCTAAGATCTGATTAAACTTTTAGCATGTTTTTTTTAACACAAACATAATTATTAAGCTAAAATTAAATTAACATAATTAAGCCGTTTGTACCTGACAAACTGCAATACTGTATAGTTTATACCGTTTTTATTATATTAATATTCCAGAAATGTGCAAGAGCCTAGACCTTGTCCGTTAACGAAATGAGGAAATAAATGTTTATTAAAAATATAAATCCTAATTTAGATAAGATGTAAAAAAATAACATAATTTATTAAAGCAAGTTATAATTTTACAAGTTCAAAAGAAAAGGTGGAACTTTAAAAATTCCAAATAGCGATAGAGGTTTGCAAGGCAAAAGAGATTTAAATGAAGCTGTCAATGTAGATTGAATATTATAATTTTGTTTACTTTGGAATGTCTTGTACATATAACAATAATTTTAGTATTTGCTGTTTACATTTCTGCAATAATGATTTATCTCTTCTCCTGGTATTAAAGTGCTTAAACTCGAATGTTTGATTGAAATTACTTCTTCAGAGTAATTTAAAATAAATTAAAATAGTTTCAGCTAACAGTTATTGGTTGTTTGAGAACAATTTAACAGTATACATACTATCCCATATTTAAACTGTAATATTCATATTTCGGTTATTCCAAAATACTTAATTTTGAATTTGATTATATAAATTTTATAGTTTATTGGTAAAAATATAAAAATAATAAAATATTTTCTGGTTGTCCCTCCAACTGCTTAATGTTGCGACATCTAGGTGGAGAAACGAGATCTCTTGCCGTAAAGATGGCTGCAAGAGCGGCCGAAATAAAATTTTCATTGCAATTTATTTGAATTTGATTTTATTTCATTGATTGATTTGAATTTAAGTATTTAAGTTTATTCATTTACATTGAAGTCAATTCTTTAGAATTAAAGAATTTAAAATCTAGTAGGTCAAATGTCTAAGAATTTACAGTTTTCTGGAGGAACGGTTTCTATAAAATTTGATATCTGGGAGAATACATCTCAATGAGGAATTCTCATGCATTTTTTTTCTGAAAGTTTGTGTTAAAAGAATGAGATTGGAGTTTTTAATTTTTTTGTGCAATTAATATTAAGCCCAAAATTGAATTTTTAAACACCTACCTACGTCACTAGGAGGTTTTGCAAACAGTGACAACCCTGTAAACAAAGTATGAGTAATATACATACAGTAAGCGAAATTAAATTAGTGCCACCCATGTTTTATGGGGTAGATTTTGTTTAAAATGAATTTGTAAAAAACAATGCATTAGTAAAGGTTACATAATAATTGACAACTCTAAAAAATTACATGATTTATTAAAAACAATTACAAAACATTTTAAATCAAAAAATTTTGAAAATTTTTAAGCGAAATTCTAATAGTGCCACTACGTTTAGCCGTTTAATTTTTTAAAAATATTGAAGAATTCTAAGTCTAATACTTGGTGCCCCCTCCTTTATGAAGTATTACTTCCAAAATCCTATTTGACATTGAGTTTATAAAATTTTGTAATACCTCTATTGAAATTTTCTTCCATGCTTCACGTATGGCATTCTTTAGTTCTTCTAAGCTATTGTACCGCCTCCCACCTCTGTAAACTTGTCGAGCAAGAAGTCCCCATATGTTTTCTATTGGGTTTAGATTAGGATTTCTTGCTGGCCAAGTCAACAATGGTATTTCTCTAGATGAAAACCAATCTTTCACACGTCAAGCAGTGTGTATGGCCGCATTATCATGTTGGAAAATGCAGTCATCGGGCATAATTTCTTCTATCATAGGCACTAAACCATCTTCTAAGACTTCAATATAATTTTCCGCATTCATACGATGGTTTATCCACGCAATTTTAGATTTTCCATAAGTCGAAATCGCTGCCCATATCATACAAGAGCCTCCTCCAAAATTACGACTCATTTTAATATGTTTTTTGTTGCGAATATCATGCCAATAATACGAAAAACCATCGGGTCCGTCCAAATTAAATTTCATTTCATCACTAAATATAACTTTTTTCCATTCATTATTCCAATGCATGTGATTTCGAGCAAACTGAAGACGAGCTTCTCTATGTTGGGGTGTTAATGGTGGCTTTTTTACTGATTTTGTGTAAATTAAATTTTTATCCGCTTGTAACACTTGTTGAATTCGTCTCACTGTTATTGGTAATTGTAATTTTGATTTGATTTCTGATGCAGTTTTCGAAGAACCTCTTATTTCTTTAAGAATTTTGCGTTTATCTCGATGTGACAGTTTTCTATTTTGGTCAAATTTTCTGTTTTTACCATAATTTTCACCTAATTTGCAATAATTTGCTACTAAATGATGTGATGTTTTTATTTGTTTCGCTATGCTTCTAATAGATACATTTCTTTCCCTCAATACTTTTATTTTAGCAATTTCTTCATTTGATAAACCTTTTCCGCGTCCCATCTTGCTACTTTTAATTAAAAATTTGATGTTAGTGGATTTATACGAAGACAATAAGCAGCTCTTACCTTACTTAAAAATAAATTTAAATAATATTTTATCTTCATCAAAAATAATGTACCTGGCTCGAATAGAATTTCGCACAGAAATAACACAACTTACTGATGTTCGCGTAACAACGTATCATTTAAAACTAAAAATAATTTCAAACCAGGAATTTTTTTCTGTAAATGCAATCATACCATTATGTGTTTACCTATGCATAATCATTTTCATATCTACTTCTTATATTCCACATAATATGTGGAATTATTCCTTTACCATCACGGTGGTTCTACTCGGATTTCGCCTACTGTATATATCAGTATATCGTGGTAAGACAAAGACAAAAAAACTTAAAAATTTGAAATTTTTAAAAATTTGTTGTGTGTACATCACTCTTTTAAACGTCAGATTTATACTCCAATATGACCGTAAATATATGTTTTGTATATTATTATTATATAATTTAATTTCTTTATTTTTGTAGACTATAATTATTATAAGTTAATAATAAGTTTATATAAGTTAGTAATATTAAGTATAGTCTACAAAAATAAAGAAATTAAATTATTTTAATAATATTTATACAAAACATATGTTTGCGGCCATAACCTGACGTTTAAAAGAATGTTACTACAACAAACTTTAAAAAATTTCAAGTTTTTATGGTTTTTTTGTCTTTGTCTTATCACAATATACGGACATATATGTTACTCATTTTGTTTACAGGGTTTATAAAACCTTTTAGTGACGTAGCTGGAAGTTTAAAAATTCAATTTTAGGCTTAATATAAAACAAAAATTAAAAACATATAATAAATAGTATTAGTAAACTTTATAGATTGATATTATTGAAAAGTTAAATTCAAAGAAATATAAGAATAATACAATACGTAGAAAATCAAAATTCAAAAAATTTAAAAAGGAGACAATTAACACATAACAGGTCTGGATTAAGAAAATTTGAAAAAATGAAAATTTCGTAATACGAAGTACAATATAACGTTATTTCATGGTTATTGCCATTCTTCAGTTGCACGCATCGATTACATTGTGAAATAAGAAGAAAAAAATTTCAAACTAAACAAAAATATCGACTAAATTGTACAAAATTGACTTACCATAACCTCCAAAGATTATCAAAACTGAACTTGTTACATGAAGTATGAATAATTTAAAAATGATTTGAACTAAGAAATTCGTTTACCTAGCACTGCTAGTTTGAAATCCGAAGGCACTGCCCTCTTAATATGATTTCTAAAAACTTTGAAAAAATTCAAAATTCAAAAATTTACCACGTGTACATACTAAAAACCGCAAATTTACTTGAAATTTTTTTATTTTGAGTTCTTTTTCTAGTTTTACGCCTCACGGTTAAAACACGTGGTAAATTCCTCATTGGCATGCCAACAACTTGGGATTCGATTAAAATCACGGAATCTATTTATTCGCGATTTACATTATACCGTTGGTGGCGTTCGTGACTCTACCAAATATCAACAACATGCCGGTTTTTGCAATATAAACTTTCCATACCAACGTCTATACGTATTAGATTAACTTAATATAGTTCCGCGTGATGGCGTTCGCTTAATGTAAATTGTGAATAATCCTGATATACTGGATATTTACCTCTTGTGTAATTTTTTAAAAATTCCGATAGTGGCTTACATGCTATAGATAAGAAAATGACACTCGACTATTTGATTTGACGAAACATCTTCTTAATTTTTTCAAGAATCATTATGAATTTCCCATGTACCGTTGTGTCGTCTTCCATAGATCAAAAAGTGTCCCAAATAATTTCAAAGCTTTGTATCCTTACAATAATGTGAGTTATTTATTCGGGGGGGGGGGGGGGCAGAAGCAAATCTTCAGTCTTGCTTGCAGTGTCAACCCTGGCTATTATAGAGACCAAATTCTCTTATCTATGGCCAGTGCAAGCGCTATAGGCACTACGCAAACTAGACAACTGCCAAGGGCGCAAACAATAAAGGGACGCAAAATCAGATCGAGGTGCAAAAATTAAAAAGAACTTGAGACAGCTTTTGCCGCAAAAAAAGCCAGAAGTTATAAATATTGCGGATTCTCACGTCCCAGCTCAGTACTGCCATATAAATGGGGGGAGGGGTGCGCACTGATAGATTTTTGCCTATAACACTTCGTATTTTTGAAACCCCGAGTGCCCCCCCCCCAAAGCAACAAAGCTTTGAAATTATTTGGGACACTTTGTGCCCTATGGAAGACGGCACAATGGTAAATGGGAAATTTATAATGACAGTGGAACGAAACATTTAGACATTTTTATCAAATACTAATTGGTGAAAAAGCTGTAACGGTGCTAGCTGTAATTATTGGGTGCTAGCTAGTGCTAGCAATATAGATTACGGAGCTAGCTTTTGGAGCCAAAATATTAACTGGGGGAGGGGGGGGGGCTAGCGTTACTTTG
The DNA here is from genome assembly GCA_949152465.1 of Cantharis flavilabris. Lineage (NCBI taxonomy): Eukaryota > Metazoa > Arthropoda > Insecta > Coleoptera > Cantharidae > Cantharis > Cantharis flavilabris. The sequence continues at coordinate 15,191,382 of OX424436.1, forward strand.
ACAGGAGCGACAGGAGCGACATCTCCAATTTCAGAGGTATTTCAATTCAGTCAAGCGTTCCGAACATGTTGGATAAATTGGTTTCTCAATAATTATTATCCAAAAATCTCATTGTTGAACACCAACATGATTTCTTTCCACGTCGTTCCACTTCTTCTAATTTATCATCATTTACCTCCTTTTGTTTTGACGCCTTCGAGAAACATGTGAGAGTAGATGCCATTTATACAGACTTTTCAAAAGCATTTGATCGTGTTTCCCATGCTGCTCTTCTAGCTAAATTGTTTTCTCTTGATTTCAGCTCTACTGTTACTGTTCATTAATGATATAGGAAAATTTATTCTCAATTGCTCTTACTTGTTATTTGCTGACGATCTTAAATTTTTCAAAGCCCTTAAGTAATCTAACGATAGTCTACTTTTACAAAATGATCTTAATAACCTTTCTATCTGGCGTGAATTCAACAATTTACATCTCAATTTTGATAAATGCTTTACAATTTCCTTCTCAAAGAAAACCTCTACTTCTGCCTTCAGCTATTCCTTAAATGGTAAACTGCTTCAACGAATTACCGATATTAATGACTTCGGGGTACGTTTAGATACTGGCTTAGCGTTCAGAAATCACATTTCACACATCTGCAGCTCTGCCTACCGTACTATCGGCTTTGTTTGTCGTCAGTCAGCCGACTTCTTTGCAACAACCGTTAAAATGCTATACTTTTCTTTAGTCCGTTCCAAATTGAAATATGCAAGTAGTGCTTGGTCACCTCACTATCAAATACATATTAACCAACTTGAACGATTGCAGCACAAGTTTTTTAAACATCTCTATTTCAAATTAGGCCGTATCAAAGAAGACTTCTCCGACACGATTTACTTGAACTTCTGTAATACTAAATCACTGGCCATCAGACGTCAAGTTTTTGATCTTACTTTCGTTCATGGTTTATTCAGTGGGAAAATCGACTGCAACAAGATGCATGGTCTGTTCATTTTTAGAAAGCCTAATCGATTTACTAGATCCAAATGGATTTTTGAAAAATAACATCACTCGACGAGTTATGGCAGCAACATGATACGTTTGTTTTTGTCGACTTTTTGAAATTTAAATAAACGCGGAATGCCCTTATAGATGACGATAGCTCAGCGGAACTCAGGGCGTGTATCTTTATTAAATAAACCGCAAAGTCTCTATGAGAGCCGAAACGAGGGCGTCCTCCAGCAATCCTCACACACCAAACCCACTTACAGAGTTTTCTTACAACTGAAAATAAGATGGTTATACAAAACAAAGACATAAATAATAACCGGTATTTAATTTTTAATGAAAGGTGTACACTAAAACGTTGTACCTAAACACATTACAATGTTGTCGGCAAAAAGATAAATTCAGAGAAATCACGGGTCGACCACGGATCAAGAATAATATGCTAAAACTATTTGGACTAAGCGATAAAATAAGTATTATAAGTAATACAACAAACAATCCTCGTACATAAGTTTTAGACAAAATGTACCGGCCTTCGTACTGGCACAGTATCAATGGTATTCGTAACGAAATTGGCGAAACGTCTTTATCAATTTTTAATTCGAAGCACTTCACAAAATTATTTAAGTTAGTACTCACATTTGTTGTTATCGGATGGTGAACTTCGGTGGGTGAAGATGTCTGGAGTGACGGTATCTCTCGGTATACGTGAACGTCGATGCGCTCCGGGGAACTGCTTTCCGATGTCACGGTTGGTGTGGGTGAAGCCAGAGTCGAACTAACTCGAATGACCCGAACGGTATATCTGAACGGTAGCCAGCGGTAATAATCAACAAAGCAACAAATGGCCCGTAACGGCAACGCTTGAGCGTAGCAAGCGGTAGTAAAACTCAGCAAGATAAGTTCCGATGCTGACCCAAACATGGACCAAAATTAACAAAGTGCACTACAGAAGTTACAGTCCGCAAAAACGGAAAACACAATCCAAAATCTTAACGATAACTACCAGCACATAAACATACGGCCTATGCCCTGAACTCTCACGGATCTATATAAAAGGCGTCTTATTGCCGCGATAGTTCGCAATAGAATGCCATGGTTCGAGCGCTCCCTTCCACTCAACCATCGCGTTCAGGGGGTCTTGCCTGTTCAAACCTGCAGGAAAGGGTACGCTGTCTTGCAGCTGGCCGCCATAAATAAAACTTTCAGACCCACAAAAAATTGGCTATCTCGCCACATTGCACTAAACGTAACAACTCCCCTCTTTGCTCTTAAAAAACAAAAAAAAAGGTCGAGAAGTTGGATTGAAACAAAGAGAAAGAAAAAACTAAATACCGGGGGACACTTAGATACTGAAACTTATACTAAACTACTCTAAGGGGACTACAGCAAAACTAAAATAAGGTACTAAAAATAACTCTAAAGACAAACAAAAGGGGGCTTCTACCCAAAAACTCTAACAATAAGTCGGTCAGTAACTTTCCACTCTAGGGGCCTTCCTCTGGGGGTTCCCATGGGCTACCCTGAACTGACTCCGATCTTATTGGCCTCAACTAAAATGACAGTAAATACACAAGCAGAAGTTAACTAAATCCTAAAGGGCTAGCTCAAATAAAGGGATAGATATACACAAAAAAATTAACAAATGTCATCACTATTGACTGCGGGAGGGATGGGGTACGTGGGTTAACAAGGGACAAAAAAATGGGCGCCACTTGATTTGCAGGGGAGTTCCTACGTCCTAAATCAAGAAATGGAGGCAGGAAAAAAGAACTATATATATACACAAGGTCCTATCTCTAAACTAAAATTAATTAACCTAACCTAAACCTAAACTAAATCTACTAATGACTAATCCTAACTGAAAAAAAAAATAAAAAACTCAAGATCATAGGGATCGATTGGCAAAATAGAGCAAGGAGAAATAGGGCTATATCACAGAAACAAACTAAAAGATAAAAATTCTAAGTCTGGGGGGAAACCTTCAAATCCTTAATGTGCCAGCGGCCCACATTTTTCCCATCCATATCGGTAAGCTCGTAAGTCAGATCGCCATGCTTCCGCACCACCTGACATTTAATGAACTTGGGCGCTAACTTGGCAGAAAATTTTTTAGCAGCATCAGATAAAACAAAATTCCGTTTCCAAACGGTATCTCCCACTTGGAAGGACAGAGGGCGCTTCCGTAAATCATAGTGATTTTTGCTAGTGAGGTAGGACTTCTGCAAGTGCTTACGCACTTCGGCATAAAGGGCTGGTAATTGTTGCTGAGTCTCATCCCAGCGAATTCTGTCATCAAAGTGTATCACAGATAAGGGGTCGGGAACAGGACCGTAATAAGACCCATCGGTCGGGAGGTATCGTCCAAAAACGAGAAAGGAAGGGGAAAAATTGGTGACCTCATGTTTTGCGGTATTGATGGCCAGAGCAATCTTGAAAATATTTTCATCCCATCTAGTATGATCTGTCTTAATGTAGGACGAAATGGCTGTGACTAAGACGCGATTTACCCTCTCTGTTGGGTTGAACTGGGGGTGATAGCGGGCGTTGAACCAAATCTTTTGGACATTGTATTGTTGGGTCAATTCCTTAAATAAATGTGAAGTGAATTGTACCCCATTATCGCACAAAATGATCTGAGGGATTCCATATACTAGGAACACTTGTTGTTCAACAAAACGCACAATTGACGCAGCGGTAGCTTTCGGTAGGGGCTTAACAATGACATATTTAGTGAACCAATCCGTAATGACTAGCAAATGTTGATTTCCCTTCTTAGAACGCGGCAAAGGGCCGAGCAGGTCCATCGAAATCAATTGAAAGGGGTAGGAAACTTGTTTGGGCTTTCCCATAAAACCAGGTCTAGCCTGCTGAGAACTCTTTTGAGAACAACAGATGTCGCAGTTGGACACGTAATTCTTAACATCAAAATTTAACTTGGGCCAATAATAAAGTTCCGTTATTCTAGCGATAGTTTTGGATATACCAAAATGTCCGGACGTGGCATCATCGTGGCATTGCTTCAAAATTTCTTTACGATTAGCAATAGGGACCACTAGTTTGAACTCGGGTAAATTTGAAACGGTAGGGTTGTTAGATGGGATATATTTATATATAGAGTCATTCTTGATCCTAAACTGAGGATACGCCTTGGGGTTTTCCGTTATTTTATTTTGCAAATCGATATACCAAGCATCTTTAATAATATCGGTAGTTTTTAACAAACATACATCGCGTGACAGCACATCAGGGACAATATTTAATTTTCCCGGGCGGTGGCGTACATCAAAGGAGTGTTGGGCCAATTTTAAAGACCAACGGGCTAATCGTCCTGACGATTCATTAAATCGGTTGAGCCATTGCAAAGCGGAACAATCGGTAATTACAACAAAATGGGTTCCCTCGATATACCCTCTGAATTTGTTAATGGCAAACAGAATGGCCAATAATTCGCGTTCGGTCGCATGATATTTTTGTTCAGCGGAAGTGAGAGCACGGCTCGCATATGCAATGGGATGTTCCAACCCATCTTTTTCTTGAAACAATACTACACCTAACCCTACAGCACTCGAATCAGTTTGCAAGAAAAATGGCTTGGTAAAATCTGGCGAAATTAATACAGGGGCAGTCGTAATTAAAATTTTAATTTTTTCAAACGCTTCTTCAGCTTCTGTAGTCCAAGAAATGGTTTGCCCTTTTTTCTTATTTTTTATCAGAGCCGTTATTGGAGAAGAGATAGTCGATAAATCCGGAAGGAAAATTCGATAATAGCTAACTAAACCTATAAGGCGTTTAACTTCGGTAGTGGTTTTTGGTGTCTTAAAGCGCTGTATACAATCTACTTTGGCTGGGTCGGTACTAATGCCTTCCTGATCTACTACAAACCCCAAAAAAATTAACTTTTTCATACAAAAATGACATTTTTCGGAATTTACGCGGAAACCGGCCGCTTTTAAACGTTCATAGACTTCGGTAAGGGTAGCCATATGTTCTTCAAAAGTTGAGGAAATTATCATAATGTCATCCAAAAAAACAAAAACCTTGCCTGAATGAATAAGTGGACCCAGTATGGCCTCCATGACCCGTTGTAGCGTTTGGGGAGAGTTAGACAATCCGAACGGCATAACCAAAAATTCAAATAAACCGCGACCTGGGACGCAAAAAGCAGTCTTTTGTCTAGACCTTTTGCTTAAGGGAATTTGCCAAAATGCCTTGCGTAAATCTATAGATGAAAAGAATTTGGTATCCCGTAGGCGATTCAAAATGGCGTCAACTCTAGGTAACGGATAATTGTCAGCTACAGTGACCTTGTTAATCTCCCTGCCATCAAAGCACAATCTATACTCGCCGTTCTTCTTCTTAATCAACAAAATGGGACTTGAGTATGGTGAATGAGACGGTTGGATGACACCTTCTTTTAGCATGGAGTCTATTTCCTTATGCAGGTGCGCTTGCATCGCCGGGGATAGGGGGTATTGTCTTTTCTTAAAAGGGGGAGTCGTTCCCGTATCTATATCATGCGTAGCAACAGTTACGCAGCCTGACGCCGCAGTACTAAGTGATTCAAACTTGGCAATAACTTCCAAAAGCAATTTATGTTGTTCCGGCGTAAGCGGGACCCTATCCTCCAAACGGTTCTGAGGATGAACATTTGAAGTTTCTGGTTGCAGTGCTGAATCTGCCTTCTTGGGTGTACGTGGAGAAGCAATTTTGGGATGCGGTAATGGAACCTGATTTGGGTTAGGAATTTTAGGGGGGGTAGTAACATTTTCCCTCTCTGGCCTGAGCAAGGAATTAATCACGGGATGCGGCAATTTTGGGGTGGGTAATATAAGGGGGGACTTAACATTTTCCACATCCGGTGGAGGCATACTCCATTTTGCATTTTCATAATCTAATGTCAAATTAAAAGCATGCAAGAAATCGGCACCCATTAAAAACGCGTGGGGTACCGCAGGAACAATCAAAAAGGAGATAAGCTTGGTCACATTATTTAATCTAACTTGAATCGAAATTTGTCCTAAAACTTTCGAACATGCCCCGTTAGCGATATTGATTCCATAGGTAGATGAAACTTCATACTTCAACAAATTTTTTGACTTTAAAAAATTAATGCCCTTTTGGCCGATAAGGCTGTTGGTTGCCCCTGAATCCAACAAGGATAAAAAGGTTCGGTCACTGACCGATACTTCCAGAAAAGGTCGATTGTCCTGAGGCTGCATTAAAAATAAGTGATTCTCGTTACTCGCATCTGACGTCGAAAATTTTCCGAAAGTAATAGGGAGTCCAAACATATGACAAAAATCGGAACCTACAATAAATGACTCCTGCACGTCCGGTGCAATTAAAAAGGGGATGTCATTAGTTTTATTATTAAAAGTTATTCGAAAGACCGCTGTTCCGATAACAGGTGAATCTGATCCGTCAGCAATTTTTATTTGATGGACTCCGGCCATTATAATATGTTGGGCGCGTTGTGATTGTAAAAATTTTAGGCCATAAGCCCCAATGACTGAATTCGTGGCGCCGGTATCTAGGAGGGCGGACAAGTCCTGATTGAATAAATTCAATTTTACAAAGTATCTATTTTCCCGTAATTTAAGTGAAAACACAGGTTCCAACGCGGGACCGATATCATTAAAAAATTCCCGAATATGCGATAACCACATTGCCCAATTATTTTTATCGACTTCAGACTTAATCTGATAATTTTTATTGGTTTCCAAAGTAGGTACGGTAGATTTAAAAAAGTTTTTTATTGTTTTTAGCCACGTCCTCCACGTATTGCTGTTCACGGTAAATTTAGCTTTATTAATTTTTAAATTTTTTTGCTCGATATTTTTTAAAGTATCATTTAGTTCGCTTGAGGCGAGAAGGAGTTGGCGCTTGACCCCCCGCGACCTCTTCCACGAGTGGGTCGGGTAAATCTGCTTGTCTCCGGGGAGTGTGTCGATGGTGGGTTGCTCAAAAGAAAGTCTGCGGCTACGGGTGCAACTACTTCCAACGTGCCGCGGGTTCCGTTTCCCGAAGGCGTACATCGAGGGCATTTAGTTCTGTAAACATCGGGATACCCACAAGAGTAGCAAAAAATCTTACGCTTCAATGAGCAATCAGAATATCTATGATTACTTTGATTGCAGTTCCAACAGATCAAATTTGAATCGTTAGTGGCATTCAAACTAGATTTTACATTAGCAACATTTAAATTTGCGGTATTTATTTTGGCGGTAATCGGATTGGACATATTTACATTATCGGTATCTGAATTATGAACGTAATTTGGTGCAGATAAGGATTGATTTATTGCTGGCTCGAACTCGAGTTCGGCCATCTGTTCCGATAAGGCGTCAAGAGATTTCGTATGAGAGCGATAAGAGGAATTCCTAAGTTTTAATTCGTGAATACGTTTGCATTTACTTTTTAATTCTTCTAAAGAATTGTATTCGGACGCAATTAATATAGATGCAAAATAAGGATGTACTCCTCTCAAAATGACTTGAATTAATTCGGGTTCTAATACTTGACGATCTAATTTTTTTGAAAGGGATTCCACATTCGTAAGGTACGCGAAAATATTTTCACTACCCTGTATACTATTTTGAAATTGGCGTTCCAATTGAACTTGAAAATCTGACGGTAAATATTCCCTTTTTAATAATTTAACAAATTCATCCCAATTATTAGCTTTAGTTTTTGCATTCCGGCAGAAATCAAGGGCCTGTTTACTGAAAAGATCATAATATGCGTCATAAAGATTAGTTTTTGTGGCTGACCGTGCGAGACGCAAATCTTCTATTTCCTCCAAAAAACTAACAATATCTCTTGGATCGTTGTGCCCTTGGAAACGAGTGAAGTTCCATTTGTATACCGGCACAAATTTATTATTGGAGGGAGGGAATATAGGGTCCAATGGTACACTAGCTGCTGCTAAATTTAATCTTTCATTTTCCAACAAAGTATTTTCAAAAATTACTAATTGAGCGGTCAGGGATTGTAAAAGCGCATGTCGATCCGCCTTAGCTTTTACATCGATAATTTCGATACGTTTTCTTACATGCATGATTTGATTTTCCACGGTATTTATTAACTCCTCATCTAAAGTTTTTCTAAGATTAATATTAATTGAGTCTATTGACTCTTTTAATTGTTGGTAATTTGTTTCCCAATCGAAAGGGTTTAATTTTTGGGGTTTCTTTTCCTTAATGGCAATTTCTAATTGAATCCTACGTGACGTTAAGGTTACCTTGGGTGCAATATTTCTACTTAATAATTCGAAATTAAGTTCGTTACTCGATAAGCAATTAAAATCCATGATGAATGGAGACTGTTGTTATTGTGCTATAAGTTATATTGACACCTGCAGCTGTTGCAGATAACTCGGAATTTATTATTGTTATCGCGACGACTTCCGGTGCACGTGTATAAATTTGTCCAATATTCTTACCCACATGTAAGATTATTTTAAATAAGATTTTAACCCCGGTCGTTATTGAAGTTAATGATTGAATTTCGAAACGTTACTTTTGATATTCAAAATTTGGTTTTCGCCCCCACGTTTTTGGGCGCCAGTTGATACGTTTGTTTTTGTCGACTTTTTGAAATTTAAATAAACGCGGAATGCCCTTATAGATGACGATAGCTCAGCGGAACTCAGGGCGTGTATCTTTATTAAATAAACCGCAAAGTCTCTATGAGAGCCGAAACGAGGGCGTCCTCCAGCAATCCTCACACACCAAACCCACTTACAGAGTTTTCTTACAACTGAAAATAAGATGGTTATACAAAACAAAGACATAAATAATAACCGGTATTTAATTTTTAATGAAAGGTGTACACTAAAACGTTGTACCTAAACACATTACAATGTTGTCGGCAAAAAGATAAATTCAGAGAAATCACGGGTCGACCACGGATCAAGAATAATATGCTAAAACTATTTGGACTAAGCGATAAAATAAGTATTATAAGTAATACAACAAACAATCCTCGTACATAAGTTTTAGACAAAATGTACCGGCCTTCGTACTGGCACAGTATCAATGGTATTCGTAACGAAATTGGCGAAACGTCTTTATCAATTTTTAATTCGAAGCACTTCACAAAATTATTTAAGTTAGTACTCACATTTGTTGTTATCGGATGGTGAACTTCGGTGGGTGAAGATGTCTGGAGTGACGGTATCTCTCGGTATACGTGAACGTCGATGCGCTCCGGGGAACTGCTTTCCGATGTCACGGTTGGTGTGGGTGAAGCCAGAGTCGAACTAACTCGAATGACCCGAACGGTATATCTGAACGGTAGCCAGCGGTAATAATCAACAAAGCAACAAATGGCCCGTAACGGCAACGCTTGAGCGTAGCAAGCGGTAGTAAAACTCAGCAAGATAAGTTCCGATGCTGACCCAAACATGGACCAAAATTAACAAAGTGCACTACAGAAGTTACAGTCCGCAAAAACGGAAAACACAATCCAAAATCTTAACGATAACTACCAGCACATAAACATACGGCCTATGCCCTGAACTCTCACGGATCTATATAAAAGGCGTCTTATTGCCGCGATAGTTCGCAATAGAATGCCATGGTTCGAGCGCTCCCTTCCACTCAACCATCGCGTTCAGGGGGTCTTGCCTGTTCAAACCTGCAGGAAAGGGTACGCTGTCTTGCAGCTGGCCGCCATAAATAAAACTTTCAGACCCACAAAAAATTGGCTATCTCGCCACATTGCACTAAACGTAACAAACAGCCCGGTTGCTAGGATGGTCCATTTGTCCAACGCTTTAAATGATGTTACCAGCTTCGATCTATCTAATACTTCGCTCCCAGAATTTAAAAAGATCCTATGGAAGATTGAATTTTCTTCTCTCTGAAGTTTTTAAGTATACTGTAACTCTGTTTATGATCATATAATTATGTGAATTCGTTATGTAATAAGGTTAATCCGTTAATAAATAAATAAATAAATCAGTGTGATCGAGACAAAAGTTGTCTCCTGAGATTTTTGTGATTTTCATATTTTGTATTTTGAGAACAAATTAGTGATTTTTGTTTTAAATAAGTGATATAATTATTTATGGATTTGAAATTGTCCCATCTTCTGGTCAAAGTTAGATATTTTTGAAGAGTGATTTTTGACCTAGATAAATAATTTAATAATTTGATTTGGATGTTGCATGTTATTTATAAAAAATTATACTTACTGAATTCTTTAAAGATATGCTCGAAAGCATCGGACAATATAGTGAAAACTTCTAATACCAAATTATGTACAGATTAATTTTAAAAAGGGTAGGTGCAAACATTGTTTACTTTAATAATACCTGATATGAATTAGTTTTTCTGCAAGTAAACTGCTATAAACTGGTATGAATAGCAACAAACAATAAATAAAAATCTATAAATTTTGCATGACCAACCCAAGTTATTTAATTTCGTTTAAGCGGTTTGTGTATAAAAATAACACTGCGTTTTAACTCTGTCATGTAAATCAAATATTTATTAAGGCCTTACAGTAGTTTGTTCAATAATAACAAAAGAAAATGTGACGAGGGAAATTTCTAAAACCATTATTAAAATACTACAAATTACACTTTAATTATAATTAAGTATTCAAGTTTTATTACAAAAAAAAAGAAATAATATCTTTGTCTGTTCAACAATAAGCAAACAAAATTTTATTGAATTATTTAGTAACTATAAAATACACACTGTAGTAATTAATTATTATTGTGAAAGAAATGTTGAATTTATTTTGTAAAAATTGTATTTATATTTAAAATCCAAGATGAAGCTTAGCCTGTACAGATTAATAATAATTAATTATAATAGTATTAGCAAAAAGAATATTATTTTTTCATTAAAATCTAGTATTAATGGCTTATCCGTCCTCTATAAAAAACACCAACCATAGCAATAATAAACAAAATACGATAATGAATTAATGTAAAAAGGTAGTTAAAATTGAGTTACTTATCACGAGGGTAACTTATCCCGCATCGATAATACCTGCCATTTCAAATTTAAAAGTTTTTTAAAAATTGATTTTAAAATTGCAAAGTAATAAATCGATAATAACAAAAACCGCTTTTTAATAAAAGTTTTCGACATCCCAACTTAATTAATTCTTTACTCTATTAGTTCTACCACGTTTTATGAAATTTGATCGTTCAAAAATGTATGAAGAATGTTTAAGTAAATTTCTTAACAACGTAACATGAAGCTCTTAATAATAATTGCTTTAATAAGTGTAAAATTTTGTTGTTCAAGATTTTCGTTCCATTTCATCTACGATAATTACTTTAAATTTGTTATTTTTTATTCTTTTGTTATAAAAATCGCAGATTTCCGGACTTTAAAAGCTTCCAAATGGGCTTGATTGGATCGAAGCGATTAATTGAATTTCGATAGCTATATTTACATAGGAATTAGATTGTAAAGACCAAATTCATGTTTGTTCCAAGAGTAAAAGGGGAGTTTAATTACCTAGAACTAATGTAGGTAAGAATTTTTGAGAATAATAATAATTGAAAAGCTCTATTATTATTGTGATCAAATTATTGTGTTGATGTAATTGGGTGGTTATTAAATTCCCTAGGTAAATATCTTAGTAATTTCATCATTTATACATACATAATATCGCCAAGTTTAAGCCTAGTTTGAATAAGGGCGCATGATTTGTGGTCGGAGGTGGTAACTGCTCTGCGACGCCTAGCGTACCGATTGCCCTGTGGGAAGGGAAAATCCTCGGCACGCACCATGGGCGACGACCCACGGCGTCGGTTCGACATATGCCGTCCAGCAATACTACCCAACATTCTGAAACAATAAAACATTTTTAAATAAAATTTGTAATTAAATTACCAACCAAGTTTCCTAAAATATAACATTTTTTATCAAAAAATAGTGAAAGTTTATTTTAGTTTTTTGAGTAGAAAATCAGAAGAAAACTGATAAAAAATAAAATAAGCAGTTTGAAATCGCGTAATATATTTTTATTTTTTATGTAAATTATGCACCTATGTACTTTAAAAGTGCAATTTAAATCATTGGCAAATTTACAAAAAAGTTAAAATTAAATTTAACCTCTTCATAATGAATTAAAGTAATTAAACTTGTTGTATTTCTTAGTAACACTTTTAATTAATTTCTTTGAAGTCGCTTGATCACTGCCTTGGCAATTTTAAAATTTTCGAAGTGTAAGCTTTCTTTAATTTAACTTTTTAACAAATATTAAAAAATTTTTGATAATGTCAAGTCAAAAATAATTATATATAATTTTATGCACTTAAATTCATCAGACGTTTTAATTTTTAACTTTATGCTTCGTATTGTAACTGACAAGGATGAAAATGAAATTAATAAAAGCAGAATATTTTCTTTGCTTCGAAGATACCCAACATTTTATCTTTTGCTTTTTAATTATTTCTTAAAATTAAAAAAAATATATAATAAGTGCTTTTAGCAAAATATCGGATGCAGTGGGGAAATAATTCCTTAAATGTTCAAAACATTTATTTTTATTTATTTGGGTATACGCATGTCACCTAATACATAATTATATGATGATAAAATCTCGGCGAAAAGACTTGTATGCTAAAATAAAAAGTCTAAAGAACACAAAAATTGTTAACAAAACAATATTTAAAACAGTTGTTAGGGAGCAATCATTAGACCTGCGCTTTCTATTGGATCCAATGAAATCTGATAAATTGTAGGCCCAAACTAAAATTGTAAATTTTTGCTTTTAAGATTTTTTAATAATAAATTATTAAAACATAAAAATAATTATGGCAAAACTCACAGATCGAAAGCTTATACTATTGAGGTGGTTGATAATAAATTATAAGTCAATAGAAAATAAATAAATTTGATCCTGAATAATAAAATAAAATATTAGTCGGATTTCGTGGTTTAAATCCACTGTAACACTGTAAGTACAAATTTTGCAAACCCTTTTCCCCTTTTCTACTTACAATGTATAATTATTATTATATTTGTAAAAACTTGTGGCATTTAGTTCAAAACAGTATGGAGTGCATTAATATATATGTGCATATAGGTAGTATGTGCAATAAATTAGTTTACATATATGTACGACTGATTTAATAAACGTTCGTTTATTCAGCCAATTATCATTGTAAATATTCACTGTTCTGTAAATTGTATCAATGCACAACATAAAATATTATATACGTAATTATATATCTATAGGAACTATTGGAATGATTGAATTTGATAAAAATATTTGTTAACATGTTTGATTTATTGTAAATCTGTTAGACTCTCTGAAAAAATAGAACTCCTAACCTTTTGTTCTGAGCTTCTATTAATTAAAAGTTTGCATCGGATATATACAAGATGTCCTCAGAATGTCAAGATGTCTTATAGCGTGTTTTTATTTAGGAAAAAATGACACTCAAAAATAGCAGATTTACTTAGACTGCAAATATTTGAGCCGATCTTGTCATTAAAAATATCCCCGGATGAGCGGCCCCAACTCGAAAATTACAGGTCTATCGCTTCACTCATTAAAGACATTCCTGTCTATTACTCGAAAATTGCGGATCTAGAAAGATAGGATTACTGTTTTTAAGTTAAATACAGTTATAATTAAGTATTAACGCATTTAATACTAAGCTAACAACTCAGATTTCACCTACAGGCTTATGAGAGCCGTTTAATTACTATGTTTAACGCTTGTATTGTACTGCCAAAAAGAGACAAAAAAACACAAAAATAAGGTGATTTTTGAAATCTACAGACAATTTATTACTTTTGCACATAATCACCAAATCTTTCAAATCATTTGTTGTAGCAAACAATCAACTTATCAATACTGAGTGGGTATTTTTGATAGAAATTTTTTGAAGTAATTAGTTGCGGCGCCTTCGATTTCCTCTGTTGAATTGAATTGTTTGAATTGAAGAACCACTGCATTGCTCTCTACTTGGTAATCGATCCAAATATGTACCACGGATCTTCATTAATCAGCTCGTCCTTAGCGCTCTTTGTCGTGAAACTGGTCTGGACAGTTCACAAATTACATCACGCTACCATCTGATTGCCAATACACTGCTTTTGATGAATTTTCGTCGCCATTTCATTTTTATTTTATAATCATTCGATTTTTACCCAAACGAACTTGTTCACAATCGATAAAAGACTAACCAATAAAAATTTCGTCGCTCTACCGTTTCACTGAGCGGAGAGCTAGGATCGTTAAACTTAGATATAAAACGGTTCTTGAAAATCCTAATGTTTCTTAATCTTCTTCTTAATATATAAAACTCAAAGTTTGTATGTATGTATGTCCGTCCCATCAAACCAATGGACAGATCAACGGATAATCGCATCTACTGATCTACTGAAAAAGGAGTTTCCAGATCATTCAAATATTAGGAGGTCATGGCGGCCGGTAGGCCGCTTGACCTGCTAGTTTATTAGAAAATTAAATAATTATTAATAGTGAGCATAATTATTTGTCGGCATTAATTAATATTGTTTGTAATTGTATAATTCTATAACACTGTAATTAAATAAACAATTTGTTATTTAGTTGTTTATTTCTTGCAGATTTCTAAAATAATATTTCCAATATTACTAAATACATAAAACTTCTATTACTAAGCGCAGCTACTTCTCGGCTTTGTCCAGCACAGCAGGTGACATTCGTAGGCCATGCCATTTGCTATAAGCTATAAGCTCACCTCTTATATTATATATCCATCGTTGTGTGATGGTTGTGGTACCTTTGATGAAGAAGTTTGTAATATTTAAGTACCAACTATTTGTGCAACTACTTAGTTTTGAAAAATAAGCTTTTCATACTCGTTTCACACAATAATTTATTTTACTATTGTTTGAATCACAAGCAAAAATATTTTTTATTTAAACTATTATATAGTATTAATTTAGAAATAATTTTTGTTTGCAATAAGCGGTTACATACTAGGGTTGGTAGCTGTCCTACCTGTAACAGGTATATATAGGCATAGAGAATATTTATAATTAATTATTATTTCTGGAATTGCCTCTTGAATGCGCATATGTGGAAAAGTAAAACGCGCAGTGTGTTAAACAGTATTTTTCTACACTAAGTGCGGAAATAACTTATTTTACCTTACTCAAACGAATATGGAAAAGTTGAATTTTTTTTCACCTGAAAAAATATTAATATGTAGATATAATTTTTATATTTTTATACACAAATTATATTTTCATTTAACAATTGTAAATTCATTAAACTGCATTAAGTGCAATTCTTTTCTACACTGATAAAAAAAAAGTTTTAAACCAAAACTTTTTATGTATTGTCTATATACAATGCATAAAAATTTTTGAATCAAAATTTTTCGTTTTGGTTCTAAAAAGTTAGCTTTTGCTTCAAAACGAAAAATTTTGATTCAAAACCTTTTATGCTTTGCCTATATACAATGCATAAAAAGTTTTGGTTCAAAACTTCTGTTTTATCAGTGTATTAAGGCACATAGTAATAAATTCAACTCATGCTCAAGGTGTCGTTTGATGGAGTTTGTAGTTTTCCCAAATATTTCTTCTGTTTTATTCTAAGTTCAAGTATTTTATTATTAGATCCGAAAAGTATTATCCTACAATATACTCCCCAAATAAAAATTTTATTATATAAACAAAACCGGAAAATGAAATTAATTAAAAGTTTTTATAATTTGACAAAGGGAAAAAGTAGATTATCCGAAAATATGTTGATTATCTTACTAAATCAGTGTAAAGAGTGAATTATTTTAGAAAAACATAATATTGTTACAAAACAATAATGATTATTATTTATATTTGATGATTCTTATAATAATTTATGAATTATGACAACCTGTCATTATTTTTTAAATACGGCTGAGCCTGCAGTATGGATCGTTCTAGGAACCTATAGAAATTTATAGAAATTCCTGAAAGTTTGAGGAAGTTTCTAGAAATATGCATTTGGATATAAATAGCAGACGATTTGCTGTGAAGTAAGTCCGAGTTCGGACTCGGAAATGTAAACATAAATAACGTGAAAATAAATAGTAGTGTAAATAAATATACCGAGTTTTACATAAATACAGTGACTTGGTTTAAATAAATATTGACTTATGTGATTGTTAATAATATTGCATATTATATTGATAATATATTAATAATTAATAATATTAATAATATATAATATATTAATAATATATTAATAATATTGTTTAAAATTAATGTTAATACAGTAGAATCCGCTTAATGTGATCTCGGATAATGTTATCAGTCGGTTATTGTGATCATTTTTTTTTGGAAACCAGCCACTTTTTCTTTCTTTTTTTTCTTCTATTTTGTTCTAATCCAAGTCTTCTAAAATTCGCCTTTTTCTAAATTTTACTAATTGTTATCTGTTATCAGTTATCAGTTAATATTAGTGAAATATTAAATATTAACCTGCCCTCAGGGAGGGGTACTCTCCCCACTGCTGTGGATTATGGTAGTGGACAGCCTCATACGACGCCTTAACGAAAAAGGTTTTTATACCATAGGATACGCAGATGATATGACCATACTGCTTACTGGCAAATTTGAAAACATGATCTGCATGCTAATGCAGACAGCTTTCAAAATACTGGAGGAATGGTGCACTGAGCACTCTCTGTCGGTCAACCCGACAAAGACGGAGCTTGTTCTGTTTACCAATAAAAGAAAGTTACCTGGCATGACAATGCCTAACTTAATGGGGACTCCTCTAAAACTGGCAGACGAAGTCAAGTATCTGGGAATAATACTTGACAAGAAGCTAAACTGGGGAAAACATTTGAAAACCAAAGTTAGCAGAGCAAGAATGGCTTTCTGGCAGTGCCGAAGGGCGATGGGACGGTCATGGGGCCTTTCCCCTAAGATCACCCTCTGGCTCTACACTGCGGTGGTCAGACCTATGCTCTGTTATGGTGCACTTGTCTGGTGGCCCAGAACCAAACAGGTAACAGCAGCATCCTCTCTACACCAGATTCAGAGACTAATCTGTCTGGCTGTAACGGGAGTGATGCGCACTGCACCCACTACAGCATTGGAGACCCTTCTCTGCCTCCCACCACTTGATCTTCATGTGCAGGAGATGGCGGTTAAGGCTGCTCTTAGGCTGCGTAGCTGGGGGCTATTGAACCATAGGCGAGGAGCTGTGGGTCATATGCGGATTTTAGAGGACTACTCAATTAGAGTACCTCTGCTGCACCTTGAACCTGACAGAATCTCCCCTAAATACATATTTGACAGGAAATATTTATATTATTTTGATATTGACCTGTTGAATCCAACAGAAACCTACGACTATGACATATGTCTATTCTCGGACGGTTCCAAAAACAATGTTGGCTCAGGAACAGGCATTTTCTCTGCTGAACTTGACCTAAACATAAGCATACCGCTGGGCAGGCACACATCAGTTTTCCAAACGGAACTTATGGGTATACTGCACTGCGCAAAAATAGTCCAAGATAAACTTATCTGCGACAAAAACATTCAGATATCTACAGATAGCAGATCGGCACTTGTGGCACTGAGGAGTCACAAGGTCACATCTGGTCTGTTGCTAGAATGCATTCAGACACTAAATGAGATATCTAACTCAAATGTCATTTCACTTTCGTGGGTGAAAGGGCATCAAGGTAACGAGGGTAACGTAAAAGCGGACGAGCTGGCAAGAAACGGCTCCAACAGCCTTCCCTGCGGTCCGGAGCCGATGATTGCACCAGCTGTCAAAACTATCGATACCCTCCTAAAACAACACATCCTAAAACTGCATTCTTGCAGATGGGCAAAAGAAACTGAATGCAGACAAGCAAGGGCAGCGATCAAAGCACCCTCTAGTAGGCATTCAAAATATTATTTGAAACTGTCCAGAGTCAATCTACGGACAATTGCAGGGATTTTAACTGGACACTGCAAACTGAACAAACATCTCAACACAATGGGACTTGTAGATAACCCAAGATGTCGGGGATGTAATACAGCAGACGAAACCGCGGAACATGTGCTCTGTCACTGTCCGTCGCTAGCGTCAATTAGAGGTGCCATGCTAGGGGACTTCTGGCCTAACATGGCCAGAATCAGCAACACTCCGCCTGCCAAGATACTCGAATTTATCCTGGCGACAGGGTGGCTTGAGGACTGACAGGACGGAGGGCCGCTGCATTCGGAGGCAGTACAATGGGCCCGATTTAGTGGCCTAAGTGCGTGTGGGGATACCTCCCTACCCTCCTACCTAAAATCCAGAATCCAGAATATTAGTGAAATGTCCTTGGTCCCGAAGTGATCACATTAAGCGGATTCTACTGTATTAGTGTAGTTATTGTTTTATTGTTGTTAACTTTATCCGTACATATATTTTAGCCCTTTAGCAATTAAATAAACGTTTATATGTTTTGTTACAATATTATATTAAAAAATATTACTGTGCTTTAAAATTTGGTTTATTTTAATATTTTTTGAAAATCATAATAAACAAAATCATATGAGCAGTTTGGGTAAAAAAAAATATTGAAAAACAAACGCACAAAGTATCTGCGATATTCTGAAGTAGATCTTGTCAACATAAGTCTCGTTCAAGCAGTCATAGAAATTTTTCCGACTTAAAATTTGTATATGTTAAGGTCAATGACGTAAATTGGGCATTAACGTTAATGGCCGGCCAATGACGTCAATGCCCATTTAAGTAGGCCATTAACGTCATTGACCGGCCATTGACGTCAACGCCCGTTAACGGTGGGCAATGATGTAAATATTTTCATCTGATTATAATATTTACGTCTTTGGCCGGCCAATGACGTTAATGGCCAAAATGGATTGGACAATGATGATATTATAGAATAATTACTATAAGGAACAGCAAAATGGCGATCCACTTCAACTAGGGACAGTTATTTGTTGTTTACACATTTTTCCGTGTAAATGACAGCAACTCAAGGCCTCATAAGTGTACACAGATTTTTAATTAATTTAGACAAATGATCATTTTAGGGTAGATCCATGATTTGTAGTGTTTGGGTCAACCAAAGTGGCTCAAAGAAAAAATTAATTAAATTTAATTAATTCATTTTACGATGGAACCTTGATTTGCTGTAGTTGAGCTAGCAACTCAGTGATAGAATATAGAATCTGTAGAATAGTAATTTCATCATTGTCCACCTTGTATTGGACATTAACGTCATTGCCCAGGCAATGATGTAAAAACCACATATACAATTTGAAATGTCAACATTGCCCAAAATGCATGGTCATTAACGTTATTGTCCGGCCATTGACGTTAATGGCCGAATGCTCAACATTGACCGTAATATATATAAGTATTATGAAGAAGTCTTAATATTGAATATATAGTCTTTAATAAAAATATTCTAATACATTTTTTATAAGGATTAGGTATAAAAATTACAAAAAAACTATGTTTTTTAACTTATATTTAACTTATTTATGTTTTATATACTATTTGAATGTTTTATAATTTTATTTAGAATAAATTGTATAAATGTGTTTTTTTATGGTTGGTAATCCACAAATTTTATATTAGGAATTATGATCTTCCATTGTATTTTGATATTTTGCTTGTGAAATTGTCTATTTTTTTGTAAATATCTATTTATTGTGGTATTTGTAAATATTTTGAATTTTCTGGTTTTCCCGTGGGCTAGTTCAGGTTAGATCAGCTAGGTGGGGAAACCAGGTCTTTCCTCATCAAGCCGCATGGTAGGTTGAGACTAAATTTTGTCTTTCAGTTATGACTCGTTATTTTGATTTGAGATTAATATTTTGAGAAAGAAACTAACAATTTATTACACATGATCGATTTATGAATTTGGGAAATTTTGTTCTAAATTTAGGAATTTAAATTAATTTAATTTTTAATATTGTTAGATGTAAACCAATTTTGTGAATGAGAAGAAGCAAGAAAATACAAATAAAAATAAAATTAATGCATCGAAAATTTAGATAACAACGTATAAACTGGTCAATTGCAACTAAAACCGTTGAAATTGACAAATTATCCGAGTAAATGGCACTCAACACGAGTTTCTCGACAGTCAAGTTCCCATTTCAAACGCCGAATGCGAATTTATTATTTTCTTAATTTTTTCGAGTACATTTTAGATTTCCATTAACTATTTTTCGATTCCATTACTTTTATATTTACGTTACTCTACAGTAAATATCTTCAAAATTTTAAATGGTTTTATTGAATGTCACTTTTATGGAAAAACGAAATATAATATAAAAATTGTAAGCTAGTAACAACACAATGAAGAAACCAACCAAGTGCACGATTAGTGGGCAAAGAAATGTTGTGCCTTTGAAAATCGGTTCTTTTAAAAAAAAGTAAAAGTAAAAATATCTACTAGCAAAGTAATCCACCAATTTAAAAAATATTTATAAATCTAAAAAGTTAGATGTTTTGAAAACTTATTTGAAATTTATATTTAGTTTTTACAAAGCTGCCTACTTCAGTTAATAAAAAGTAAGTAAAAAAATTGTAAATGAAATCTTATTTTTATACTTAAAATAACAATAATTATTACAGTTTTTGGAGTAAATAAAAAACGTTTTCTTTTAAGAAGAAGCTTTTTTGGTGGAAAATTATGGAAAAACTTGCGTTTTGGCGTGTAACACGCCACATAACTGAAAGCATGTAACAACGGTCGTATTTTCGACAGAATTGCAAGCTTTATAATCGAAATTCTTGTAGTTTCGAGAACTTGTCAAGCTGTCGCTTTCATATTTGCTGCTGTTTAAGCCTTTTCTACTTCCTTTAGTTTTGAAATGCATTGTGTTTATTACTTCTGATGGTGTGATTAATTATTCGTAGAATACCAATTTTTTGCATTACGTTTAAAATTTGAGAGATAAATTATTTCTTAATAAAATTTTGGATTCAATTTAAAGTTTTTAATTTAATTTAAATCTGGAATTTAGTTGTGTATATAATTAAAGGTGTATACAATGTATGAAGTCCTCGATGAATATGTTACCTATTCCATTACAGTGAACTACAATAAGAATATTCAGTCGACACTCCAAGACGAGATTACCGCACTGAAACAAGAGTAACATGTGTATGTTTCTGATGCCATTAAGAGTAATATATCAAAAGAGCTTAATAGTATAATAATAATTAGTAGACAGGTATTCGGATGGAAAATAACTTTTCAATATAACATTAGAAACATCTTAATTTTTAACTTGCTGAGATGCTTTCCTTATAGTTCTTTAGTGGCGCCCATCTCTATTTTAAACTTTCTGATCTAATTCACACTTTATTTAATATATACGAGTATAAGTAGAACTGTAAGTAAACTGCAGCGATGTTGAAAATGGAGAATATGCCCTCGTACGGATTTAACAAATTCCAATTCACAGATTGATCATTCCTTATATATTGTGGAAATATTATTTTTTCACTAACAGAAACGTTTACATTAACAGGTCAAATGTAACTCACTCTCTCTTCATCCATTTTTAGAAATAATTCAGATGAGTGCACAAATATTAAATTATTTCTTTAACTTGGGTGAAATCAAAACAACCACACAAATTAATGCTTGAAATTATTTAAAATATTGAAATTGCATAGAATATTTTACTAATGAAGATGTAAGAGAAGCAGTAGCTATTTCAAATTATAAATTTTTACAAAAGATAAATACGAAAACGCGTAGAATGAGAAGATGGATGAAAATATCTAACTTTAATGCCGTATTATTTAATCTGAAAGTTTAGAAGTCAATATTATAAAATATAAATAACTAAGTACATGACATTTTCTTTATTATCGTACCAGGAATTAAAAATTGGAAAAATTTGGATCATCTAGAAAATTATTTATACAGTTTTAGATTATAATGACATTTTCGCTTAAAGTCGTCAATGTAAATTCCAAAAGTGTAATTTTAGACTCAAACAAGATGCAAAACAGAATTATGCATCAACCGGCCGGCCCACACAAAGTTTGCTGTTTAACCGCGGGTTTAGCGTGCCGACACAAATGCTTTGTGTGGTAAGTTTTTCTTTTAAGTTATTTTTCCTCATATTTATAAAATAAAAAGCAACTTAAGAGAAATTTTCAAAAATTGTATTCATAAATCAACTTTATGGTTTTTACAGTTACAAGCTGTTTTTGATTGAGTTTCCCGCTGACATATCAGAGGATTAAATACTTTGATTTGATACTTTGTACTTGATGTACTTGATCTTGCACAGAGAAATAACATAAAATTTTACCAAATAATTATTTTATATAGGTATGTATATAACTATAGCTACTTAAATTTCAGAAAAATCGTTTTCAGAAGAAAATCTTTGCAAACATAAAAGTTTTAAATTTAATCAGTTATCGCTAGTTGAGCAACAATTTAGCTGCATCAATGGTTAAACAAATTTTTCAAAAACAGTAAAAAAATAATAATTGCAAATCATTCAACTGAATTACAGTTTTATAAAATTTTAACGACCTAAGATTGTTTATAATATTTAGAATTAATTTATATGCTTATATCTATACTAGGTACTTATTATTTGCATTTTCCATAATAAATTAATATTTGTATAGTAAATTTTCTATAGCTCTGAGAAGTTGATTAACCTCCACTCGTTTATTATTAATTGTAGTCATTCCCAGTTTGCGTTTTTTTGGTAAAATTTTTTGCACAGTACTTTTCCGTTTCTTATTCGACAGGTAAATCTTTTATTGTTAACGCTTACTATTGTATTTTATTTTATGCAAATCCTTCTTTTTTGTATTCTGTAAAACTTTTCAATGTTTTATGACTTAAAAACACTTGTTGAAATTGTCATTCGGATTCACTACAAAGATGTTCACATTGATGGTTTAACTGTTTTAATGTATAAAACATAATTTGAATTTCATGAGGTACATAATCTTAATATTAAATATAAAACCATAATTCATATTTGTAATAATGATTTATAAATATAATAAGCAATTTCAATTTATTTGACACGAAAATGCTTTAATGCAAAAAAACAAATTATTGTGTAATTATTAGCTACTAATTCTATTAGAATTATTTATATTTCCAGATGATCAGCAATATTTATTGTTTTTATTTATTTATTATTAGGTATTTATTAATCCATAATTTTTTGAGTTTTGTAAATTTTGAAAAAAAAAGTTGAAAAAAGACAAGGGTTTTTGTTGTTGAGCCAGTCGTAGATGTGGACGTGACAAGAGCTGGACACGTAAAATCGTGTAATTGCGATTTATTTGAGTTTGATTTGTGAATAAGTAACAATTATTTCTATTTACGTGAGTACTATTTTCATTATATTGGATTTTATAGTTTCAAAGTTTGAACAAAGTTGGACAACTGAATCGATTAATTGGATTGGTGTTTTGAATGAGATTGAATAAAATTAATTAAAATTTGTAGAACTGGGAAGTGACTTTGGTTAAAATAAAATAATTTGTAAATTTTATAAAATATTTTCTAACGAATCACTTTAATTTTTAAGAAATTAGATATTTTTGAAGAATTTTCAAATATATCAAAGAAATTCTCAAAAATTTATAATCATTTTCTAGAAATTCCAATTATAAATTAAATTTTTATGAAATAAAATCATTACAGAAAATTTCAATGATTTCCAGAAAATGCTAACAATTTTAAGGAATACAAATGATTTCCAAGAAATTCTAATAGTTTTTGAGTTACAGAGGAATAAAATGATTAATAGTTTTATTATAAATTTATATAAATATTTTAATAGAATAGATTCCAAGTAGTAATTTATATAGAATTCCAAAACTTATTATATTGTAGCACTACAGGTCTTGTAGACCTGTTGAATATTTTGGCATTTAATACCTCTAAGATGTTGCCAACATCTTGTGAGAGAGACACGGTCGAAATAGTCAGCCGTGGGAATAGGTTTCGATCCCGACTCCGACATAGCAACTACGACTAAGAAATCTTAATTGTTACCAAAAATATTAATTGATTTATAGAAAATTTTAAATTCCAATGAATTCCAGAAACTTATATTAATTTTCTCGAAAATACAGTTTATTTTATGGAATATCAGAGATTTTGAAGTTTAAAGAATTTTCAGAAAATTCTAATGAGTTTCGTGAAATTCTTATAATGTTCAGCGAATTATGATTCTACGGAAATTACCATAAATTATAATGTGTTTCCATTTATTATTAGAAAATCTTAGAAATTATCAGAAATATAAAATGATTTACAAAAAATTTAATGGATCTCTTATAAATTATAATCATTTTCTGTAAATCACGATTTTTTTAAAAGAAATATCGAAGATTTCTAAAAGAATTCAAATGATTTATCAAAAATTCCAATGATTTCAAATTGACTTTAAATGATCTTTAGTGAATTCTAATAATTTTTAAGAAATTCTAATAATTTTTAGTGAAAACCATTGGTTGCCTTGAAATATTAATGATTTTATAGAAACCCTAGTGATTTCCAGAAAATTATACTGATCTATTAGAAATACCAATCATTTGCAAGAAATCTTAAGGAATTAAAATCATTTACAGTAAATTCTAATGATTTCTAAGAAATTCTAATGATTTTCTGGATGTTCCAATTATTTTTAATAAATCTTCTATATTTCTAAAGAACAGCAATGATTTACAGACATTCCTATAATTTCCAAGGATTTTAAATAATTTTAAAATCTAAAATCTAAAATTTTAAAATAAAGTATTAATAAAATAATAATAATTGTTCTTTATTTATCATAAGATAATAATTTGTATCAACTGATGAAAAGAATATTTACAAAATTTCTAACTATTAATTATTCAATTAAATACTATTCAATTGTATGTACCTCGAATGTACCTGAACACCCCCTCGAATGTACCTGAACCTTGCCGTGGTGAAGGCGCTTGCGTGTTTTGAGGAAGCGGTGGGCGTGTACCTGCTAGGATTCGAGCCAGGGACGTAAAACTCTCTCGTGCTCGGTCTGTTTTGTCAGGCTGGCTCGGGCCGGGGTTTAAAAACCTTTGTGCTCGGCTTAGCTTGTCAAGGAAACGGGATGACGGCCACTGTGAAGAAACCAGACGAATACAGGTACCTGCGTGTTTGTGCCGTGCTAGGTAACCCGTACGGTGGGATGAAGGGGTCCTGGTGGCTGAGCCAGCTCGGGGGCGGTAGTAGTTCTCCTGGGTCTGGCAACACTCCACTTTGGCCTGGATTTCCACTCAAACGGGCGGTCAGGACTAGTCCACCCTGATCAATCGGCTGTGCTGTTCCGTTCAGTAGGACGAGTCCTTAGGGAAGGATGTAGTGTGCAAGCACCGCACCTTTCCGAGGACTATATCCTCCGAGTAGCCCTGGCGTCGATTTTCGGCGTCCCCAACGTTGCGGGCTCCATGGCGGGTGGGGAGCTCTGGCGGATAAATATACTAAATTTTCTACATCGCAGAATTTAAACCCAAAAAACCAGCTGATGTATCAGCTACTAACCAGCAGATGGGTGCATCTTCGAATACCCCGTCTCAATCTGCAGATGCGTCCAATAAGGACACACTGCAAGTAGCGCCTCTTTCCGGGACAGACCTACCTCCCAAGACTGGCAGAAAAAGGATCTGCGGAGCGGAGATAAAACGTCGTAGGAAAGCCCGCCTGGCAGCAATGCAGTCAGGCGAGGGCACCCCGACAAGCAAAACCGCACACGAGCAGGCCAGGTTATCCAAACCACCGGCACGTGACGACGGTGTTAACATAACCAAGCAGCTGAAAACCGAAGCTGCTAAAAAGCGACTCCGATCTCGGGACTCCTTGCCTTCACCGTCGAACAATCAGGGGAAGAGGGCAAAGCCGACTTCCAAGAACAAGAGTTCAAATCGTGTGGGCAATGTCACCTACAAAGAGGCCGCTGGAAAGCACCTCCGAGTAGCGGTGATAGACCGCTCAAATCCCCTGGGCAAACTCGATGAGTCCCAGGTGACCATAGTGGAAAATCACCTCACCGCTGCACTAGATGCTTTTATAGCAGCAGCGGGAAATGAGGGAAAGCTAGCACCCACCTTCGACGGGTTCTATCACTCGGGGCAGATCCTTCGGATCGTCCGCAGTGACCAGAGCTGATTGGAATGGTTGCAAACAAGTATAGCAAACCTGCGGCCACCATGGCAGGGTGCTAAATTGGATGTAGTCCAGGTGGACAACTTGCCAAGGCTGACTAAGGTCACTCTTCAAGGATTCCTGGGGAACCAGAACCCACTGAGATGATCACACGGCGCCTTGCTGCCCAGAACCCCTGGGTTAAACTGAAGGAATGGTGCGTCTCCCACGACGCGAGCAAGGATGAGCCGAAAGGTAAACTCCTTGTCTTTGGCCAGGCAGACAGGGCCGCCATCAAAACAAGAGTGGAGAGGTTGAACTAAAAGTTCACCTCTTTCAAAGTTAAGATGCAGAAGTTCGATGACAAATCTGCATCCAAGTAAACTGAAACAGCCACCTTAACTGCCATGGAGACGGGCGAAACCCGGCAACGGAGGCTGTGAATGTAGAGAAACAATAAACCCTCCAAGGTAGGCCAAATGGCTTCCTTGGTAGTGTGAAGCTTTCTCCAAGCAAACCTGCAGCATTGTCAGGAGGCAATGGCAATACTATACCGCCACCTTGACAACTGCAAGGACACTATTGCTCTAATACAAGAGCCCTGGTTAGTAAAATCTTCTATAAGAGGTTTTACAAAACTAAACGGGACTATGTTCACAGGTAGTTCCAGCAATATTCAAGCCAACCTTTTGCCGCAGTACAGCGACTGCAACCTGACAGCAGTTTGGACGAGCTGCGACTTAGGAGATGGCCCAAAGGATGTCGTTTTAGCGTCCATCTACCTCCCAATCAATTCGCCGGAACTACCACCTCCTCGAAAGATGTTGGATCTGGTGAAGTATTGCGAGCAAGAAAAGAAACACCTCATCATTGGGTGCGACTCCAACTCCCGTCATCAGGCATGGGGCAGTAGAGATTGCAACAATCGAGGTAAGTCTCTATTAGACTATCTTATTGATACAAATTTAGTAATACTTAATCGCGGAGATATCCCTACTTTTTACGTGTCACCCCACCGCAACTCGGTGATTGAGATTACCGTGGCGTCATTAAGCATTTCAAATTACTTGAATGACAAGTGTCCGACCAACTGACAATGTCAGATCACAGATGGATTTTCTTTAAATTAAAGGCTTAAGTAATTGAACCCAAGCAATATAGGAATCTTAGGAATGCGAACAGGATGGTCTTTCTAGATCACCTGTCAACATCCATGGATTCTGAAGTGTTGAAGGGACTTTCCAACAAAGAAGAGTTAACAACTACTGAGGAAATTGAGATGTATGCTACTGAGCTACAAAACTCCCTCATAAACGCATATGAGCTGTCATGTCCGCTAAGAGCGGCTGGACTGCGGGTTCGAGCAACGCCCTGGTGGTGCGAAGAACTCGACCAGCTAAGAAGAGCGACAAGAAAGCTCTATAATAAAGCTCAAAACTCCAAGAAGGACGACCACTGGACAGCGTTTAAGGTGCACCGGTCACCGGAAACAACGCGAGTCTAGGAGAGCCTTCTGCAGCGATGTTGAGACAACCACCGCTGCGTCTAGGCTAAACAAGATCATCGCAAAAGATCCATATCAGCAGCCCGGCAGCTTATGTCGAGAGGATGGGTCATACACAGATACCCTTTCACAATCTGCCGAAATACTGCTACATACACACTTTCCCGATAGCCAAATAGTCACCGATTTCGATTGGACTGACACCGACAGAGGCTGACTGGGAAATTGCAAAGAAGGTTGTGAATAAGACCAAAACGGCATGGGCCATTAAATCCTTTAGCCCCTTCAAATCGCCCGAACCTGACGAGGTACTCCCAGCCCTACATCAGTGGGGTCTGGATCACCTACTCAGTCATCTGGTGCGAGTGTTCAAGGCGTGCATTACACACGGATACACACCGAAGGAATACCGTAAGGTTAAAGTTATCTTTATACCCAAACCAGGCAGAGGCGACTACTCCCTGCCAAAATCTTATAGACCAATCAGTTTGACTTTGTTTTTCCTGAAAACGTTAGAAAAACTGTGCGACAGAGAGATACGTGATACGGTTCTGGAACACAGACCATTACACGTAAACCAGCATGCGTATATCCCTGGGAGATCTACTGAGACCGCTCTACACAAGGTGGTGGAGCGCGTCGAAAGATCACTGGGCCAAAAAGAGTCCACCCTAGGAGCGTTTATTGACATCGAAGGGGCGTTTGATAAAACCACCTTTGAAAGTATAAATGCAGCGCTAGGCCAGTACGGTGTTCCCACAACCATTTCCAACTGGATCAGTTTTATACTGAAGTGGCGAGCCGTGGAGGTATGTGTCAGCGACATAAAGTTCAAAGGCGTTGTAACCAGAGGCTGCCCTCAGGTAGGGGTACTCTCCCCACTGCTGTGGATTATGGTAGTGGACAGCCTCATGCGACGCCTTAACAAAAAAGGTTTTTATACCATAGGATACTCAGATGATATGACCATACTGCTTACTGGAAAATTTGAAAACATGATCTGCATGCTAATGCAGACAGCTTTCAAAATACTAGAGGTATGGTGCATTGAGCACTCTCTGTCGGTCAACCCGATAAAGACGGAGCTTGTTCTGTTTACCAATAAAAGAAAGTTACCTGGCATTACAATGCCTAACTTAATGGGGACTCCTCTAAAACTGGCAGACGAAGTCAGGTATCTGGAAATAATACTTGACAAGAATCTAAACTGGGGAAAACATTTGAAAACCAAAGTTAGCAAAGCAAGAATGGCTTTCTGGCAGTACCGAAGGGCGATGGAACGGTCATGGGGCCTTTCCCCTAAGATCACCCTCTGGCTCTACACTGCGGTGGTCAGACCTATGCTTTGTTATGGTGCACTTGTCTGGTGGCCCAGAACCAAACAGGTAACAGCAGCATCCTCTCTACACCAGATTCAGAGACTAATCTGTCTGGCTGTAACGGGAGTGATGCGCACTGCACCCACTACGGCATTGGAGGCCCCTCTCTGCCTCCCACCACTTGATCTTCATGTGCAGGAGATGGCGGTTAAGGCTGCTCTTAGGCTGCGTAGCTGGGGGATATGGAACCATAGGCGAGGAGCTGTGGGTCTTATGCGGATTTTAGAGGACTACTCAATTAGAGTACCTCTGCTGCACCTTGAACCTGACAGAATCTCCCCTAAATATATATTTGACAGGAAATACAATATCCTGTTGAATCCAACAGAAACTTACTACTATGACATATGTCTATTCTCGGACGGTTCCAAAAACAATGTTGGCTCAGGAGCAAGCATTTTCTCTGCTGAACTTGACCTAAACATAAGCATACCGCTGGGCAGGCACACATCAGTTTTCCAAACGGAACTTATGGGTATACTGCACTGCGCAAAAATAGTCCAAGATAAACTTATCTGGACAAAAACATTCAGATATCTACAGATAGTAGAGCGGCACTTGTGGCACTGAGAAGTCACAAGATCACATCTGGTCTGTTGCTAGAATGCATTCAGACTCTAAATGAGATATCTAACTCAAATGTCATTTCACTTTCGTGGGTGAAAGGGCATCAAGGTAACGAGGGTAACGTAAAAGCGGACGAGCTGGCAAGAAACGGCTCCAACAGCCTTCCCTGCGGTCCGGAGCCGATGATTGCACCAGCTGTCAAAACTATAAATACCCTCCTATAACAACACATCCTAAAACTGCATTCTTGCAGATGGGCAAAAGAAACTGAATGCAGACAAGCAAGGGCAGCGATCAAAGCACCCTCTAGTAGGCATTCAAAATATTATTTGAACTGTCCAGAGTCAATCTACGGACAATTGCAGGGATTTTAACTGGACACTGCAAACTGAACAAACACCTCAACACAATGGGACTTGTACATAACTCAAGATGTCGGGGATGTAATACAGCAGACGAAACCGCGGAACATGTGCTCTGTCACTGTCCGTCGCTAATAGAGTCAATTAGAGGTGCCATGCTGGGAGACTTCTGGCCTAACATGGCCAGAATCAGCGACACTCCGCCTGCCAAGATACTCGAATTTATCCTGGCGACAGGGTGGCTTGAGGACTGACAGGACGGAGGGCCGCTGCATTCGGAGGCAGTAAATGGGCCCGATTTAGTGGCCTAAGTGCGTGTGGGGATACCTCCCTACCCTCCTACCTAAAATCCAGAATCCAGAATCCAGACTATTCAATTGGAAATTTCCTTAACTTTTTCTTTAAAATCTCTTTCACTATTCCATGATAATTCTTTTTTAATATCGTTGTACATATTTATTCCTTTATAAAATAAAGAATTTTGTGACCACTATTGATCAGCATTGCTTGTCTTGTAATGATGCAACTCACTCCTTTTAGTTAATCTTTCTTTTAGATATGATGGTGTTTTATTCATCTCAATTTTATTTATGAAGTGCAATGTATTGTAATAAATTCTTTGCTTTACACTCATCCATTGTAATGCATCTAGCATATTCTTAATTGGTGTAGGCTTTGGTACACCTAATCTCATTGCTCGGTTTACTATAACTTTCAATTTCACCACACATGAACAATATTGAGGAACAATAATCAATATGCGGCATACAAATAGAATTGAAAATCAGTATTCTCGAGTAGAATGGTAATTTTTGGTTGATTCTACAAGTAAAACCAACCCCTTTTCCCAACTTTTTCAGTGTATCATCGAAGTGGTCACTAAATTTCATCTTGTTATCAATTGTAATTCGCAGATATTTAATTTTTTTTCCTCTTCAATTGTATCACTATTGATTGTAATTGTACTTACGGTTCTTTGATTTGTCAATAGCATCCATTTTGTTTTTCTTGTATTTAACTTTAATTTATTTGTTCGTAACCACTCCGATATTCCAAGAAGATCAAATTTAAGTTTTGCTGTGGCGGTATTTAATTATTATTAATAATTTGATGGAACAATATCGTACTGCCGTATTTGTATCATTTATGTAGATTATGAATAGTAACGGACCTAAAACGCTGCATTGTGGTACTCCAAGTTTATTTAGCAGAACTGAGATATGCACAGAATTAAATTTTACCTCTTGGTATCGATTGTCAAGGTATTTACTAAACCATCTTAATTCGTTGCCATTTATTCCATATTTTCTTTCTAAATGTCTTCAGTAATATGTTTCTATCAATTGTTTCAAAAGTTCGTTGAAAATCTAGGAACGCAGTCATTATAACCCTACCCTCTTCCAATTGCTGTTTCCAATCCATAATTGTTTCATTTAATGCCGATTCACAACTGTGCCTCTTCCTAAATCCCGACTGAGCACCTAGCAGCAGATCATGCTTTTCGATATATTCATTTAGCTGATTTTTAACCGCCATTTCTAATACTTTCTCGTAAGACGGTAGCATGTTTATGGGCCTATATTCCGAACATTTCTGTGTATTTTTACTTTCCCCATACGTATACGTATGTATAAGGGAAAGTATTGTAATCCACTCAAAAATCAAAAATCGAAATTTTTGAATTAAAATGTTCCTTATCATGTCCTGATAAGTTTTTAATGAATTTTAGTTGGATGTTCGTCTGTGTGTCTATCTGTATGTCTGTCTGTATGTCTGTCTGTATGTCTGTCTGTATGTCTGTCTGTATGTCTGTCTGTATGTCTGTCTGTATGTCTGTCTGTATGTCTGTCTGTATGTCTGTCTGTATGTCTGTCTGTATGTCTGTTTGTATGTCTGTCTGTATGTCTGTCTGTATGTCTGTCTGTATGTCTGTCTGTATGTCTGTCTGTATGTCTGTCTGTATGTCTGTCTGTATGTCTGTCTGTATGTCTGTCTGTATGTCTGTCTGTATGTCTGTCTGTATGTCTGTCTGTATGTATGTCTGTATGTCTGTCTGTCTGTATGTCTGTCTGTACGTCTGTCTGTATGTCTGTCTGTATGTCTGTCTGTATGTCTGTCTGTATGTCTGTCTGTCTGTATGTCTGTATGTCTGTCTGTATGTATGTCTGTCTGTATGTCTGTCTGTATGTCTGTCTGTATGTCTGTCTGTATGTCTGTCTGTATGTCTGTCTGTATGTCTGTCTGTATGTCTGTCTGTATGTCTGTCTGTATGTCTGTCTGTATGTCTGTCTGTATGTCTGTCTGTATGTCTGTCTGTATGTCTGTCTGTATGTCTGTCTGTATGTCTGTCTGTATGTCTGTCTGTATGTCTGTCTGTATGTCTGTCTGTATGTCTGTCTGTATGTCTGTCTGTATGTCTGTCTGTATGTCTAATTGTAGCCAATTTTTAATTTTTGGAACAGGTACAACCGTACTTGTCTTCCGATTTATGGGAAATCGACCCGTAGTTAAAGATTCATTTGTTACACTCAATAACGTTTCCCCAATAATTTAAAAAGAATCCAACAATATTTTACTCGTAATTAACCCGCTGGTTGAATTGGCTTTCTTAACAATTCCATATAACGTCTCTAGAGTAAGTGATTCAAAATGAAAATCTGCATCGCTTACATCATTGGTGTTTTTTGGTTCTACAAAACATCCTGGGGGGATATTTTCATTTAGTTCTTTAATGCTATCAATGAAGTATTTATTGAAATTGCATGCGATTTCATAATCGGCGTCAAGAGTTACACCATTAAATTCTATATAATTATCAGTCTGCTGTTCGCAAACGTTTTCACCATACTATGGCAACATCAGGCGATGAATTTGAAAGAAAATTAAGAGATAATTCTTTAAGTATTGTTCGGGGTGGTGATGGCAACACTCTACATGTGTTAACTTAAAAATATTCTAGTTCTGAAAAGTGTTTAGTGCATTTTTTGGGTTTTATAAAATATTGATTTTCTAAAACAGTTATTTGCTTTATGATTGCTTTCAAACAGTCCCAGATTCTTTTTGGGATCTTTAACATTGTCCTTTATTTTATTCTCAATATATTCATTGTATGTGTTCTTCAATTGTCTGGTGTAGTCATTCCTTTCTTTTTTTATAGTCAGTCCAATCCTGTTCACACTTTGTAATTTTAGCCTTTTTATAGTATAAATCTCTTCTTGTCTGTAAAGTTTTTAAATTTTTGTTATACCACATGTTGTTATTATATATTTTAATATTTTTAGCACAAGGAGTCATTAATTGTTTTACTTAAATTTAACTTATTACAATTTCGTTTATCTCTAATACATTTTATTTCATTATGACTATGTTTCAAGTTTGGGTTGATCCTTGTTATAGCCAGTATCTCATGATCACTAATCTTTGGACTAGCCAAATTAACCGCTTTAAAGTCAAAATTATTTGATATGACTAAGTCTATTAAAGTTTCCGATACCCTGGTCATTCTAGTAAAATCACTAACTAATTGTTTTAAACCAAATGAATTTACCAACTAATTTAAACTTTTACTAAATGTACACTGTTTTTCCATATCAATGTTAAAATCACCCATAATGGTGCTAGTATATTCACCCTCTACAAACTCATCTAACCTTTGCTCCAATAGGTTTAAGAATTCTGCATGGCTTGCATTTGGGGAATGATATATAATAGCAAATTTACTTTTTTTTATGCCCTTCTTTACTATTATTCCCAAACCCCAGTTATTGTTTTCAAATTCATTAAAACAAATTTCTGATTTAATGCAATTTTTATCGTAAATTATAACACCTCCTGTGTGTCTTGAATGCGAATCACATCTTAGGCATTTATAACCATTAATGTTAATTCCAATCATTTTATGAGAATTTTAATGACCATCAGTAAATTGCAAATAATGTATAAGAAATTCAAATAATTTTCAGGGAATTATAGCAATTCTCAGGAAATTCCAATAATTTATAAAAAATTTCTATGATTTATACGTAGAGTATAAATCAATTATTTATAAAATATATAAAAAAAATCTAGAAATTCCAAACAAATTAATTAATTTACAAATAATTTCAGATTTCCACTAAATTAGAATGATTTTCATGACATTTCAATTACTGAATTATAAAATTCCTGTTCTAGAAGATTTAAAAGTAGATTAATAAGTGGAATAAGTTTTAATAAAAATTTTCTTTAATTTTCAGAGATTTCGAATGATTTCCAAGATATTTCATATAATAATATTTAATGAATTCCTACAATTTCAAGAGAATTTCAATGATTTCTAAGAAATTTAATTGATTTCTATAAATTACCAGAAATTTCAGGAAAAGGTATTATGAAATTATAACTTTTAATAATTAAATTAGATATAGTCATCAAATCATCACCGAGAAAACCGGCACAACTCGAAATTCACTCAAATTCACGCGATTTGCTCCAAACGTGTGAATTTCGAGTTGTGTCGGTTTTCTTCCAAAGCGGCGATATGCAGTAAGAGTAATGATAACAACGGTAAATTTTCAGATCCTGTTTGTCACATCAACAAAATCACAATTTGTTTAGAGGTATTAATTATATGGGTACTTCTACAAAACTCAGGTAACTTGATGTGTTCATATGTAATTTAGGCAACTATCAAGTATATTTAATAGTTTTTATTGATACACGAAAACAAGTACTATAAGGCTATAAATTATTGTGAATTCAATTGAAATAAATAAAATTTACTTGTCTAAAATGTCAGTCCCTTGTCCTGTTACCATTACATATTTTGACATTAGAATGATCATATTTTTCACACTATTAGGTTAAAACAGTTAGTTTTATTTTCAATATACCTAGTCGGTACATAAGTTCTGTTACACAGTATTAATTAAATTTTTAATGTTTCAAAATAATGAATTCAATTATGATATATACTGATTTATTACTTAATATATAAAGAATACATTTTTAATATATTTACTCAAAATGTCCTCCTTTAGCCTTTACACAAGCCTTTAAACGCCGTGGCCAATCATCAATTGCGGCACGGACGACTTGTAACGGTATCGATGCTGCTGCTTTCACCAAATCCCGCTTCAGAAGCTCGATATTTTTATGAGACTTACTACAAGCCATGTTTTCAAGAACTGACCACAATTTATAATCCAAAGGATTCAGATCAGGACTTCCAGAAGGCCATTGTTCTGCTGCAATAAACGCAGGTAAATTTTCTGCTAGCCACCTTTGGGTTGTCTTAGCTTTGTGTGCTGGTGCAGAGTCCTGTTGGAAAACCCAATGGTTTCCTTGAAAGAGAGAGACGTTAAGAGGCTTTACCACGTCTTCTAACATTTCTTGGTAAATTGGTGCCGATGTTTTAACGCCTTTTTCACAAAAGTGAAGTTGAGTAACCCCTTCGTAGGATACACCCCACCAAACCATCACAGATGCTGGATAATGGCCTCTTTGAACCCTCGGAATTTTTTCTGCCGCTTCTTTAGAGCTGTGAGCATAAACACGATCGTTTTGCTTATTAAATTTTTCTTCGACGGTAAAAATTTTTTTCATCGGTAAACAAAATATTTTTTCAAGATTATTATTACCGTGCCTCCTTAATAGGGTTTTCGATCTCTCGTGCCTAATTTTTTTTAAAGCTGTTGTTAACCTTTGTCCTGTTGCTCTACGAAAAGCCCCAAGTTTTAGGTCCTGCCTCAATACGCGAGACACGCTTTTTTTTGAAATTTGCATCTCCATAGCAATAATTTTTTGTTTTCGCAGAGGATTTCGTCGTATTCTTTCACGCACTGCTTTAATCACTCGTGGAGTTCTTATGGTACGAGGACGTCCACTTCTTTTTCTGTCAGCTATTGCATTTGTATCGGAAAACCGTTTTATAGCACGACTTACAAACATTTTTGAAATTTTTAACGGCTTTAGCAATTTTAAAATTTCACTATTTGATACACCACATTTATGTAACGCAATAACTGCTATCCGATTTTCTTTCACACCCCAATCCATGTTGCTGGTTGAACTCAAAATTTTTAACTATAGTCTGTACAAGTTGCCAAAAGAAACGGCTTTCTAAATATGTAATTGTTTTCCACCCTCTGTAATCTTAAGCTGTAAAATCTAACGGTTCTTTACAGGTAACAGAATTTATGTCCCGACTAGGTATTTTAGGATACTGTCTAAAATGTAAAAAATCAATAGAACTTAAATGTAAATAAATAAATAACACTATCTTCTTAGTTAAAGTCGCGTACTCAACATCGGGCATCAGTCTCTTGTCACATATAAAAGTTTAAAATTTGTGGTAATTGATGAGGTTGAAAACCTAATAATCTGTTTAACATAAACCAATATCACTTGAAGTTAACGCTAAATGTCTGTATTTGCAAGTAGTAATTTTTGAATCATTGGTATTGGCATGATTCTGTAAAGAACACGTGTTGTGACGGTCAACATATCAGTCCCTTGGTGAGTAGTTTTGGTGTAATTTATTGGATTTTTTTTTAGATCATCGTTTATTCCAATATTCTTTGTGTAACTTAACATTGTCTAACGTAAAGATAAACAATATCTAGTTTTAATCAAAAGTTATAGTTAGTTTTTCAAGAAAATCATCAGTCCCTTGTCGTCAGTCCCTTGTCGTCTTTATTTATTTTATATATATATTTTTATATTTATTTTATTCTTCTATTACAATATAGCAGAAATTTTAAAAAAAAAAAGAGAAGCTGCTAAGGGTCGGTTGATTAAAATTGTTTGCATTCTGCGGGTATGTTTGTTTTTGTATGAGGTTTATAAATATTGTCTATTGGGCCTACTCGTATTTATTAATAAATAAATAAATAAAATTGAATTAGTAATAAATAGTTCATTTTTTTATAAAATTGTTATGTTTTGTCAGTCCCATGGGACCATATTTGACGAAAACCTCAATTTCTCCCAAAATACTTTATAAAGTGACTGTTCCTTTTACACACAGTATAACCAACCCATGGTCCATCAAAAAAGTTATGAAGGAACATAATTTGAGATAAAAAATATGCAATTCAAAATCAGAAAAAGAACTCAAAATAAAAAATTTTAAGTAAATTTGTGGTTTTTAGTATGTATTTATGGTTAAATTCAAACAAATATAAGAATAATACAATACTATTAATATTTAATCCAGACCTGTTATGTGTTAATTGTCTCTTTTTAAAATTTTTTGAATTTTGATTTTCTACGTATTGTATTATTCTTATATTTGTTTGAATTTAATTCAAAATCAGTTGATAAGTTACCCGAGTTTTGTAGAAGTACCCATATCCCCAAATAGAATGTGATCCATTTAACACATTGAAACATTACTGACATTCTATATTATACTCATTATAATGAGTATTCTCTAGTATACTCTAGGGGTCTAGGGCAATATATTATTTTCGTTAAATACATAGTTAAATACAATAATACAATAATTAAATACATACATAACTTCAAATCTTAAAAGTCAGGCAATAATATTATGTGTTGCATATTTTTAACAGTTCTGTCGCGAATATGCATTAGATAACAATTATCTAACATTAGGTGTTTGTGACCTTACCTTATTGTAAATGATAATAATATTCACATTCGGATTTAAATTGGATACATCAGCGTTAGCATTTGATCGTCTTAACTACTAGGTCAATGACCATGATAATATTTATTGTGAAAACACAGGCATCGATTATTCTAACAGGCTATGGAAACCTATTTTTTTCTTTGAAGGTTATACATACAACTCTTAAGTTTAGTATTAAAGTTGTTGTTTACAGAAGGGCAAAATTTGGGTTCTGTAATTCACAGCAAATTTCTGTTGCGCGGTTGCTGAATATTGTTAATTTTTATTTACTTCTTAATTGTTTAAGTTACCCTGATTGTAATTCACTTTTCTATGTATTTACATTATTATTAATTCATGCGTTCACATGCATTCCCGAACCATTTTAAAAATAACAAAAAAATGGTAGCGGCGTAAACTGAAGCAGAATAATTACATGACAGGTATGCAAAAACGTTAAAAGATGTGAAAATTGCAATAACTTCGTGGATGACGACACACAATCATGAAAATATAAAGAAAAATTAGTGAAACGTTAGAAAAATCTATACTAATTTTAACTTTCAAATTTCCTTCCTTATTTATAAATTAAATAAATCACGACAAAAAATTTTATTGGGAATAAGAATTATTTAGATGAAAGGGAAACAAGAAAAGTGTTGGCAATATAAGAAACTTGGGAAAATAAATTATACATGCCTTGCACGCCTCAAAAAGCAAGCGAAGGGTAAAATCTATAGCAAAATCTTTGATATGCTAAAATAAGGATTTTCGCAGGGGAAAATGATTTCATTTATTTGTATTTTTATAAAAAACTAATTAAGTTTGGTGAGTGAGTAACTGCAAGAAATCAATAAAAACTAATTTATTTTAATAGTTTAATGTGTATTTTAAATATGGTTCGGAATAAAGTATATAATGTAGTAAAAAGATAACAGTCGAGCACTTGTTGAACATATCTATCTTATTAGACCTGTTGCTTTTAACTTCTGTTGCAGATCTCAACTAACGAAAAGTGTACTTAAATTTTATTCCATTCTTTACGACAATTAACAGAAACACTTAAATACACTAATAAATTAAAATTGCATTTCTTATAATTAAATAGAAATAAAATAAAATAGAGAATATTTAAATTATTTATTCGGCTTTGGAAATTTTACGTTCTTCTCAACTTTTAATTACTTTTAATTTTAAC
The DNA here is from genome assembly GCA_949152465.1 of Cantharis flavilabris. Lineage (NCBI taxonomy): Eukaryota > Metazoa > Arthropoda > Insecta > Coleoptera > Cantharidae > Cantharis > Cantharis flavilabris. The sequence goes on from OX424436.1 coordinate 15,230,078, forward strand.
AAAATTCTTCATGGTTTTCATCTCAAAAAGTATTTTTTTCAAATGTGAAAAAGAATGGACGGTTTGTAAAGCAGTCGATAGATTGCCGCTGACATAATTTATTATCGAAGAAAGCAACTAATGGCTCACTATACCCGGAGGTCTTGAGCTCCATCGATTTAGTTGTGTCAGTTGATTGACGGAACGTATAAGTTTACAAATCAGTTCACTAAAAGCGTTCAGTCTGAAATTTTTCCGTTCTCAATTAAATTAATTTTATTGTTCATTAAATATGCTTTAACCTCAATTGCTCTGGATTTAGATCCAGAATTTAGAGCGTCTCCTAATTTGATATTAGGATTGGTTATCAAATATTTCCAGTTGAACGTGAAATTTTATTTTTTTCCATTTTTCAATAAAGGAATAATGAATACTGCAGATGGGAGTAGTTCAGATTGGTTACCTAATAGATGAATGAAAATGCAACATATTTTTTACAAAATATCCACAGAAAAACTTTTGTTTTACGTTTTTTTTACTTGCAAGTCTTCAATAATTTCATATTTCGAGGATTATACCATACAATTTTATATGTAATGTTGATTAAGCCGAGACAAAGCGTAATCTTCTCTTGAATGAGTTGACTCAGTTCATTGGTATTACTTTTATTAATTTGTAAATTAATCTTCATGAAATTTTGCACAAACATTCTTGCACACCACAAAATTTATTAACTTGTAATTTACTTTAGAATAAATAAGTTTAAATTTAATTTCACTTCTGAAAATTTAAATTTTAGTAGGAGAACTTTTTTACTCTATCCAGGTAATGTCACATCCTGAAATGCTCCTCTTAATTTTTAACAATAACAAGCTAAGGTGACTCAGCTTTGCATGTAGACCACGGTAATGTAGTTTGTGTAAAAATGTACAGTTTGACGTAATGGCATCGCCGACCTGTTAATTTGATAGAGTATTAATAATTAATACTGGGAAATACTTTCTACTAACTAAATATTATAAAATGCATCTGTTAAAAGAATAACAGGATATCGGGACAAGGTAAGTGCAATCAGATTACAAGATATTTTGATTGCTTCGGCATGTACGTAAATGGGAACTTTAATTAGCGGTAGTTACGTACATAATTCTTACGGCATATAGCACACCATTAAGATATTAAATGTCACTTAAAGATCTATATCGCTAAATTTTAAATTAAAAAAAATTTGTTTACAGTGAACTAGTGCAGTTTTGTTCTCTTTTAAAATGCAATCAATACTGAAACCAGTAATTAACCTTATTTATATAGGTTTAATCTTTTAGTTACTACAAAGTACATATTATGTGTTCCATGTAAATTTTAGAGGTGATTAAACTTCTTGTATACAAGTGCTCTTTTGTTAAATGACCAAAGTTTACAACGGTCTTCTGTGGTAAACTCTACAAGCACTCAATAGTTTAAGGGCAACTGGGACACTTTAGTTTCTACTTCAGACTCAAAATTGGTACTAGTGGTACTGACATGTTACATTGCGTTAATTAACGCATACATTTTGTTACTATTTGTGTACTATTTAACGCAGGTTTAATAATCCGTTTTTTTTCTTTTTTTAATTCCGACATTGTAAAAAAATGTAACAAAAACAAACTTTAATCATGTTTAATTTATAAATATCAATATAGCTGTTATAGGGAAATTAATCAAATATTGCGTAGCGCAGACAAACTTCGTTAAGTGACAATTTGAAACAAATTTTATTGAGATTTAAATTTATCTTTGATCATCCTGATATTTTCCAACAATTTTGTTATTTCACCGAAAACAAATTATTATCTATAGATACTAAAACGTGAACCGATCAAACAAATTTCGAATAGTTTCAAGTTTGTAAAGTACCGTCAAGTATTCGACAAAGTGAAAACTTAAATTTTCTCTATAAACATTTTGGGGTTTCAATTTTATTACATTTTACTTTATCGAAACAGAATTTCTAAAAAATGTATGGTAATTTTATAAATTATCTTGTAAATCTATTTTTGAAGTATTGTCATCGATAGTCCGCATCGTCAGGAAAACGCTTATTCGAGGAAATTGATTTCATCCTTCGGTTCTGACAAAAAAAATATAACCGGGGTTAATCGTAAGAAGACGAAAAGGTAATTCGGTTTTAAAAATTATTATTAGTCGAAATAAACGCTTTGTAATAATTTTGTGTGTAATTCCAAAGATTAATTTGAGGATCAATGATGATTAAACTAAATTATCTTAGTTGCGAATAATTGTATTTTCTGCAAAATTATTATCTTACAGGTTATATTGTTTGACAAACCATTACAAGTAATTACGTCTGCGAAATGTGCATTTTTATAAACATCAAATGTAATTAAATTCAAGAACTGCTGTAGGGAATCTACTCTGTTCTTTAAATGCTTAAGATTTTAATTTGTATTTTATTTATATAAATTGGTTATCGATACCTTTAAACAACAGTTTAAATGTATTTACTTAGAATTTGCAGAAAACAACAAACTTTGAAGTAAAAATTAAATTTATTTTCTTTTCAGTTTTTTTCTTTAATGGAAACGCACCTGTAGCTGTGATCAATTACTTTCATCGAAAGATTGTATTGTTGATACTGATTTTAAATGCTATTCTACGTAAATTATACTTTCTTAAATAATTCGAAACTTCAATCCGATTACCAATTTATTATATTAGCGCAAAATTTAGATCGCGAAATTGTAAACTGTTTAAACCAGAATTTAGAAAATATTTAATATTTTAATTTAAGCTGAGCAAATGACCACTTCGGTCTGCTAATGCCTTTTTAATTCAGTTATCCAACTCTTCATTTACACGTAACCAAATTTTATAATAAAATTTAAATTTCTATTATCAATTCATACGGGATTTACATGAAATAGTCTTTCGGTTAATGAAAAAGTGATCGATTACTTTAGAGAGAATATTCTCTTTGTCCAAATTTTAATATTAATATTCTGCATTCTCAATTAAGATCAAAGTAGATTATTTTGTAGAGTTTCAGTTTCATATGAAATAATAAGTTCTTTGTTAGAATCAGCAGTTTAAATAAAACAGCTTTTTGTACAATCAAAACAGTTATTCAGAAATAAAATTAAGCTCATTTTTATTTTGAGTTCTAATTTAACCCAAACTTGTTATTTTCCAACTCATTTTTTATATTTGGAAATGTCATTATTGTAAACAATAAAGCTATAATATTTTTTCATTAGTATAAATTATTATTAATTTGATGATAACAAAAACAAACAATACGAATTATTAATGTGGGCTATTTCCTATCAAAACATCTATTGTTGTACTTTTTTATGCACTACTCTGTATACGGTCGTAAAACAATTGGCAATTTAATCAATATTTTTTCAAAACCAACTTTCTAACCTGGGGTGTGTGTGGAAGGCTTAAAGCCGCTACTGAAAGGTGGGCAACCTGTGAAAATCAAATTTAACGATGTGAGGAAAAGGGCTGGTTGGAAATCGACTATGTTTTCACTATTATGGTAATGTAAAATAAATTAATTGTAAAATAAATAGAAATGTAATCGATTTCAATTGTAATTATTTAAGTGGACCTTTCATTTAGAAAATTAAAAAGTAAAACAAACAAATTAAGTTTTAGGTACGCTATATTTTTGTTTTAATCAATTTAAATAGTCAACGTAATGAAATTGTGTTTCGTGAATAATTACTTCATAAAATCATGGTCGATGTACTCTTAAATTTTATCTTGAAAATTAAATGACTTAAATTGAATTTGGGTTGTTATGGTAACTCATTAACATTTGCTTCCTGTTAAGTGAACTACATAAATTATTCTAAAAGTTATCAAACCCTTAGTTTTGATAAAATTTGAAAATAAATTAACCACGATGTTAAGGAATGGGAAAATTAATTGAACTTTTTTTAAAAAATTTATTGCCTCAGATAAACGTACTGACTTACTTTCAATTTAAATGTTATTGTTTTTCGAGATAATAATCGACGGCATTTTTTGTAAAATCAATTTTCAACTTATATTTCAATATTTAACCACTTTCTTTGTTTTCACTTAAATTGTATAACGCTTTTTATATTTGCTTTTACCGATTCTCTAAAAGCCCATTTCTGCTACTAATCTATTATTCTTTTTAAAATGCTGAAGATATAATGGCTACATATTATTATACATTATTCTAACTCGTAGTAGCATTTCGTGCCCTCTTGAGATTATCTTGACAATATTTAAACTAAAAACATATTTATTTTTTATATTTCGTGTGACTAATATTACGTTCAACGGCGGTGTATAATAAATAGCAATGTAAATAATCCGAACAAATTATATTCGAAAAGTAAGTAAACAACATTTACTTAAATATTTAGTTTGCTTTAACTATACATAGGTACTAAAAGCATGCTTAGAGCTGGCAAATTTTCAATTTTGTTTTTGATAGAAACATGGAAGTGTCATTTTGTGTCGATAAGTGGAATCCTCGAAGACCGAGGTTCTATTTTGTTTACTTTTTCTCTCATTTTTCATCCGCTTACACGTCTTAAATTTAATAAATTGAAAATTTTAAAAATGCTTCGCTTTATAAATTTATGCCTTATTTATAGGAAATAATTGGTTAATTTTTAATAAATGATTCTTTTTATCAGTTGCCGGCAATTGCCAAATAATGATTAAGAGGAATATTATACGAAGGTTTATTTGAATTTGCAAAATTAATTTAAAATTATTTATACATCGAATTTTATATGTCGTGAGACACAGATCAGAACCTCGCTCGCAAGATACGCTTTTAAATTAATAAACTTGTCGTACGCTAATCAAATTTTACGCAGTCTTGAATTTCAAACTTTCATCATTGACAACTACAAATTAAGGTACTTCAATTTTTACATTTGATTGTCTCCGAATAGGTTTATTGAACAAATTGCGACAACGGTAAACAGTGTTTTGGTCTATGTAATTTACGGTCTTTAGCCTAATAAATTTATAATGAAGTATGTATTTGTTTAATTTTTTTATAGATTTTTAAAAATTAATAATTCGAGACAGCATTTTAACTGTTCACCGTCAATATTTGAATGCTACCAAATTTTATAAAAATCTTAATTATCCAAATTTAATTTCTTTCTAAATTTTATTTCAGTTTGCTTTTTTATTTTTTAACTTCTGTCGCGAAGGGGTAGGAGAGTAATTATGCACAAAATTTTCCAAAATAATCAATTCAGATATTAATAACATTTAAAATTGAATTTCTAAAAAAAATTACAAAATTGTTTTTTATTCCATTAAAGATATACGAGTACTTTAAACAGAAATTTTTAAAACAATATATATACGGCAATAGTTATTCATTAAAAGAATATTTAACCAAAACAAATAGAAACATAGTTATGCTGGTTTCTAAACTCTCCCCATTTTAACATCAGATATTTATATTCTAAAATTATCTCAATTGCATTTTTTGAAAAATTACACAAAAATAATATTATACAACTGCAATTATTGAAAGTTTTGGTATTACCCTTATTGTAAATTGGAATAACTTCTGCAAGTTTGTAGGCCTTGTGGTAGTGGGAAGTTGATACCATTGACACACTCACCGAGTGGTTAGTTAGAGGTTTGTAAGAGGAGATAATAATTATGATGATTATAATAATAATTCTAAATTTACTGTTGCTTAAGCCGTTAGTTATTTTTTAATATCTTATTGCTGTTTTATTTTTTAAATTTCGTTGAACTGAAGTTTAGAGAATTTTTAATACAAATTTCTAAAACTTCTAAACTTATGTTTCAAAATGTTCGCTCAATTAAAGTTTAACCAAACCGCTCCTAAGAGAGTTATGTCAAATTCTATAAATTTGATAATTGGTAAATTTCAATAATTAGATTACAGCAATATATCAGAGAGCTACCGGAAGTTCTTTTTTAAAGTTAATATCCATAAAATTTTAAAATATTTAAATTTTAATTTACTTTAAATAGGCTATACTACTGCATTTCGTCAGTATTTCAACTTTACCACTTCCACTTTTCTTTCTCCTTAATTTCTTTATAACAATGCTGTGATCTACAATTTCCTTAATTAAATAACCATTCCATCCAATATAATAACTTTTCCAGATAATCTAAATAAATTCAACTGTATCTTTTTGTATAATTCAATTCCAATCCTTTCTACTAATGTTCTAACTATACAAATAAATTTCCAAATTTAAATTTTACTATAAAAAGTAAAAACCAATAATTTTTCTAAAATTGAAACTTTTTTATACTTTAACCAAGTTAGAGTATACCTAAATAAAAATGCACAAAAATACACGGTGAATTAATATAACGAATACAAGGAGAATGTATTAAAGAAGCTGAGGTTTCTGAGATAATATACCTAATATTTAATTTATAATATTATGAACTTTTCTGTAAAAATTAATTGTTTACTAATGTTTACAAACACCCTGTATATTACATTATTACATTAAATTTATATTAGTTATCAAATTGACTTGAATATACCTAATAATCAAGAATAATATTATCCACGTGTGTATAAAATTTTTAGATTTCAACATATTTTTAATATAAGACAATACTAATTACAAATTGACGGTTTTTAAATTACAATTACTTTAAAATATCGACTTAAAATTAGAATTAATCTAAAAATGGATTGTTATGAACCAATTGTTTTTTTGAAAGGACCCAACAAGTCGTTCGTTAATGTTATTAAATATAGTTCCAATGGTAGATATTTGGGAGTTGGTAGTAAGTTCTATATCAATTTATTATTATTCAAATAATTTTTATGGATATTAATTTCAATAGCAAAAGATGGATATGTGGGTATTCTGGAAACCTTTACGTATAAATGGAAACAAGATTTTAATTGTGCTGAACACCACGCAATACTAGATGTAGATTTTTCTGAAAACAGCAATGTATTAGGTAACTAGTTTTTTCATTATTCAAAATGTAATCTTTTTCATGATATTACTTTACTTTACTCCATACTACTTACTTTTTCAGCAGCAGCAACTAATAGTGTAATAAAACTGTGTAATTGTACAAGTGGGGAAATCTGTGGAACGATAAATGTATCGCATAACAGTTTATTTACGTATTTGTCTTTTGGAAAAAATAAAAATTTAGCCGCAGCAACAGAACATTTTTTAATTTACATATTTGATGATTACGAGCTAATCGACAGGAAAACCTATAAAGTATTTAATCTTCATCTCACACCGATTACATCTCTAAATTTTATCAATTCTTCTTTTGTAATAAGCAGCGACATAAGAGGCTATTGGTAAATCGAGTCTTCTGCAGCTATAAAAGTTTATCATATTAATATATCTCTTTTAGTATCAAGTGGAGTTCTTCGGAATATCCAATCCGACAAGAATGCTTTCCGGTCACAAACTATAGCTCTATGATCAGGATATTCAATACCTCAGTATCGCCTGATCACAAATATGTATTATTAACTTATCTAAATTCAGAAATTACGTCATGGGAAATTCTAGATGCAGCTGAACGTATTCGGCGTAATGTTCACAGCAGCATAGCATTTTTCCAAACCTATACTGGTCATAGCAATTCTAGCAATCCATTTGAAACTAAAATCAAAGCTCATTTTTGGTTTACTCCTCAGTGGAGATGGGTTATATCTGGATCGGAAGATTCTTTTGTCTATGTATGGAATTTTGAAAATGCCCTAATTATAAAACGCATTCGCTGGTATGAAGAACCCCGTAAGATATTTTTGTTTCATTTCTTCACTTAAATAATAATTTTATAAACTTTTAGAAAGCTCATCATATGCTATTCCAAATCCAATAAATTGTTTAGAATTTACGACACTCCAGCACAATGGAGTTATATCTGTATGGAAAAGAGTAGAATAGATTTAATGTAATAAAAATTGTTTTAACGAAGTTAACAAATTTTAATGTGTTTTATAAATTATACTGCTGCTATAAAAATAAACTAAATATTTATTAATTTTATAGTAAAGTTATTTTAAATTTTGCTAACCTTAGCTCTCTTGCATGTACTATTATGTTAAAGCTAGCTGCCAAAAATTCTAAATTACTTGAAAGAAAAGCGTTTGTGCATTTCTGAAAAAGGATATTTACTTTTTATAAAATTTACCAGGTATTCGTATTGCATTTGCAATATATTAACAATTAATTTTTAAAGGAAAAAAATATTATGTGACAGTGTAAAACTACATTGATTTCTCAATTATTTTGAGTCTGCGATAATATTTAGTAGGTATTTACTTTTTAAATTTCCATTTACGTAATTAATACAATTTTCAAGCGTAGTAAATTTCCCCTAGATTACCCTACGTGCTGATGAATAATTAAGGTAATAAATAATTTTTAAATTATGCCTTCGGAATTTGATTTTATTAAGATCCAATTTTGCTAATCTTGAATAATTTATTATCATCCCCTGATAATTATTGTCTTATTTGCACGAATCCAGATCAATATTAACTGTTTGATTAAATTCTGCTAATAATTCTTATATCGCAGTATAAAATCTCCGATGTAATCTGAAATTTGCATTTTTCTATATCTTACTTAAGTGGCTCTAAAATACTCTTGAAATTTAGATTTCGTTGAATACTAATTTTGTCGAATGGGCAAATCAAAAAGAAAGTTCAAACATAATAAACTACTATAGCATTTAAAAAATTGCTTAGTTGTTAACGTTAAAAACCACTTAAATTACCCTTTTAAATTGTAAACATCAAATTCCACTTTTGGTATTCAAGGTCCTAGTGGGTAAGATTAAATTTTAATATAATATTTGTTTTTAAAACTTTACCTTTTATCAATAAATTGGTCATAATTTCCATGCTGTTGCTCAAACAGCCAGCGACCAAGTCAAAACGAAATCGCATTGCTGTATAAGATACCAAAAAAGTTAAATGTACTCCAGAAATGATTTTTATTCATTTACTAAAGTTCAAATAATTACTAAAGTTTCTTGTACAAAAATGGTGCTATAGTTCTGGAATTGTGACGTTAAATCATAATTAATGTATAAGGTATATCGGTTATGTATAATAGACTTTGTATTTGGTTAGTGTTAGTTAATTGACTTTGGTTACATATATTATTAATTTCTTTTATAGGTTTCCTTTGTACCTTAGAATAAAAGTTACGTATAATGTTTAATTAATTGATTATAACTTCAAAATTAATTGCTTTAGTTACTAGTTTTAACTCATTTAAATTTAGATACAGGAACGTATGTTTAACTAAAATTCCAGATTTTTTTAGTGTAGTATTGTGCAACTAACAAATAGCTAATTTAGATATCGGATATAAACAATATATTTAATAATAATATTTTTTTAATTCAAAGAGAAAAGTTCAAGAGAATTTTTGTCTGTTAAGTAATAAATATTATATTTTGATATTCTATAGCAAAGTTTCGATAAGATTTCTAGGTAGAAGTAAATTGATTAGTGACGTAGAAAATATATTTACATAACCAAGTTAGAATTTGCTCTTAGAAATTTAGAAAGGGTTCAAAAGTAAGGGCACTTCAACTAACATACGTAATCGTTTATTTAATAGTAAAGCTGTTAGCCTATGATTTCTACCAATAATTAAGGATAACTTTATTGTTAAAAATTACTGTAAGTTTACAGAGATTTTTAATGTAAAAATATATCGAAAATGTAAACTAAATATTTACTTTGCTTGTTTAACAAAACATTATGAAATAATGGGTTTTTTTCGTAATGTTTCCTTTATTATTGTTATTATGTTAGAAAAAAATTTCGCTTGCAATAGGAATTGAATTCAAACCACTACCGGAAGTTATGTTACTACTTATTATTAAATAAGTATTCGCTACTAACCTACATTAAGAGGTAGGTACTAATTGCTAACCTATTAGTCATCACTTTCTCTTTGTAATTGGTTTAGCTTTAAGGAATAATGACTTTTAGCAACATTGTGCCAATATTGTTACACATTGCTGGCGCAATATAGTTCATGATGTACCTACTTATTATTTAAAATTAAAATTTCCATAAAAATTCCGTGAATAAATACCTAAGATTAAAGAATCATAGTTAATCAATATTGCATCAATGCTTATGCTTAAATATTGGCAATAAAATTTACAGCGAAATTGTACTAAGGACTGTTCACGAAATAAAGTAGCCACAGAAAATTAATTTTTTTGCAACAAAAAAATAAAAAATAAATATCGATTTTGGCATTGAGTTATAAGTTAATATTTTAATTTTCTTATAAAAATTAATTTAGTTTTTAAAAGTCGAAGAATTAACAATGCAAACGATAAGTTCTGCAGTTAGTAAATCTATTATCGAAATTTCTTGCTAAGAAAAACACATTTCGTTACACGATATTGCAAAACGGTACAATGTGTCAAAAGATTATGTTCCAAATGTTATTAAAAAGTATGGGGAACACAATACCATGGAGAATCTGTTAGAAAGAAGACGCAAAAAAGGCTGTGTGGATCCGATATTGGACTGTAAGATTGTTTTGGAATTTCGCAAAAATCGATCGACATCAACACGAGATGTGGCTAAGAAATTAAGAACCTCCAGTAGAAAATTTTCAGAACCATAAAAAAGAAATAACTTACTAACCCCTAAATACAAAAAATTTTGAAATGATGCGCTGTTCAATTGGAAAAGACAAAATGTCGTGCTGTTTCACTAAACAAATTTTTTCCAAGAATCGCAGCAGATGCATTTTAATGAACGATAAAACTTATGTCAAAAAGGACATGCGGACTTTACCAAGGCCCCAATTCTATACATTAGAAGCTTGCGAGGATGTTTCCGGTGAGGAAACATGAATCCATGAGAATTGAAAAATTTGGCGATATAATCTTAGTGTGGCAAGCTATCTGCTGTTGTTGCTTAAAAAGTTCCAGTTTTTTTACGTCTGGCACAATCAACGGCGAAAATTACCGACAAGGGTGTATTAAGAAGCTTGGATTGACGCTTTATCGAAATCATGAACTTTTTCTGATATTTTGACCAGATTTAGCGAAAGGATACTATGCTCGAGTCACTCTGAATTTACTCTATAAGAAAAAGATCGAATTCATTTCAAAGGAAATGAATTCACGAAATTCCCCGGAGCTCCGCCATTTTGAAAGTTATTGGGCTAATATCAAGTGCGATTTATTGAAAAAAGATGCAGTTTCTAAAAGCATGAACAAGTTTAAGAAGATTTGGAACGCAGCATCTTAAAGAGTCTCAAAAACATCTGTTCGAGCCCTAATTGCAAGTGTTCCGAAAAAAGTGTGAGACTTTGTTAATTCAAAATAATTTATAAAACTAAAAAAATTTGTAGGCGTATTAATATGTAAGGAGTTGTAATTACGCGAAAAATTATTAAAAAAATTTAAGTACATATATTATTTTTGAAATTTTCTGTGGCTACTTTATTTCGTGAACAGTCCTTACTTAACTTGAACCTAACCTGAACCTAACCTGAACCTAACCTGAACCTAACCTGAACCTAACCTGAACCTAACCGGAACCTAACCCGAACCTAACCCGAACCTAACCCGAACCTAACCCGAACCTAACCCGAACCTAACCCGAACCTAACCCGAACCTAACCCGAACCTAACCTGAACCTAACCGGAACCTAACCAGAACCTAACCCGAACCTAACCCGAACCTAACCCGAACCTAACCTGAACCTAACCTGAACCTAACCGGAACCTAACCCGAACCTAACCCGAACCTAACCCGAACCTAACCCGAACCTAACCCGAACCTAACCCGAACCTAACCCGAACCTAACCCGAACCTAACCCGAACCTAACCCGAACCTAACCCGAACCTAACCCGAACCTAACCCGAACCTAACCCGAACCTAACCCGAACCTAACCCGAACCTAACCCGAACCTAACCCGAACCTAACCCGAACCTAACCCGAACCTAACCCGAACCTAACCCGAATATAAACCTTATTTAATATTGACTTATTGGCTACACTGTATTGTATAGTTTGTTTCAATTTAAGTGGAATTATTAAAAAAATTAAAAGAAGTCATATCAAATTACTTTGATATAAGGACGTATGCGTTAACATGGCTGGTGTACGATTAAAAACATCACATTATTCCTATTATTATTCCTATATTATTACAATTCTTCCTATTATTATTATAAATTTTTTTTAATAATTTCATTTAAATTAAAACAAACTTTTCCTACCAAAATTGTTATACATTATTGCATCAACATTATTAATAAATATTTTATCAATATTAGTATTTGGAATTGGCAATATTGACACACTATGATACATTATACTAGTAATACTTATCCTATATTGTAACAATAAATTTAATTTTTATTTTTATTAATTATATAATAAAAATTTTGCTTTGTAACCAATATTGTTAATTTGCTATTATGATAATTTATTATTGTATAATATACCTATTAAAAAACAATAAAATTGGTTTTTCAGAATAAAAGTACTTTGTACATTTTAGTTTTGAAAAGTGTTTTGTGCATTTTTGCAGTGTTTCTAAAATACTGTGGTTTTCTCTTTGTATTATTTAAAATGTTGTATATATTGTATGGCTTTAAATTTAAAATTTACTTAAAACAGTTAGAAGAAACATTACATAATAAATTATGACAAATGCTTTGAGAAATTTCACGTTCAAATACTGAATTATATTTCATTGTACTTTATTGTGCTAATTAAATTGGTTATTTAATTCTATTTCATATGTAAATTATAATCTTGCTATATTACATATATAAAGCTGCTTGTTATCTAATTAATATTATATAATAAATATGGAAAACTTAAAATACAAAGAAAATATTAAAAATTCAATTTAAAAATATGAAAAAAAACTTCGTAGCTACCTTTATCTACTAGTAACTATAGTTAATAAAAATATTTCTTCTACATAATTGCTATTTAATTATTTAAAGCTGGTTTCCTATAAAGCAGTTGTAAATTAAGTGCTTAAACAATAAATTTTAATTTTGATTAATGCTGCAATTTATTAAACGGTGTATTAAAATTTAATTACATTTTTGAAGATTTAGAAAGCGGTTAAAAATTTGTTGAACGCATCGCGAAATGGTTAATATGGTAAGAAAGACAAATCTTCAATGTGATTGATGTTCGCGGTTTAAATCTCGGCTCTTTCTATGCTGAAGATATTATGACATGAGATTGGTATCTACGGAGACGACGGCATCGAACAGGTGGCCGCACGCTTTCAGTATTTGGTTTGGTTGCAGCTATAAATACAGTCGAGCCGGGTCGAGATCGATGAGACAGGACGCTAGAGAAGTTCAGCTCCGGTCCCCGGAATCGACAAGAACTCAAAGCTTTCACTCCCTCTTCATATAAGCAGTTCTACTTCGTACGTATATATACAATTGATGGATGTATCATTATCTAGATTGACTTCATCCTTCGCATATAAACTAACAATAAAACTAAACTATATATTTGCTTTAATACATCCTTATCTTGTATTCGTATCATTGGTTCTCGATCTTACGTGAACAGCTTCCCAAACACAAAATTAATAGACTCGATTTTACAACTACTCAAGCACTTCTAAACAAAACTCACCAACGCATTTTCGATGAAAACTTTCAAAAATAACGTAACAACAATTTTTTTATTTATATTTCTGCCATGGTTGCTAAAATTATAAATACATATTTCATTTCGCACCCACCTTCAATCAAATATTTATGATTTATTTTGGCAAAGTTGAATTTTAAAATGTAACCGGTTAAATATTCATCAAATAGCTTCTCCAAAAGTAAATTTTAAAATAGCTTTGAGCAGATTGTGTTCGGTGTTAAGTAGAAATTATTGTATACAGGTAAGCTTTGACGAATATCTCTATAATATAAAAATAATCTTAGTTTTTATCTATTAACACTAAATAAGTAATGAAACCAAGTGAAATATTGTATGTTAAAAAATCAATAAGAATAAAATAAAATGTAAAAAAAATATTAATTTTCATTGATTTGCATAAATCGGTAAGAATTGGTATAGGTAACTTACTTTTTAAATATTCTGAAGATATTCTACCATCAATCGTATTAAAGTTCAATAATGACTATAAAACAAGTCTGCAAACTTTTTATTAACTTCGTGAAAGTTACGTTTTGCTTCCTTTGTTGCATAAATTCTGTCTGTATGTACTTGCATTATTCTGATGATATTCAAAAGATTTTTGTAAATCACATAAGCCTTTATTAAAAATTTAATTTGTAATTTCATAAACGTTAAAGCAAGCAACCGTTAGTGAAAATTCAACATCCACCTGTTGGGTGAACGGAATATGTAGCTGTTAATTTTCTTCCCCAGTATACACAATATAATACTACATTGCATTGTATTTCACAAGTTATTTCTACTGTTTAAATTTCCGCAAAGTTGTCGTATAATGCAGTCTTCACATAATTAAAACTTTTTTATTTGTTTATTTATTTTAATTATTTACAAAATACATTTTAAAAACATTTACAAATTTAATAAAAAAAATTTAAAAATAAAGTCGGAAGAATGGAAGAACATAGAATACAGCTTCGAAAAGATGGGCCGGAACAGACCAAAGACCTAATTCACGACGGGAGTGATGATGATGATGATTTACAAAGTACTTATTCACTTCAATAGAAGAGTACCTACTGAATTCGACTTCTAAAACAAAAGTTTTTGCCTGCCACCATGCCAAGAATACGATGAACAGATGAATACTAGATTATTGAACAGTGATCACGAATTGATTTCACGAATAATAAATAGAAAGCAGTCAGGCCACGGATATCATTAAATTTTCAATTTACTATTAATCCTGCCTTCAATCAAGCCCAAAATAGACTGTGTACTGCAACTCCTCTAGGCCACAACGAAGAATTTAACAAGTTTGTCAATATGTTTTACGTACATTCTACATATTTAAACGAGCATGCATCCTCAAAGAAAAACAAGCACCTGACATAATCAAGCTTCAATGCTTCTCTCACATATTCCATCATCACATCAAAAATAGTTTTGAGAATAAGCCTTGCAACTGTTTTGCCAAGCTCTACTGCTGCTATCAATAACGAACGAACTTCTGTCTCCAGCAGCAGTTTAGGGTCTAGAAGATGCTAATTTAGGTGTTCCACAAAATTTTCTGTTTTCTGTATTCTGGACAGTATTTTTGAGTTCATAAGGTATTTTCATTCGCTACCGATTTTCGGTTAAGAACTATCTTAGCCAGCAAAGAATTCAACAGTTAACACCAAAATTCTCACAATTATTCAATGATTCTGACGAAATACCAGCATCATCACAATCCCGGTTGAGTAAACTGTCAAAACCAGTGTGGGAAGCTAAAGAATTGAAAATTAAAAAAAGATTAAATGCGATCACAGAACTAATTTATGAAATTTGGCTTATTTAGAAACGCTCATCTACTCAGCCGCTGAGTGTTCCTGCATGTACCCATTGTTTTTGATAAAACTTTAATTTACTTACATAATATCTTTAGTTTGTTATGTTTTTCTTTTATTATAAATGGTATTATAGCAGGTAAATTTATATCTTTCTAATTAAATGTTAATAAATACATAATATTAACAGCAGATAATATTATATTATAATAAATATTCGATTCAGAAAATTTTGAATTATAATTTTAGTAACGCCATCACGCGGAAAAATTTTAAATTAATCAAATACGTATAGTTGGTATAAAAAGTTTTGTTTATAAACCACAGGATTGCATTCTTTTGCTGTTCTATTTTGTGAATTATCATTTCACCGCGGTTTTACGATGAAATAATTAAGAATCCAACGCAAAAGTTGTTGACATTTACAACTGTAAAGTAAATTGCGAATAGCTAGTAGCATCGTTTTTATATTTTTGATTCTATAGTTTAGTTTATTTCGCAAAGTGATGTGTCTTTGTGGATGATTTTTATTAATCGTGAATCAAGAAATGGTTTTATGGAGCATTGTCGGATTTCAAGTTTTCTCATTTAAATGCATAAATACGCTTTGTTATACATTGCAGGTGGGTCTGAATTTTATACTCCCCAGACAACTTATAATCAATTTTAATTTTGTTGAACATGTCTGAATATTTGCATTAAATTAAAAAACGCACAAATTTATAGCCAATTAAACAATTCATTAGAGATATACAATATTTATTGTATTGTAATTTAATTCAGAGTTACTGATTTATAAAACATTATTTGTAAAAATATAAAATTTTCGTATTTGATCGTGGTTTACTAGCCTATTATTTAGCTTTTCGGTAGTTAAAAACTTAGTTTCTACAATATAAAAACTTTCCCATATTATTTCAAACTTTCTTATAAAACTATCATCATTATACGGTGCCTATTTCCTGTCTAGATATAGGCACGTTAAGATCTTAACTTCTTGATGATAAGTAGTTTATCTTTTAAAAATTACATGATTCAGAAAATGTGTTCTTATATCGATAACGGCCTGTATTCGCGATTTACCTTACCGTTGGTGTCGCTACCAAATTTCAACAACATGGCGGCCCTATTGCGTACTCTTGATGTTCTTTTAAGTTTGATTCTGAATTATTGAAATGATAATGCACAAAATAGAATTGTTGGTTTATAAACAAAACTTTCTATACCAACTATACGTGTTAAATTAATTTAATATTTTCCCGTGTGGTGGTTTTCGCTTAATACAATTTGCGAATTGTTACAGTATGTTTTGTCCCTACTTTACTACATTTTGATAAACAAAATTTTTCACTTTCAAAAAGAAGTCACTATGTACTTAGTAATATCTTATTTTGTCTTCGCGTAGCAGAGATAAATATTTAATCTAAACTTAACTTGTAAAGGAATTGAGCCAATTGATATTATATTCATGTCACATGGCAAAAGACATAGGAAGGTTGCAATTTTCGTAAATTTTCGCATAGTATTAATCCACATGATAATTTAGTAACCAACGTTCGATAATACTATTACATAATTAATATAATATTTACATTTTAAACTTTAATAGTATTAGTTTCACTAAAATTAAACCTTTTATAACTAAATTAAATAAAATTTTACAATTACCTTTACATGGAACGGTCAGTGCAACCTTAAAATTTTTGGAATTATATGCAAATTTGCCAGGCTTACAGCTAACATATTAAACAAAAGCTGTTTAAATCTCGCACCATAAAGACAAAATAGAAAACTGTTTTTATAAGTAATTAGGATTTAGAAAACCCAATAATAACTTGAAACTCGAAGCATACATCTACCCTTGTTTAATCCAATCAACGACTTTTTAATATTTGTTTTCATTTTTACATTGCAAATTTAAAACTTGGTTAAACGCGAAATTTTATTTTAATTTTTAATAATAAGAGTTTTACATATTTAAATGTTACTTTTTTTGTACGTTGATGACTAAATAGGTTTTATATTGATTTTCATTTTAACGGTGTCGATAATTCTGTTGAGAATTTATGCAAATATGAAAGCCAGCTAACTGTTAACGTAGAAGCATTTTAAAATATGTGATTGTTTTTCTTGAAGGTGTATTTCCTTACAATAATTTTCCACTAAAAATACCTAGGTCGCGTGAATATAAATTTTCACAACTTGCAGTGCATTAAAAAAAATATATCACTACATGTTTAAAATGCATTTATCACGGGAAAAAAATGCTTACCAGCTAAATTACTACTTGGTTAGTTCCCTTAATGATACTCGATTTTACAAAAGTTGACGAACAAATCTACAATCTTTAAACGCTTGAAAATGAAAATTTAAGTAAACTAATGATCTAAGCTCATCATAAAGAATTAAATACGTTTCATTTCAGTTTTATAGGAAGTAGTAGCTGTATTCATATAAGATAAATTAATTTTTGCAATATGAAATTGTATACCTACCCGTATATCTTTTGTTATTTTTTTCTAAAAATTGTGGTTTATAAAAATATAGTTAGTATAACAAAAAATGTAAAATCGTATCACGGAGTAATGGAGTTAGAAATCTGCAGGATGTCGTCGCAATCCCAAAGCTTGTACTCATAACGAATAAATCCTCTGTGTACGGATTTCAAATCTCATACTAAATATAATTACCTAAGGCTTTAACTAGATTGCAGTCGCTCAGGATATGAAATAGTATTGTATTACAAGAACTCACCATGAGCTTTTAGTATCTTATTTCCAACTGCTAACAATAGGATGTCAACGACTACTTTAGAAAACTGTTCCTATTTTAATTATATCGTGTAATTATAAAACTTCCATTAACTTTTCAATGCAGAAACTTGTAAGTATGTACTTATAAAAGTAACAATTAAGTAAGTACTAACATAATTAAAATAAAATAAAATAGAGACATTTAAATATTTTGCTTGAAAGTTTGCTAAAGTAAATATTTGCTAAGGCAAAAGCCTCCCACAGGACAATTTCTTTCATGTTAGTCTGCAAAACTGAATGAATTCGTGTCAAAACTTACATTTTCATACAATTCAATTTTAATTTTAATTTTCAATCAACGCATTCATCAAATTTTAGAATGTAATCCTGTTTTATAATTTTCTATTTGTTCCTATATTTACTTTACCTGTCATAGATGAAAAACCATCAAAAATATATCATCACGAATAAGGTGTTGAGATTGGAAACTTCTCGACTTTTTAACATCGATTAATAGAAAAAAAAACATTATTTTAGAAACGGCGAAAATAGTGAAGCGATGATTACCCATTTTGGTAAACGATAAAAAATATAAAAAACTTGTCGCCCCATTTGGTCAATTTAGAATCCATAAAATTTGATAGTGAAAAAAAATATAAAGAAATAATTCCGGTCAATCGCATTCTCATAAATATTGAAAATGTGTTTCATGGATCACTAACCCTCTTGGTGTTAATCTCGTTAGAGAGAAGCCTTAATTTTCATCTATAAATAAAGACTTAACACAAAAGTAAACTTCTATAATTAAGCGAATTTTGTGTTTTACGACCAACTATAATAAAAAGTTCTATTTTGGCTTTTTTTATATCTTTTTTTAATCGACTGCAAGGTTGTTGACGAACAATGGCAAATTAATTATACCCTAAGGATTATTTTATTCAACGTTAAATTAAATATTTTCAGAAGATAATTTTTCACACGTAAAGCTACATTGTTATAATTTAAGTGGCATTTAAATTACCTAAAGACATAAGCTTAGACAAATTTAGTTATACAAAAACACGCACGTTACAAATTAGCACGAATATCCTTCCAAAGCAATTTTTCTCGTCGATTTCAAATTTTCTTATATTAAAGGAACATAAATCAAAAAATATTCGTATGATATCCAAATCACGCAAATATAATTTTATTGAAAACCTTATTATGCAAACTTGAGACAGTGCCAAATATATACAGTCTTGACAAGCTCTTACAAAAAGTTACTTTACATGATAGATGCGTTTTAAATCAAAATAGTCACATGGCAGATACATAGTAGCAAAGCTCACAAATTTAATATTAATATATCACAATTATGTCAGGTGATATATATGTAAGGGTTATTATTTTTTAACGTTGGATCACTTTCTTTCCCACTGCATTCGTTGGTTATTAAATATGTAGGGAACAGCTTATAAAAGTTTTAGATTATTGAACAGGAAATTTCCTCTTTTAGGTTTGATTATCGTGCTATACCGCAATGCATCAATAAAATTGTAATACTTTTAGTTTGATAATATTATATCTGCATCATTATAAATGTGCTTTTGTATAACTGTTAGCTCTAAGTTTACATCAATTTAATGCTGCCTATGCTTTAATTTGTTATTTGAGTGCGGTATTCCATTTCCGGAATTGGAAATGAAGAAATTCCGTTTCTAAATATTTTTATCGTCAAACTTTTTTTCAGCCAGAAAAGTAGCGCAAAAATAGTTGGAAAAACAGGTCGCAGAAATGAAAAAGATTTCAGATGCAACCCATTCTGTGGTTGACATCAGAGGTACGTAGATTTACGAAACATCATAGGAATACGTATGACTTATACAGCGTTAAGCGTCGTTCTCATCCGATTAACGCTACGTAAATGAAGAAGCAACAGTAGAAAAATATGGCATTTCATCTTTAAAACCTCATTTTCATTGATGTATTTGACTTTAAGTGAATTTTTATTTTCACGTTTTTAATTTACGTCAAATACATCGATAAAATCGAAGTTCTAAATAAGAAATGCCATTATTTTATTAATTGACGTCTAAATTAAATATGTAGCGTTAATTGGCTGAGAACGACGCTTTAGACTACTTATTTATACATTAGAATTACGTACAAAACTCAGTCACTCATTCATTCGGTAACGTATTGCCAACCAAATAAAACTCTGATTTCTTTTTTCCAATCGAAAAATATATCGAGCCGCTGGTAAAAAGCTGTCTCTATATTTCTCTGTATCGAGTTAAGATTAACCACTTATTGCTAATCATTTTTCGTTTTACTGAATATGTTTGGGTACTTAATATAGAAATAATTTACTACAAAGCACGAAAAAGTGGCCAAAAATAAAATTTTGACTTTAATGACTTAACATTGACATAATTAACACGGGAAATTTTATTAAAAAATTAAAAATCGACAGGGGTGGCGTAGAGGGGTGTTTTTTTATAAGAGGGGATTAATTAATTAACAAGCAGAAATATTTTTCAATTCACTTGAGATTCTAGGAAAAGGTGCACCGATGTTTCCTCTAAAGATAAACTGAATCTTGTTGCAAAACTGTTAAGTTGCAAAAATGTCTTTTTGGCCACTTTTCCAAGCGTTCGACCCACTGTGCAAAGGTCGGGTTATATTTACGGTCAATTTGGGGTATAAAGGTAGCCAGGGCGTTGTATGATATAATATTATGACGTCCTTGTGCAAAGGGAAAGCTATTAATTATTATAATATAGTTAATACATTAATAATGTTGAACTTAAATAATATTGTGCCGGTAACATATTATTAGGACATAAATTTATATCAACATTTAGCCAAATTAATTTGCAGTTAAGTTGCAGGTATTTAATCAAACTTTAAACTTTCAAGTATTTAGCTCCAGACTGTTGTCAATTCAACAGATTTATGCAAATATTAATTTATGCAATATACTGAGTATGAATAGTATCCGTATAGTGAGTATATGAAGAGATTTCAACCTGAACTTTCCATTCTGTAAATCAACACCAACTGATGTGGTCCATTTTAACCATTACTATCCGGAACAACCTTTGACCATAGTTTGAGTTTGACGTTTTAATTTAACTCTATTTTATTCAAACTTGCATCTCGCTATTTTAAGAATTCGCGTTTTAAACGCTTAATTATTAATTAGTTTATTTATTAATCTATTATTTGATTTTAATTAATACGCGTTATATTAAAAATATGTTAAAATGATGATTTTTAATTATTAAAACTGATAATAATAATATAATAATCGGGTAAGCCAAGGTAAATATTGTGTCAAGACTGTTGGATAAAACCTATTTGCTCTCTGTTGATAGTTTTGATTTGAATTAACTTGTAATTATTTTATAATTATTTGATAATAGTCAACTTATTTAAACTTTCTATTTCCAAATTTTTTTAAAGTTAATTACCACTTATTGCTCTAGTTTTTCAATTGTGGGTTAAACCAAATTTAAGCATTCACCTATGTTTATGACTATTCTGATTTGTTAGACATGGAGGTTAACCACTGAATGAAAAATATATGTTTGCTGATTTCTTTGTATCAAAGTATTTTGTAGTAAAAGTGCAAATTACTTTGAATGTAAGAAACTGAACGATGCAGACAAAACTTTATTTAACCAAGCAGTGTAACAACAGTGTTGTTATTTTAATACAATTTATTCAAGTTTATTTTTCCGAGTTTTAGTTTTAAAAACTTTTAAAAAATGTAATTATAATTTTTTTTCAGCCAACCTCTATTGTTCTGCAGACAACATTTGGATTAAAGTGAAGTTGTAAATAAATTTATAAAAGTTACGGTTGTAATAATTATTAATTTATTGATTATCCTTTAAAACTTGAATAGGAGTGTTTGAAATGGTGGCCTGATGTTTAAAGAGCGTTGTTGTACTCTTTTTAATTTTAGATGCCTGATACAGCTAGGCGCTGTATATAATAATCAATTTTGAAAAGACTGACAAAACAGTGATTTTTTCAAAATTATGCTTACTGTGCTCTTATAGACTTGAGGCAGTTATTTTATTTGATTAATACATAACTTAAGTTAAAAAACCAATTTTTATACCTTCAATCGTGATTACCATGGAGATTTGGGAGCTCAAGTAGTTGTGAAGGTGATTTTTTTTCAAGGCCACATGCGATATCGCATTTACATTCGTCGTTGATTTCGTTGCAAAATTATTTTTAATAATTTTAAATCGGTAAACTTTCTTGTTATTTCTAGCAATAAAAATTTATGGTTGCTTGCATTATATTTTCCAGCTACGTAATTTTTAAAAAAAGTCTACGATCTTATTCATTTGTGATAAGATAAACAAGTAGCAACGATTTTCTTCCTTGCGGATTTAACCGGGTTTACCGACAGCAACTCCACGTAGATATTTTCTTTTCTTGGAAGCCACGCTCTAGCTTCCGACACATACAGCTAGTTATAACATCTGGAGTTATATAAGAAATACAGCATAAATTATTTCACAACAAATATCATTTTTAAATTACTGCTGGAAAATGTGTAGTAATAATAAAAATTCTAATCTAATATTTTATATGTGAAAATAGAAAGAAAAGTAATATAAACATCTAACAACAGATAAAATAGTATACTGATAAAATAATGTCATACAATAGAAACAATGTGAAAACTCCACGGAAATAGTTTACTGTATAAACGAAATATGAAATTATATCTATTATTCAAATTGGATTTATTAAACTAAACTATTTTGACCTGAAGTTATTTTTAGTAAGAACTAATTTATTTAATGATGATAACAAAGTATCACTTTATTATGACTTTTTACGTTAGACAAATCATATTATGTAATTGAAAATCTACTAACTTGAAGAGTTTTTAGGAGCTCTAATTTCTTTATATAAGTACTGAGGTTATTAGAAGGCTTTCGCTGTATAGTGAATAAGTGTTCCTTTCATTTTCCACATCTCTTACTATCGTGTTCTTCATAGGATTATGAACTCGATCGTTAATTTTAGTCACAACTAGATAAAATTTTGTATTTAACACAAAATGAAATATATGAAATGTGAGTAAAATGTTGGTTGAATAAATACCTATTTAATAATATTTGTCAAACTACTAAACGATATCTGTAACCAAAGGTAATTAAATGCGGTAACCTGAGGCTGCTTGCGGTTTACAACATATCAGTACTGATGGATTATTATTTAAAAATCACATTGCCCTAATTATTCAATTGTATTTAAAATTTTTAAAAATAATAAAACTGGAGAAGCTAGGCATCACGATAAAAACCAAGTGTTCAAAAGATAATATTTGCCGTAAAATCTTGCTTTTATAAACTAACAAATGCAAAAGTTGAGTAAAGCAACACTTTTTGATTTAAAATACGTGTAGTACCGTTACATCGTTTATAAAAAATCTGAAAAGATTTTATAGAAAATGATATTCAAACCCTAACGTTAAGACACCTCCATTATCATTAATTATATATATTTACATTATAATCATAAAATATTTAGTACTTAAGAAGTTGATTGTTATTTTTAAATATCATAAAATTCTGAAACTTGCCAACTTTCCAAATTTTGCCCTCCTTAATTGAAAGTAGAACTCTAACATTAAAACTGAAAACAATAAAATTTTATTACAACTGTCTGAAGTTTGCTGTATTTAAATAAAAACCGACAATAGGACACGACAAAGTTGCAAAGGAATAATAAAATATAAGTTGAGCACAATTTTTATTGGATGACAGCTAAACTACGTAGTTTTACGTATAATAATAAAATTTTGAGTACGAATTAACTTTTATTCTGCCACATATTGAGACATTTTCTATACATAAAAGATATTTCAAATTTTATTAAAGCAAAATCAAAATTTAAGCATGGATTAGGGAGATCCTTATAATTTAATAACTATACAAGGTGAAATGGCAGCATAGCGTATGTTTAAATAGCATTTTTTCCTTTCTCTCTTTTTTTCTATTATAAGAAAATATTATTCTAGATAAATTATGGTTGAATTAATTTTTTTTGTGAAAGTACCAATTTATAAAATTAATTTGATAGCTCCTGAATTACCACGTGCAATCAATAAATTGGTGAAAATATTGAAATGTTTGGGTTATTTACTATAAATAGTAACTGTTGGAGTTAAATTTTTATTCATGAATATTAAAACCAATCAATATGTTACAAAATTCTTAAATACACACAGCTTATCACACCTTCCATTATTATATAAAATAAAAAGCTTCTAATGAGTAAATATTACAACACAAATTATGTACACACTTTATAATTACTATATCCATCACTCACGTGCGATTACGTATATATTTAAAAGTATTGTAATGTTATGTTTTTATAATAAATTGTATTTTTATTTTTGAGTTATTGTTTTGATGTTTATCTATACATATATTTTATTATCTTCTATGATTAAACAGAAAATAATAATTTTATTTACCTATTTTTATAAATCCACTATCGAGTACCCAATAAAACCTAATAAATTTTATTTTTGCTTATTGAATTAAGTACCCTAAAAATCAAAAATTGTATAGAGAGATGTAATAAAATTCTAAATTTGTGTAAATCTGGATGTATGTAAATGTTGTGAAAGCAATCATCGAATCCAAATAATATGAGCTGATTACGTAGTATTCAATTTTACTCTATACATGGGTACACGTATTATTTCTTTTGTTGCAATTTTAAATAATTTGGTAATTACAGTAAATAAAAAAAAATAATTAAACGTAAAAGAAAATGGAAATGAAGAAAAGGATCCAATTTTGAAAATTATATATAAAAAGAAAGAAAGAAAAACAATTTACCTAAGATAATATTTCTAACACTCGCACAAATTATTTCATTAATAAATTATCTAGTTACATATTGCTTAAAATAGATTAAAAACGTAGTAAGTAATATGCATGTAGGTCACGTCATATTTTTTTTTATTTTTTTATAAAAATGAAAGGTTCCAAATTAATCAAATTAAATTTGCTGTATTTAAGTTTAATTTTCAAATTATAAAAGTAAAAATAAATTAGCTCAACTGAAACTATAATAATTCGTAACATTCCAAAAAGTCAATATTTAAAAATAAATATTGTACTTTTAAAAATTGCTGTTTGGGGTACAAATTATATTAAAATCTACATAGCATAAAAAATTTAAAAATTTGTGATATATATCGCAGTCGTAAAACAGTAACAGTTATTGTAGGCTATATAAATTATTTATTACCAAATAAAATATTATAAATAATATAATCTAACTGCAATAACTAACAATAATTATTAACTCTAGGTAGTTTAATACTTAATCTAGATAACAATATAGCGCCTAAGTTAAAATTGCTGCAATACTCCCATTGTATGTTTCTGGTTTGAACTAACTTCATATCAGAATAAATTGCAAATTATTAATTTTGCAAATAGGAAACCTCGTTACTATAGCTTTACGGCAAACTGTTTACTAACTTTTCTCATTATTTTATACCTTCAGATCTTTGTGGTTAATGGCTACTTGAATTTCAGGATGATCCTTACTTTCTGACCTCCTTCACTGGAGGCACATAAGGCCTACCTTATTTTAAAATCACTGTGTTTCGGTAAGTAAATGTAATTTAATTGAAAACTTGCCTTTAGTGCTAATACGAAAGCATAGAATATAAAAAAATTATAAATATAATAATAAATATAAGTTGCCTTATCCCCCTTCTAATATGTTAGATTTTATTCGTGCGATCCCAATTTTTGTATGCTAGAATTTTTATCTCTTACTTTGTTGTGTGAAATGTTTTTAAAACTTTATAATAAATTATTATATACATTTCGAAAATGTATATCTACTTTAGTTTGTTGTTGTTTACTGTATACTAAGTAAGTAGAAGTAAAAAGTATAAATTTTAGGTAAGAAAGTTAGATTTTATTACAACTTCGCGAAATTTTATTATTTTTTACAAAATTGAATTTTGTAAAAAGCAATTGCAAACAGCAATGCATGGTAGGTAATAATTTAATTTACAAAGAAAAAGTGATTATCTTTTTTTGAAAATTATCAGATTTCGTCTTTAATAATAAAAGAACAAATCGATGGCCTCAAATCAATACCTCGTAAGTAGAAATTGATAAATTTTGCAGGGGACTTGAAAAACAATTTTAAATGCACTCTAGTAATTTATTTTATTATTGTTTTGAACGTCAACAAGTTTGCTATGACTACAAGCATAAGTTCAAAAATATTCCTACTGCTTCACAATGCCCTGACGACAACTATTTTCATTTATTGCCGCATAAATCCAAATTTTGGTACAATGGAACTTACGAGGTATTGATTTGAGCCCATCGAAATAATAAATATTAATTATGCAGGCATTTCTTGCAAGAGAATAAATTTCGAATCTCATAAAAATATTCACAATAAAAATCCATAATAGAATATAACAGAAATCTGTTGTTGACAAGAAAACATACAACGACGACATTACTTTTTTTACACGAATTTTGAACAGATTTTTTGTAATTTATATTTCTGCTTAAAGATATACAAAATTAAAATTTGTAAATGGTTGATTTTATATTAAATTTTACGCTTAAAAACGAAGAGTTTGCATTTCATATCTTTTGATACTTTTCTACGATAAGTTCAATATCAAATACAACCTGACATGGGTTTCTATAACAGCCTTACCTTTATTATTTTACAAAAGCTTTACTAAGCTGATAACGTTAGATTATATTTAAATAAATCCATATCAAACTTTAACATCAACAAAAAAAATTCAAATCCTTATACCTACATATTTCATGTAATATTTTAATAATTAATTTTACCTGATGGAAGTTGATATTATGTATACCTTCAGAAATATAAATTTTAATTATAAGATACTGCAATGAAATTAAATTACAAAGTGAACCCCATATTAGGTTACTTTATACGAATAATTAACTTTATTTATCTTTAACTTCATTTAAAAAATAAATAAGGTTTTTAAATGAATCTAGTTTCGCACTATTCAAACATTAGTATTTAAGATTATTTACGATTGTCTGGCTACTCGTAACCCATCTTTGATTGGTTAATTATAAGTTGGCAACCGAAACAAATTGGAAATATAACTCAAAATATACCACAGAAACTATTTGTTTGACGACATAGTAGTTATGGTTTTGTCTATCTGTCTAAGTTAGTTTAAAAAACTAACCAACACGTACAATCCATCTACGATTATCAATAGAACCGTCTACTAACTTTTTCACATTGTTACTAAGAAAGAGACAGAATAAGAAAATCTTGTATAATATTGTTATATTTATGAATTTAGGTTTTACTCTGTTAAAAAAAAAATTAAAAATTAAAAAATCACTATGGTATTTCTAAAAATATTTCTATTTGATAAACAATTTTAAAGGTTCCTAGCTACTTGAATATTATTTAATTTAAAATATTAACCGACCGCATAAAAAGTAATTTAAAAGCGGAAAAGTTAAGAAATAAAACGAGTAAATATTAGTCGCCCTAAAAACCTTTTAACAAGAAACTCTATATGAATAGCCAAGTAGAAAGTTTATGAAGGATTTCAAATGTTATAAACAAAATAATGTAGTGCAATTCATCACTTTGAAAGGATGATAATATGCAATCTGAGAAATAAAGTTCTATAAGTCATATTTGGTTTAAACATGAAAATGAAGTAATATTAATTAATTCGAAATCTTTAAGTACCTCTTTGAGGTGAAAAAAAATATGGGTCTCTTCATTTTGTTAAACAACAACATAATTCTGGAATATGAGCTTCATCGCCAACCTATACGATTTGAAATGGATTCAGCCTAGAGTGAAATTATTTTATAAAGATATAAAGTATAGAAACAAATATAAATTTTGTGGAAAATGATGCTTTTGAAAATTATAATAACAGCATTATTGATATAATTGATAAAATATAACCAAGGTGTAACTCTAACTGATTTCAAAAAGGTTTTCAGATTCAATACATTTCAACTGTCAAAGCACAAAAGAACTTTTCGCTACAGGATATTTGATGAGTTCAGGAGATACATTTACATAGTCAGGTTCGTTTAAAACTAGTCGCTATTTTATATTATTCATAGCCAATGCTTTTACAGGTCATACTCTATTTATTCTAGTTAAATCAATCAAATGCGTGCTTTTCAAGCAACCTCAATTGAAAAACCTTATTCGCTAAAACTAGAGAGAAACTAACTTAGCTTTCAACAATTACTTTAGCTATCCTGTTAAAGGTAAAGGAATTTTATATTAATAAAAGAGAAATAAATTTTTTTAAAACTACTGAGATGTAGACTTAAAAAATATTTAATAAACATTTTTAAAATTTGTTTAATTTGTTCCGAAGAATGTATAAGAGTGCCGGTGTCTACATAGTTATAAATTAATTTAGCAGGTTCCCAAGTCAAGTGTTAATAAAAACGTAATATTTAGATTAACGTTTTTCAGTTAAAAAGCTTTTAGTTTTTAATCTCTCTCCGTTGGGAACAACTTCTAACCATCATTTTTCCCTAACCATATAACTTAATAATAAAACATTATATTGTCGGAGGTATACAATTTAACATTAACGTAGATAATTTCGATAAAACTTGCTATCTATTCACCAAACTAATATCAAACTATTGATTTATATGTCTCGGGTTTGCGCCCTACCAACAGGTGGTACATCAATAATGCGCTTTGTCCGACAGCAAAGCGTTATATGATCAACTACATAAATACAGACAAATAACACCAAAAAAGTGGTCATAAAAAATAGCTGAATGTTTATTTTTTGTCTAAAAAATTTCAAATTATAACATCTAAGAAATATAAACTTTTATCTATCTAAACCAAAGAGATTGAAAAACGAAATCCTCAGGCTTTTCTTGCAGTTTTTTTCTACTCCAACAGATTATCCATCAATCTTTTTCAAATGTGTCAGGATTATTCTTTTATTGGGAATTTTTTATTTTTACTGATTCATCATTTTTTCGGTCTTATTAAAAATAATTAAATTGGAAATTTTGAAAAAAAAAAACATTTTATTTTAATTTTATGACATTGTTAGTTGCAAATGGTAATCAAATTATTATTTTGCCTATTCACAACGAATTACACCATTATCTAGTCGTGCATAGTTGGATTACTATCACTGATGCCAGTGTATTAAAACTTACAGATATAATATGGTTTGTGTTGAGGTGTAAATTATATTGACTAATGAATTGAATTTGTTGCATCACTGAATTATTAAGATCATTTCGATCGAACACTAATTATATTGCATTTTTATTAATAATAATTTAATTTTGTCAGATACATTGAACAGTATAAATTCATATTTAGGATGATTTATTTCATGATAAATTTAATGGAAGACAATCCCACCAAAAGATTTACTATGAAATGTTTCGCCATCTGCAAACGAGAGTTCTGCAAATAGTTACTACATTTTGGCTGGTTGTAAGGGTAGAGAAGAAGAATTGTTATTAAGTTCAGCCTAAAATTACAATAATAATAATTTATAGAAAAAGAACTCAAAATAAAAAATTTTAAGTAAATTTGTGGTTTTTAGTATGTATTTATGGTTAAATTCAAAAAAATATAAGAATAATACAATACGTAGAAAATCAAAATTCAAAAAATTTTAAAAAGGAGACAATTAACACATAACAGATCTGGATTAAGAAAATTTGAAAAAATGAAAATTTCGTAATACGAAGTACAATATAACGTTATTTCATGGTTATTGCCATTCTTCAGTTGCACGCATCGATTACATTGTGAAATAATCAAAAAAATTTCAAATTAAACAAAAGTATCGACTAAATTGTACAAAATTGACTTACCATAACCTCCAAAGATTATCAAAACTAAAATTGTCTCCTTGTTAATTGTCTCCTTTTTAAAATTTTTTGAATTTTGATTTTCTACGTATTGTATTATTCTTATATTTTTTTGAATTTAATAATTTATAGTTATATTTTTAACAATAGGGGAGAGTTGTGCATTTAAACACACTTGTATCTCGAACCACTCCAATTTTTTTTTTTTATGAGAAGCCTCTGGAGACTTCAAAATTGATAAATTAAATAGTGTAAAGTCTGTGTACTAAATAATTACCGATATAATATAAAAAATTCAAATCTTTTAAAGATTTCAGGTGAACAAACTGAAATCATCAGAAGGAATAAAATCATAATGCTCTTTACTCTTGAGGTATTACAGTATTAATTACAAAGTTTATAATATATTATGTACACTTCCAGAAGCATGATGGTGGAAAATGGATTGGTTTATTTACTGGTGGATTTAAACCGCACGTGTTTATAATAATTAAGTTTCGCAATATCAAAATAATGAATAATATGACAAAAATGATTTTAATTGTTTTTTTAATTTAAGAAAATGATAAATTTTAAGCGAATTCAATTAATTTCCTGGAAGGTTTTTGACACGACAATATATTTCATGCCCTAGGTGTATGCGTCTACTTTAACTGTGAGAGCCAGATTTTCTTGAGTTTTTAAGCATAAAATAATACATCCAAATTTTATAAAGCCTAAAAGAATAATGGTTGCTGGAAAATGATAAATGTGCTTAAGCTACATAAAATTCAGATATGTAAATGAATAATTTCATATTATCAAGTTCACATTGAAAATAACACTATTTTCAAAATAGTTTCATGTTTGATTTTTATCTTACAATTGCTAGGTATAGGGTTGATTTTCTAAGCTGATTGTTGCATAATAATGTACAAAGAACTTTAGGGTTTGATAAAATTAGATTTTCGGCACCATAATATTCCTTCGCAATAGTTATTTCAAAGTCCAGAAAGTTGTAAATCCTTCGTTCTTGTCTAGTAAACATTCTTGTACTACATAGAAAACTACTCGTATAGTATTTACTTTCAAGTAATATTATTTTCCATGTAGTTGATTTTCCTTCATTCAAGTTATAAACTTTTCTTTTCGTGAAAATTACCATTTTCATTTCAAGTTATTTTGTTGTATTTGCCCAATTAAAATGAATTAAACTTTTCAAACAAAACTCAGAAACGGAAAATATTTTTTATGAAAAAAATGTATCTAGACAAAAATAATTAATGATCATTTATTCGCTAGTTTCAGCTAGTCGTAAATGAATCTTCAATGTATAAAACGCTTCACTGAACTAAAAATTAAATATTTCTAATTGAAATTAAGTTTAATTCTATTAAAATTTTTTTGACAATTACATTAACTAATGACATTGCTGCGTTTCATTTCCAAGTGTTTGATTTTGTTCAATCATGTCATCGGGCTATCAGTAATAATCTATCTTGTCTATTCAGATAGAAAAAATCTGCTGTCAAATATTCCCTTCACTGAAATATCAATAAAAATCATGTTTTCAATATCAAATTAAATGTAACAAGATACTCTTCTAAAATTAGATTCTGGAAATAAAAATTCTATTTTCTTGTATTATATTTTTACTGAAAATATAATTAAATTAAAAAATACGTAACTTAAATGTTATTGGATATTTTTAAAGAAATTATAATCAACTAAATGAAATTAAATCAAGTTGAACTTACAAGCTTTAAGATAAACAAATAACTACAGCAGTGGATTGGTGTGATCACTAATGAAGTACAGAGCGGAAGTTTTGAATTCGAATCTAAACTTTCCAGTATTTATTAGCCCGACTTTCCTCGAGCTCGAATAAGCACAAAATTACTACTACTCAGCTTTGGAGAGCTGGAAATAGTAATAATATTGTATCAACTATTTTGAAATTATGGCAACTGATTTTTAAAATGGCGGATTGATTAATTAATACTTTTACATTTATCTTCTGTGTAATGAAGAATTTTATATTAATCTTTTAAATTACTTATATTTTATCCTGCTTTTTCATTCGTATTGCGATATTAGAGATTAAATTTCAAAATTTATAATTTACATTTTAAATTTTTAATTGGCTTTATAAAATTAAAATTTAATTTTTTCATTTTTATAACAGTAAACGTTATTTAAAGTTTAGTAAATAAACAAAACTGAATATTTAAAAAAATCTAGACGAGAGTTAATTAAAGAAACTCTAATTATGGTAACCCTTAAGCCTAATAATGATGTGGTAATCTCAAAAACAAAAAGCATTCATGCAGTGGTCATTTAATTGTGCCCTAGGGTAGAGAATCGGCGTCCCTTCTCTTTTAGTATTCAAAGTTAAAATAAAATTTATGTAGTTTATTTTAAAGTGAATGTTAAAGGGAGATTGCATGAAATATTAAATAAAATGCACAAACCTATTATAGAACGAATGCGAATCGATAACTTTGATATATATTTTTTTTAAATTATGAAACATAAACCATTATCATCCTCTTTTCTGATCAATTTGTGTTCATTGGTTAGATTAGAAAAAGTAATTCAAAACATTAGAAAAATAAATCTTTAAAATTACAGGAACAATTTTATTAACAAATTTTCCCTTCAAGTTTTTCTTTCAATTTTGCTTCTAAGTAATCATTTTGCTCCCACAATTAATTTCAACATTGTGAAAACAGTGGCTATTGTTTAATTACGACATTTTCGTCCTTTATGCTATTTAATTTTTTAAGTTTGTAGTCAATTAGTACTTCTGAATTGAATTATTTTTTTCTGTCAGTTGTTAACGGCTTTCCAAGAGCGTTGAACCTTTTGAATGGAAACAGTATTTTTCGTACTAAGAATATTTTTATATTTGAAACGAATTTCCTAAGAGACAATCCTTGAAAATTGGAGGTACAATTTTAAACGTTCATTTTTATTACACGAAAGAGTTAATCCGTTTATTCTAACCCTGACTTTAATAAATTTTAAAAACGAGATAAACATGGACTTATCTGAGGTATCGTTAAATTCGATCAGCTTTGTGTATTATATTCTTTTAAATTTTTAAATTAAATAAAATTTACAAAAAACTAAAAATTATTAGTATATGTTTCTTCCGAGACTGCAAGAGGTCACTAATAAAATAGCTTTGGTATATTATTCAAAAAACAATTCAAATTGAAGAAGTAAAATAAATGAATTAATGAATTAGTTCATATGTAAAATATTTTTTAAATATACTCCTACCGCTTTTTAGAGTTAACTTCCGGGGTTAGGAATAGAAAATTATAATTTACAAAACCAATAAATAATCGTAGGATTACACAATTTCAATTTAAAAAGTTTTTTTGCTTCTTTTTAGAAAATAAACTAAATTTTCAGAGAAATATTTTGAAATTGCAGCATTATATTGGTAAAATATAAACTTACTGTAAGACGAAGGTGAGATAAAAGAAAATAATCTTGCTTTAAGGTGAGGATAAAAAAGTTTTTCTCCGAAATGTAACAAAGTTTGCAATTTGGTATTTGTATTCTTGTCAAGCAGTAACTTTACAGTAAGTAATTTATTAAAGATGTTTCGAAAGGAATTCAATTAAAACTAAATAATTTATAATGCGGTGAACGATTTTGAATAAGTATTCCTTTTTTGAAACCACATCGATCATTGATTAGAATAAGTAGTACGTGAATTTGATAAGCTAAAAGTTTGTATAATAAATTTGTGAACAGATTCTCTAATTTTATCGTAAAAACCATTAAAACATTGGGAAATGGTTGCCAGAACATCGAAGATTATATTGGAATTTTTATCCAGGCAATTATAAGACTTACCTACATGGGTGCCATACATTTAGTTAAAGCGTTGATGACAAATACTTGCTTTATAGTTACTAACACTTCTTTTCTTCTTTGTGTAAAACAAAGCACAAAAACAAAGTAATATATAAAGGAAAATACGTGTAACTCAGAAAAGACAAATTGAAATTCACAATAAGTACGAAGTCACTTTATATATTGGACGACTTAAAGAAACTTGAACAAAATTGATAACTTCAATGTTGCCCATTATTGAAAATATACATCACAAATATTTTTAGTCACTTACTACTTAATTAAATTTGGAATTGGAATTATAACAAAAACAATAATATTTTGATGTTATAATTGAGTGTCCTAGGGTATAATGACATTATACATATTTATGTACATACACATTAATAACTATCCATCACAAGGGACTTGGGTGGACACGCAATGTCTTCCTTTTTGGGTATTCTAAATAATACTTCCACTTATTCTTAGAGCCTTAACTGATCAAATTAAATTATATTTGAACAGATTAAGCAAATACGTCACTTCGGTTGTTGATACCTTTGATATTTCGAAAATGTTTTCAGCAACCTTCTGTTGGCTTCCAAACTTGAAACATTTTCACACCAATAAATTTATTATCAATGTAATATACATATTTACAACCTATAATAATAATTAGAAAACTTGGTTTAAAGAAAGGCAATTCTAATTTTGATATTGTTTCCTATGCTTTCACGTTAATAAATAATACAACTTCGTGTGCAATCCATTTATGTAAATTAGAGAACAGCATTGATTATTCAGAATGCAAAGCAGTGCATTATATCGTCACGTACCTAGTGGATTTTCTTGTATCTTTCATCGCTATCGTAATCTCAACTACGCCATTAATTATATTTATTTATTATAAAAATAGAAAATTTTACATATAAATGAAATGCTAAAAATAGTCACTTCTACTTTATGACACTTAAATTTTGTAAGGGTAAACGCATTGTTTGCCTTTGGTCAATGTTGAGCTTTTAAGTCGATCAATTTTTACCTTATCGCAAGTGTTATACAGTTTTACCAAGAGTGCAGCATAAATCAGTGTTTCTCAATATTTTTGTTCTGCCCCCCCTCGTTCTATCAAATCTCGTTAATTGGAATAAAAAAACTGGATTATTTGTTTGCATACAATCTTTGTATTCTAAACAGTCTTCCTCTTGGTGAGCTGAAATATTTATTCCAGTAGTCTGATATTTGGCATGCAAAATCTAATGTATTGCGAGATATGAATTTTTAAAATTTACCGTAAGTATCATCTTTTGATTGTAGTAAAGGCTGCAACGAACAATATCACATAAAAATTACTGTGGTGATTAATTTCTTTATTTAATTTTTTGTTTTTTGTCATGGGGGTAAATAAATATTTCTAAAGTGCCATTTTATAATTTTTATTGTAATAATAATAGTTATCAAAGTAGGTACCTTTTTAGACGCAACATATTTTATGAAGAACGAAGTTTTGTAATTAAGAAAATCATAAGCTTTAATATAAGCTATTTGAGAATTTGTGGTTTGTACTTTGTTTATTAGAAGTTTGGGTAGTGCTTTTAAAATGTGATTGATATATCCTTTATTCCGAGTAGTCTTTACTGAACGACAAGACGTAGATTCCTTGTGTGAATTTTTTATCAAACTTTTGTTAGGTTGATTATCTTCTTCAAAATTTTCAAACTATATTTTTTAGCTAGATTTACTAGTGTTAAGAGTTATTAATAACTCACTCAAGTCAACTCTGTGTGATATTAGTTTTTAATTTTTGTTAATATTGAAAAGACTTTTCGATTCTGAATTAATTTTATTTGTAATTACTAGCGTCCACAACAAACTTGGCATTTATTCCATTTAGCTGAAACTGCATTGAGGACATTGAATAATGGTATTGTTAGCCTTCCATCAATCTTAGGATTTTGACGCTTTCAGTTTGTCCGTTATCCAATTTAACATAATAAGATTAAATTGTACACAACACATTACTATGTACCCTTCATATTTACGAATAAATCAAAATTTAAAACAACAAACTAATTGTTTTAAATGAATTCCACATAGCAATTTTGATTTAATTTTTGAAAATTTTATGATTTATTACCTTTAATCCAATTATATTTAATTAATTTTTTTAAATTTTTATTAATTTCTTTTGTTTTATATTTTCGTACTGTAAAATCTTACTTAAAGTAAAATTAACAAAATTTCAACTTTTTCACCAAATTTTAATTTATGATTAAATTTATGATTCCAAAATAATCTATAAATATTTGATAATTCAGTCAAGAGTTAGGAGCACTTTACACTATATGATTTTTCTTATGATTTATCATTAGAAAAAGCATAAGTCACAGTTTATACTGCATATAACTATTATTATGTTCTTTTTTAGAATTATAAAATGTAATATCATGTACATCATATTTTATGCCTTTTCCTACGATAAATCATAAGAGAAATCTTATAGAGTGATTATAAATAATTTGTATAATACGAGGGTGGTCTGAAAAGTTTCCGACCTCAACATTAACATGGCAGCACTTGTCCAAAAAAAAATAGGGAATGTGTTTGGTCTAGCTTTGACAGGTATTCACCAAAATTTCAGCCATTTTGGACGCGCCGTTGTTGTTTGACATCCGCTTCAGTGAGTCAATGGGAGTGTACTTGTGAAAATGGAAAAAATCGTGTATCGAGCATCAATAAACATTTGGCTTTGAAAGGCAATACGTCTACATCATTTACCTCCGTGAAATATTGAGCAGCTGAATTTAAATGTGGGCGTACTAGCTTGAGAGACGATGAACGTGCGAGATATCCAAAAATCGCAACCACTGACGATAACATTGCTCAAATTCACCAAATTATGCTAAACAACTTTCGAATTAAAATTAGGGAGAAAACAGAGACTATGAGTATGTCCAAAAAATGGATTTGTCGTATAATGAATCAACATTTAGGCATGAGAAAGCTGAACAAAACACTTTGAACAAAAACGTGTTCAAATGAACAATTTCAATCCTCTGTTAAGGCACTTTAGGGGCAATAAATCTGAGTTTTGGCGCCGTTCAATTACTGTAGATGAAACTTGGACACATCCTTATACTCCAGAAACAAAAATTCCCATAAAACAATGGACTACAAAAAGGGAATCAGCTCCAAAAAAAGGCAAACACTGTTCCTTTGGCTTGGAAGTGATGGCGACTGTTTTTTGGGATAGCCATGGACTTATCTTAAACGATTATTTTCAAAAAAAAACAACCATTACAGAAGCATATACTGCGCATCATTACTTGACAAGCTGAAGGCAGAAATTTCGGAAAAACGGCCACTTAAGCAGAAAAAAACAAGTTGTTTCACCAGTCTCACACCTCATAGTTTGCCATGGCGAAAATCGACGAATTACGATTTGAACTGCTTGACCACCCATCTTACTCACCTTACTAGCCCCAAGCAACTGTATTTTGTTCTGTAAGCTAAAAGTTTTGCTCGGAAGACAGAGATTTTAGTCGAATGAAGAGTTCACCTTTGTAAACAACTATTTTTCAGAGAAACACGCCGAGTCCTATTTAGACGAGTTAAAAAAGTAGCAGCTTCGCTGGGATAAGCATATAGACTTAAAAGGAGACTAGGTAGAAAAATAAAAATAAATTTGAAAAAAAAATTAGTTGCTTCTATGTTAGGTCGGAAACTTTTCAGACCACCCTCGTATAACAATTTGAATAGTTATAAACCAAAGTAACTAAAATTATTAAATTTAAATGAAGGTATTTGATTTTTTTTTAATTTACATAATAAATTCAAAAAACAAATCTTAAAAATATATAATTATAACAGAAATTCTCAAAAATTTGGGGAAAACGAGGAAAGTTATTTTTTTGCAGTTTTTTTTGCATCTTTACTAGTTTTACAGATATTCACTGTAAAAATCATGCCAATCTTATACAAAACTCCAGAAATTGGAAAAACCAGATGAAATCTAAAGAAATGCAGAAGAATCCTATGAATTCTTTTATTATTTTATTATTTTTTTTACAATAGTCCTTTGTAAAGTGAAGGAATTATTTTAGGAAATTTCCAAAATTTGAAGAAATCCGGAAAATTCTAAACTAATTCAGGAAAATCAGTGGAATTGCATAAAAATCTAATGAGGTTTTTTACTTGTCTACTATTATCATAGGAACCTGATGTAAAAATGAAAGAGAAATTTCGAAAATTTGAAAGATTTTGTAGAAATCTGAGTAAATTCAAAGAAGTCTCAATTTTTTACAAAAGTCCTAAGACCGCCGCGCCGCCGCCGCACAAATAAATTAATTTTCGGGAACTTGAAGATATCTAAGAAAATTCTAAGTTATCACAAAAATCTTAGGATATCTGGAAAAATTCGAAGAAATCTAGAACAATCCATATAATCCTAAGAAATCAATGAAATTCTGAAGGGTTATGATAAAATTGTTTGCTTCTCTAATAGTTTTATAGGAATCTGCTGTAAACGTAAAACAAATATCAAAATTTAAGAAAATTATTATTTTCTTAGGTATTATTGCAGTAGTTTGCTGTAAAAGTGAAAGAATTTTCTGATATCTAGGAAAATCCAAGTTAACCCCGGCAATACAGTATACTTGAAGATACCCAGAAAAATTCAAAGATATGTAGGGAAGTCCAAAACTTCTAGGAAAATTCATAAAAATCTGAATTTGCTCAAATTTTATGAGCTTTGTGTTTCTTTTCTAATGCTTTTACAGAAGTAGAAGTGAAGATTAAATCCAAGACAATATCAGGTTATAAAGAAAAATATGAGAAAATCTCGTTACACCTTATGAAATTCAGGGAAATCTGATAAAACTCAATAAGGTTTTCCTTTGCTCTTCTACTGCTTACGCAGAATTCAGAAGTAAAAGTAAAGGTAAAAAAATCGAAAGTATGTAATGGCTCAAATCCAATAATCATGGGCGCCCATTGGAGAGGGGGGCAAAGGGTTCGTTTTATAAACGAACTGCATTCGAACTTAATATTATTTTTATATTATAAATATGACAAACTTTGTAGAAATACCTGAGTGTACTCCGTATCGGGGATTTTCTTCGTAAGCTTTTATTTTGAAGTATTTGTCTGTAAACAATTTTTCTTCGCACTACAAAAGTAGTCGAAAGTCAAGTCTCGTATCTACGTTTGTTCCTAAATATTTAATGTTTTTGTTTTATTTAATTTGTGTCCGCTCACCGTGAGAGGTTTTTCTCGTCTTCCATTTTGTGGAAAAAATTGCGTCGTCTCACGGTATTTCCATTGCGGTTAGTGGTAGCTATAAAGCTATAATTTTTTTCTTATTCCCTTATACACACTTACACCCTAACTTACTTTAGCTTACAGAATAAAAATTGAATTTATCTCTTAATTTATGAGAAAGCATGCATAATATTTTTACCTTTATCTGTAAGGGGTGATATCTAACTAAGGTGTATAAATGTAATCTATGGTTACGAGTGTCCATTTTACGGAAAGAACCCCAAGTTATACCTTATGAATCTATGAATCTTCAAGTAAGACGACCGACCATAAGAAGTAAGGCCAATAAACACGCAAAAGAGTGATTACAGATCTACTGATAGCGTTAGTCAATTGAGGGAGAAAACCGCTAGTGAAAAATTTCTCAAGTAAACGAAACGCAAACAAAAATTTATATTCTAAAAAACGAAGTTAGAAAGTGGAATAGAAAAATTGAAGACAATTTTGAAATAATTTTTTCCATTACTTTCTTTTTTATATTTAAATTTTCATTAGAAGGAAATTTGTTGGCATTCTGAAATAAAAATGTGGACAAAAGCACTAGATGCCGTTTGATTTTTCTTTTAGTTTGGTGAATGGAATATTCAAAATAAGATATCGAGCATTGTTGTATGTATACGGAAATTTTTAACAGAGAAAAGAAGAATTTGTTTTCATCATCAAAGGATGCCTGCCTACCTTGTTCATCCGACTCAAGTCTCGTTTAGTATATTTATATAATATATTTCGCGTTTTCTCGAAATTTACCCAGGTAAGTTTTCAAAGCAAATTTTATACAATAATATGTGAGAATTATTTAATATAACAAACTTGAAACCTGTTAATATTTAGTTTTTGGAAGAAATTGTAATTTATCACTCGATCTAGAATATTGTATTCATTTCATGCCTAACAATGAGTTTTCGCTTTCATTGTACTGACATTTCTGATAATTAAACCATCATTTCTGCAAATACTAAAATTAGATTTGCATGGTAGAAAGTAATCAAAATTTTTGACGATTTTCAAACTTGGAAATTTTAAATTTTTGATTGACTGTGTGAGAATGATAAGCACCCTTATTAATTCGCACTATTCGCTTTAATAAAATCGAACGCTTTCACAGTTTGAGGATAGAAATTGCGATGTAGTTCTGAATATTTATTATGTTAGGTAATTGCCACCATATTCTACACGTAAACCTAATCTACAGTATTAATCGTTTACTTGGATCGATTTTATCAGACTGGGGTGAATTAATTGCTACACCAGAGAAACAAAAGTATTTTTCAAAGTCTAGCAAAGGCGTATTTTAATGTGCGTGTTAAAACATTATCGCACTAATTAAGACGACTTTTTTTGATCTTTATAAAATTAAATATCAACATTAATTTTTTAAATCATAAATCTTGTTAATTACATGTGTAAGTGCTACAAAAACATACTTTTACGAAGTGGCAATTAATTTTCGGCATAAAACATTTTTTCAATCTGGGTTACATTAACATTTAACAAATTAATGTAAAATTATCCTGATCTTTGGTCAATAAAACGTAAAAATAAATTTAGTATCGTAATGAAAAACAATTTCAAGAAAATTATTCTACAAAACTTGAATATGGCAAAGAAACTCTTTTCATTAAAATCAATTTGCATTGAAACAGACGTTTATGCTATTGTAATATAGATATTCCTAAAAAAATATTTCAAGTCTCGATTGATTTACTAAATTCTGTAGTTTTGTACTTTCAAAATGTTTTTGTTCTGGTTTTCATTTAATTAATAAAGGATTAAAAAAAGTTTTGGTTTTGTCGGCTATTAACCAAGTTTGGTTACTCCAAGAACTTACTCAGATAGATCTTAATGCTTACTTACTTTGTATGATCAGAGAGTTACAACTGATTTAATATTTCTGTTACAAGATTGTTAACAATGAATGCTCAGAACTTCTAAGTAAAAGTTTCGTGTTCCGCTAGGTTAAGACAAGACGATGCTTCTTGTTAATAACTAATTGTGCTGCCACCAATTATTGTTATAATTATTCAACCATTAATATCAAGCACATATGGGTGACTTACATTGATTTGACTGAACTTGATTTGTT
This sequence comes from Cantharis flavilabris, assembly GCA_949152465.1. Classification (NCBI taxonomy): domain Eukaryota; kingdom Metazoa; phylum Arthropoda; class Insecta; order Coleoptera; family Cantharidae; genus Cantharis; species Cantharis flavilabris. Next base: position 15,271,431 of record OX424436.1, read on the forward strand.
TAATTGAGATTTAAATACAATTCCGACTTGTGCTATAGAATTTTAATTTACTAGTTTCATCAACATACGTAAGAGCTATGATAGGTTGCTGTTATATTACATGTTATATAAGAAAATATAGATTTAAATATAAAAAATTTTTATTAAAAAAATTCGCAACAAATGTAAATGTTTTTAACAGAAAAAAATAGTACATTATATAACAAAATCGCCTTTAGCTTTTCCTTTACAATTTCAATCTGCTTAATTACTGAAAAACATCATTTACAAAACATGTCTGTCAATATCGAGTGAATAATTTGGTGTGCGCTCGTATAATATTGATATTAAAAGTTGATTATATTTTGATTAAATAAATCTTCTTATTTTTAAATCTTTTTAATTCAATAATTATAACTAATAAGGTTTCTGACATTTATAAATGACAATTGTTCTTTGGAATCAAGTGGAATCTTCATGTACAGGTGTGGATTTTTTACAGAATTTTTATAGAATTTTTTTTTGAAATTTGCGCATTGAGTTTAATAGTACAACCGTATCCTGTTCTATGCACCTTGCAACCTTCAACTTGTTTCGACGCCATTACAGACACATCGGCGTTCTTAATAAACCAACTTTTGGCCATTTGATTGGCAAACAGATAGGCCTTCGGTGAGTAAACTTGTAATAATTTTGATTTATAGTAAAAATTCTGAAATAATAAATTATAAATTAATATCGGTTGTTGCAGATTGATGGGATCAAAGTAAAAAGAATGCTTAATGAAATAAACCAAATAAATCTAAATATTTAAATTGATAATAATAATAGTAGTTCGATATGCAGATAAGAGAAGTAGATGTAATAGATAGACTTTAAAGGTTGGTTTATGCAGAACGTCGACGTGACGCAACTCCATGTTCAAATATTCGGTTGCCACGGTTTGCGACACGCGACACTGTTAAAGTTGCAAGCGTAGCCTGACCATAAGAGATTTTAGTAGATAATGCGGCCCAGATTATTTGATAATCACAAAATTTTGTAAATATTAAAATAGAAAAATCAGCAGATATGAATTATATCAGTAGTAACTAATATTAATATTGCTAACATAATAATTATGTGAATAAATGCAGTTACTTTAGCCAGAAATTTAGCAATACTATTTGCTGGCAGCTCTGCGAAAACAATATTTTATTTAACCACGAAGGTCTATAATTGCTTTTACTGACAAATATTTTCAGCCAAGCAATGAATTCCTTTCAATGTGTCAAAAGATCTATAGTAATAACTTTGATCTTCTTTGAGTTAACATTGGTTCACTGGATATGCGATTCTTCCTATTTTATGAGAGATAATTGTAATTTTTTCATTGAGATTTTGCATTTTATATTTTTTTAAATAAATGTAAATACAATTTGCAGCTTTGTTAATCAAAGCGTAATTAATTGCTTTCGTGACATATGTGACCAGTTTTGCATTGATTGGCAAAAATGGATTGACATGAAATATAAGGTAATTTAATAGAAAATAATTACTGGTTAGCAAAGAAATGAATTTAAAATATGTTATGTACAGTACTAATTAACCTAACGTTTTCGAGCTTTTGATTAAATTATTATTAAATTTTTTAATTTTTTTCTCTCTACTACAAAAGTATTTTTTTGTTGATGAGGCAATAATCAAATTAGCCGTCAGTGGATCTGACGGCTTTACATACTTTCCTTTTAAAGTTGAACTAATTATTCCAGTGTTAACAGCTGATCCTGCTAACTACTAAGCCTAAGATAACTTCCTGGAAGACCAATTTTGCAAAAGCTTTAAGAAGTATTAAGAAATATTTTTTTGAATACGGCATTCATCGTCGTAAGTGAGAAATCATTTATATATGGGATTGTATAATATTATAAAGCTTTAATCCAAATTTTATATCTCACCTTCAATATTGAAATTAGTTTATACGCCACGACACAGTAATTTTGTGATTTCTCATTGCTTGAAGCGTCAAAACGGATTTTCCGAATACCTTCAAGATTTTTACAGCTTTTATATGAGTAAATCATCAAATTTTTTTAAAATAGTAATCAATATTTTTTTAAATAATTTTTGTTGGTAATGCAGTATGTCTGCCATCTTTAAAATATACCACTAACTGTACAAAATAAAATTCATATTATTTCATAAGCTTTCATTATGTAATATTGGGTTAATACCTTCTTATAATATTTTTATGTCAAAAATATAAGGTCGGTTTAAAGGTAAAAGTCACTAAATACATAGCATAACTGTGTTACTTCTGAGTTTTAACTCTAAATAATATTAAGAATAACATTGCATTTGCAATTTTTTCAAGTAAAATTGTATAAATTATTTTAATTTTTAATAAATTTATTTAAAAATTATTTTCTCTGACAAATAATTATTTTATTATTTTGTATCGTAATTTAACTTAATAGTTAAACATTATATTCTTATCACGATTCGACTTAATTATATTTTGTAACTACTACCCGAAATTATACTTATTGGCATCTAGACGCAATTTATCTTTTTGTTGAATATTATTGCCAAATTGTTAGCTTGTTTTGATTACCCACACAAATTACGTTCTTTAGAGGAAATAGCATAATTTAAAAAATGTAATTAAAAAATTGTTAGCAAATCAAAATCTAAATTACATAGCCTAAAATTATAAATTATTATAATTACGATACAAAATTTTAATTATAAAAAATTGGATTATGATTTTACCACGTATTCATTATCCATACTTCTAAAAGCTTTTGTTAACAATATTCATCTGAAACTAAATCATTTACTTTCTCGTTTACGATCATTCACACTACCCTACGCACACATCCACAACGTAAATGAGATTTTCCTATATTCTTGTCTAAACCAGTTGTCTAAACCATCTTGACAAATCTTTTTAGTAAATTACAAAAACTCATTTTCTAGACCACGATCATTTATTTTTCAGATACACTAGATCTTTTCTTTGATGTTTGTGCAATAAATTAGTGCATTATTTTTAATTTCAATGCAGTTACTCAAATGTGAAAAGAAAAATTAATATAATAATTAAAGTAAATAAACGAAAATGTGTAAAAGCTATAATTATTACCCAGCGGCAATACAAACTCAAATTAATTTTTAATTACATTTTTTATTCATTATATGTCGGTAAATTGTGGACTGGAGTTTTAAATATAGCTTATCTTTGTACATTACGTTATATTCATGATTAAAAATTTTTGTAATTTCACAAAACTTCACATCTTTGTGCATGTGAAGCCATTGATAAAAATTTGATGTACCTAGCTAATTGCTAATTTCGATAATCATTGACTGCATTTACTTTAAAGTTTAACTTTATAAAATTGGAATTTGCTGTTTCCTTTGGGTATTTAATAATTATATTTCACACACAAAAGTTTGATTACAAACCATATCAATTAAGTATTATTTGTTAGATTATTTAAAGTTTGTTTTTAAAATATTTACAAAATCAGAATCAGATTTTATTTTTTATTTAAAAAATATATTAAACCTCAATTTTGTCGTTTTAAATTGAAAACAAAAAATTCAGATAAGTGTAAGCAAATTTAATAATTCATTTATTGCAACTTAATTTTTCTAATAACTTAAACTGAAGTTTATCTCAAAATACAGGTTTTTTAAGGATTATTTTAGTAGATTTGCTGAATTGCTAATCGTAATTTGGATAACAATCGGCAGATTTTGTCAACTTCAAAGTTGAAATTTTCAGATATAACAATACAAATTTTCAATCACCTAAACTTCCTTTTGCGAATTTAAAACATTGTCGTGCTTTACTTATAAAATATTTCTGCCTTTGTAACGAGGATGAAATAGCATAGTGACAGTTGCTAATTTTGGAAAACCTAAACTTTTATAATATGTACGTATATTCAAAGAGATATCTGTTTTCTACGAAATTGTTGTTATTTTATCGAAAATGTGGGAAAACATTAAGAAAGTTACGATGCAGCATTTAAATTAAATACTGTAAAAGTTACACATTTGACTACAGTTCTCTTTGAGAGTTGTATCGTTTTCCCTTGAGAAAGACCAAGAGCCGATAAAACTTGTTTTTCTTACTATCTTTTAAAGTCTCTGAAATTTTTAATAATTGCATATTTATTTGAAAAAGTCCAAAGCATAAAAGTGAGACAATCTAGATAATCTCATATTTAATCCACGTTATGAAAATTCTGGCGACTAGAGAAATTAATGACAGAAAAGTGGGTACGTAATTTTTCCAATTACATTCTAGTGCAAGCTAGATTAAAAAATATGGATTTGTAGTAATTTGTTATTTTTAGCGAAAATGCAATATAAAACTTTTTAAATAAAGTGGAAAAGTTACCATAAACGTAAGGCACGAAAGATCATACACTGTAGATATATAACTGAAAGAGGTTTTAGTGCATATAATGTAATTTTCCAACATATCGCTAGCATTCTACTTCTCTATGTCACAAATTGTAAAAATAAGTCTTTGAAAATAAAACGGATTGATTTTCTACAATTGCTAGAAATAAGTAGTGTGCAGTAGGCACTTTATTTTATTCGTATTTCCTACCTACATAACATCTTTCAGATGTTTCATGTCCAATTAACAAATTATAAATTAATTAAATTGCTCGCTATTTTAATTATATGAGATAATGTATCTCACTAAACTTTAATCAGAAACAATTCTACATTTTAATGAAACTTGAATTTTCTACGAATTAACTCCTTTTACTTTTAAGAGCTTATCATGTATGTGTCAAATTAACAGTATTGCTTTTCAAGCTATAAATGTTTCACATTTGGAAGACAAATTAAGAGTTTTTCATATTTCTTATGCAAACAAACAACAAAGTAAAAAATCACAATTCAAAAACTATTACAAACTCGAATCGTTTAAAGAGGTTCAACTTTAAGCGACTGGATTTTATAATTTTCACCATTAAAATTGCAATCGACATCAAATTATTACTTTTAGAATAATTGCAAAAAAATCTATGTTTAAAAAATGGTCAAACAATCATTTAATTTTATTTGATCCAATTGATACTGAGTGAACCCCAGAGAATAACAGTATATAAATTTAAAAGTTTGGTTGGATCTCTAAATTATTATAAATTTTCAAAACAAATTCTATTTGATGCACAAATCTACTACATATTTATCAATGTTTCAGCGTGATTATCATTAATTGCAACTATGCTAATTTTAACGACGAGAAGCACTTAATGTAATGGCTTCTTTGTAATTATTGATTTCTCACTTGCTCGTTGGTTTGAATAATTTTAATTTTGCTTCTCGTTTTTCAAAACTTAAAAATTAGAGTTTGTAAAGATTTAAATTACGCACTTGAAGAATTTCATCCAATACAGTAAAAAAATTTGCAGATCTTAGTGACAGCCATTTCCTAAAACAAATTTAATCCAAAACTTTAAATTGGATTGCAAGCCAAACAGTTGTTTCAAGAATTACTCCAACTTGAGGTTTTATGAGGTATTGCTTAATATAATATTTTAATTAGTTTGTTCTTTTTTCTTAATTAGTTTTTAATGTGATTACACAAAAGAAATCAACCAGGCTTAATGAAATTTTCACATTTTCTTGGATTTAAAATTAAGCTTGATTATGAAAGTTGCTGTTATACTGTTGTCGGTTGGTATCTTGTTCCCTTCAACTTAATAAATTACTAACTTCTTTATGGTAACTGAAAAATTCGATTATGTACAATTAAAAAAAAATTATGAAGTGAATGTTTGATGATTGCAATAGTGGGTGTACTTGTAATTTTGCCTAGAAATAGTGTAATAGCACACCTGGTCTTTCCATTTGCTTTAGTGCGGTAATGTTTACTTTCCGCATTCGTTACTTTGCCGAGTTAATTTAGACTTTTTTAAACTTTGTTTAAATTTCGTAATGTAACGAATGCTGAATATTTCAAAACTTTTTCTAAAGCATAGATTGATGTATAAAATAAATAAAACTTTTAATTGTAAATCACTTTATATAGTAGATAATACAGCTGCAATTGTCAGTTAATTTCCAGGAGTTGAAACGATTTGACAAATCGATACTTCTTATTAATGCAGAATGCATTAGCTTTGGGTTCGCCGAGTCTATACTAACAACGTGGAATAATCCACTGGTGGTTAAAACCAGCGACATGAAACTAACCTTTAACGTTGTTTCCTACACTTACTTACATATAAGCTTTTCAAATCCAACCGTAACTCCGTTATCGTCAAATATCCTGTAGCGTTTGTTGGAAACGAATTTTACTTTTATTTACTTTTATTTATTGCTACAGCATCGTACTACACTTTTATTAAAAAATATCGTTTGAATGTGACATTTAAACACGTAAAATTAATTTAAAATTATAAATAATCAGAAATTACATTCACGGGTGACATTGTGCCGCTCGTTAAATTTTGCGTATCCTGATTACTTTCTTCGTTACCTTTTGTGATTTATTTGTTATTTATCTTTATGCAAACGACCTCTACACCACGATGAACGGTTGGGTTATTGTGCGTAGCAAATAAGAACACCCGTAGCTTAGTAATACACGATGTATCAATCTCAATTAACATTTGTACCTACCTTCAGTTTTGAATTCCCTAATTAAACGGATTGTATAGATTTTAAGTTTCTATCAAAAACTTTCGATGGTACTCTTCTATATCATCCTGTTTTCTTCAAATTTATCGTAGCACCTGAACTTTGAAGTTTAAAATTTTTTTTTTTAATTTAAAAACTACTAAGTTGTGAAAATATCGTTAAAAAATATTAATACTTTTCCCTTTTAAGTTCGCTGGAGCGATTTTACTTTTTATAAAGTGAACGCCATTCGTTAAATTCACACGGAAAAGTTGTGACTGCTATAGGATTTCTTTAAATTATTATTGGAGGCATACAAGTGACTTGTTTATTATGAAAACGAAGAAAAAATAAAAATTAAGTTAAAGTAAAAAATATAATTTTAGGAGAAAAATTTTTATTTTGTTATGAACAAATTGGAAGTTTGTTCATGTGGGAATAAACTTCTGCTTGGTTCTACAAATTGTATTAAATCTCTTTGCAATACATAAATATTTTATTGAAAAATTCATGCAATAATTTTCTATTTACCGAGCACCTCAATTTTACATTTATTGCTTTTACGCATGCATATGGAGGTGGTATCGAGCTTCTGCTAAAACATGCATTGTTAAAGTAAGGTATCTACATATTTGAACTTAAAAGCTACATATTTGAGTTTAAAAGCTTCATTTGATACCCTTCGCATTTTAATTCTACTTGGGGCAAACCTTAACTTTACAATTTTTACATATTATGCTAAACCAACTAAGTATTATTTCGAAAAAAGAATTATTATTCGGATTTTATATTTCAACTGTTTTTTAACCATTGCGATAGATTAGAGTGGATTGGATTAAGATGGGTTTTCTAATCTTGAGTTTATAAAATTTGTGAAAGTTATGTTATGTGAAATTGATTGTATTAAACAAATTACTCGTAAATACATTAACGAATGGTTCAGAAATTTAAAATTGGGCTAAGGGGTTGATTGTATCAAGCTGGGTGAAAATCTTTCAGCCTGAAAAATTAAAAGAGTTATATTTTTTATATTTTTAGTAAAGACATTCGTTCTAAACAAGTCCACGCAATTTAAAAGTAAAATATTTTATTTATATTATTTGAAAAATGGAATTATTCTATGAACTATCCTATATTAATACAACAAAGTACGGAAGGGTTGATATAAAAAAGTAAATTTAATTAAAATGTAGAAATATTGTAGAAACTTCCACTTTGTAAAATTTGAAAATTTAATTTAATTTAAAACTTTAAAATCTCATTAAAGTTAATAATCTACTCATTTTAATATTTTATAATATTATAGACGTTCTACTATGCTTAATTACTACAAGGTAATTAACAAAAAAGAACTGCTACAAAGTGCAGTCTTTTTTAATTATTTATACAAACAACTTCTCTAGCTGAAAATTTAATTTAATTTAACTTTATTACTGAAGTGAAATTCTTTTTATTTTGTTTTTTATTACAATTATTTGTTTAAATGTTTGATATATTACATTTATTTCAAGTTTTTATTATATCATATATCTTAGTTTTGACGATTTTACGAGATACGTAGGTAGGTATGTTCAAGTTTACAAATAATTTTTACATTATTGTCAAAATGATATACTCGTAGGAAACTTTTCGGTGATAGTTGTCTATTTTTTCACACAAAAGTTTAAAATATAAAATATTTACCTGCCCCCGGGATTCACTTATATTAATAAATTTTCGAATTTTTGGTGTTTTTCTTTACTAATCAAATATTGATGAAATTATAGTACAAATTGTTATATTTTTGGTATTGTAGATAACGTTATCTGCAGTGTTAAGTCTGGTAATGATAAATTTAATCAATATAGAACATAGTATATATGGCAGATGGTAGGCAAATTAACAAAATGGGGGTAAATTGTTAGCCTATCTCATTTTCTTCTTTGTCAAAGAAAATTTCACCTTTTTTGTTTTTCCACTTTTCAAGCTTTGATATACATTCAGAAAGCAATCTGCATTAGCCAGCAATTAAACTTGACTTTTACATAAGTGCAATGTTATGGCATATTTTTCTGAGAATTCCCATCGGTCGATCATTTAGAGATTTAAGAATTTATTTTTCAAACAAATTTTTCATATCAACCGGTAACATATTGTACTATTTTCAAGCAAGGTACCGGTGTAACTTCTTTGTCCTGCCACTTTCTGTCCCCAAAGAACGATTATACTGATATTTCTTTTCTGTCTTTTGTGTCATGCACATAATTCCTCGATACATTATTCAACATTTCTGTAACCATTCGTTTCAGTACAAACTTTTTCATACATTTCTAATATCTCTATTAGGATTTCTTATTTAAAAATATTTTGCTTTTCATTGTAATGAAATTTGGAATAGGTTTTCAATTCATCCTGTATAAAAAGAACTTTTTAAGTTTCAAGTATTGAAACCACGAAACCGTACCTTGAGGTTCTCCGCACCCTATTGCGGATGTATAACTTTGCTGTCTTGAATTTTCCCTGTTTATCTTTCAAACCCTCCGACTCCAATTTCTTCAGCAATTTATCCTGGCTAATTGTTTCCAAGTTTTCTTTAGATTTATAGAGATTACTATACATTTTTTGTTTCTGCCTAACAAGTTGATTACTAATGAGACTGTAATTTATACCCTCAACACTATTCTTCCTTCGGAAACAATATCGACTTTTTTGAAAGCATTTCCTTTTTCGATTAATTTTATCCTTCAATTTTTTTAGAGATATTAGAATATTATGTATAATATTATAAATCCCTTTTAATATACTAATAGAATTTGGAACTGGGGTATATATTCGAATCATATTATTCTCTCTCCTTACAGAAGATAATTGAAATATTTAAAAAAGTACTGCATAAATAATAGCAAATTTACATATTTCCCTGCGATACGTATGAATGATAAATAGAAATTTTGTAGTCGTTTATTATATCTTTATTTCACTAAAGCTCTTCAAGCTTTTGGTTTTATTTTATTTCTTGCCTATTCACTTATAATTATTATTTTAATTCTTGTTGGATTGGTGACTATAAAATGCACTTTGTTGTCGGATTTCAGAATAAAAAAATAATAAAATGCACATATTTCGCATAATATTAATATTAACCCGCTTCGTCGTCATCAAGTCAAAATGGTTTTGAAATTTTGTAGATTTTTAAATAATTATCGCATTTTCAGACTTGAAGACCTTGTCAATTGTATTTTGAATAAAAAATTAGTTACTATACTTCTTTTGTATTAATTTTAACTTTTGTATTTTATTTCGTACTTGATTGTATTAGTTTTTAAATTAAATTTAAATCAAATTTGTTTTAATTATTTACATAATAGCGATATTTTAAATTAAATTTTGTACAGTGTTTTCGACCTTTCTTAGATGTTTTGTTTTACAAATTAGCAATACAATAAAATATTTCATTCATTTTGTTTATTATTTTTAGTAATAATAACGAGAAATTTTATTTTTGTTTGATAACTGGTAACTGGCACTTAACTGCTAATAGAAAAGTTATTATTTATAAGGTTACCTAAGGCCAGCAGCTAGATATGGGTACCCATTGTAAAATTAATTTTAGTAATGCAGAGAGAAATGTTTCTACCGTTTCAATTTAAAATTTTATTTTACTTCTGAATAATAGAACTTCAACCATGAAGGGTTTCAATACTAATGAACTTAGACCATTACAGAAAAAACCGTTCTTCATAATCACCGTCAATTTATTTTAATTTTAATTTAAAGCTTTTAATACTACTCTTTACACTCTATTGTGTTACACTTAGCAGTTTAAATTTAAAAAAGTTAAAACCACAAAAACTCTTGTACTGCTACTAAATAAATTTCCGGAATAGCACTAAAACGCTCACGAGAGTATAATTTCAAAAGGTAAACTGTGTAATTTTGCTAGTTTATTATAACGATTACTTGAAATGATATTTTTGAGAAAACAATTTTTTGATAAAAAGGTTTTTTTCAAACATAAATTTAAGCTGGTGTAATATTTTGCTGGGCGGAAGGTAAATTCTATCTTGATCTCCTGGATTAATATAAATTTTTTAATTTAGTTGGTTTGGTAAAAATTTGTAATAATGCAAGCATTTCAAATCGGTATGAAAAAGCTTGTTAATAATTAATGGAAAATTTTTTAAAACTCACAGTCTGATGCGATTTCATTATTTCCTCTTTTCGTATTAAAAATCGGGCAAGCATTGCGTTAAAGCCATAATTAGTATTGACAAAATAGCTTAAAAATGTTAAAAGGGAAGATAGAAACAACTCTTTTAGATTTATTTTAAGCCTTCCTGTAGGATTTGTTAAAATTCTCATAATGGATTATCAAGGTATCTACCTACTCGTTTAATTAACTTGCCTACAAATCCTTTGTGATTAATAACATTACCGAAGGTAAATGTTTTTTTGCTTTTTTAATTGCTTGTGAATGTGTAAATGAATTATTAAAGATAAGCGTGTGACGAATGTTAAGGATTAAAATTTAATTCGAATTAAAGTTTCCATGGCAATTTTGTGCTTTAGCTATTCGGGGTATTAATTTATTGTGTTTAAATTGTAAAGAGAATTGTGCATCTTAATGTAGTATATCCCTTATTTCAAATAGGCATCTTCAAAATATAATTTAAACAAGAACCGAATCTTGTATGTAACTTGTTGGGTAAAATTGTATGGTCTAAGTATTAGGTGACATCGTCATTGACATTTCGTTCCTGTTTATTATTTGAATGATTGATGAAAGAAAAAATTGCTTTTGGTAAATTTGTTACGGAAATTTGTTTACCACTTAATATCGTTTTAATCAGTTATCACTTGTGTCGATATTGATTGTGCATGAAAATTCGATTTTGAAAAAGTTTTGAAAGAACAAAAGTTATATCAAAGTAAATACTTTTACCTGAAATAATAAAACTAGAGTTGCGGATTTGTCGAAAGCTCATTGCAATTGCCAAACATATTCCATATTTTACACATTACACTAAAATACCACTACGTATCGTCCTGTAGACACACGGAAGACCTGCCGTTTATCAGCATGTTCGCGATTTCGCGGCCACCAGCCGACTAATCAGCGTCGTTCTTGTAGCGTAGATCTACGCGTCGACGTCGAATCTACAATAGCTCATATATATCAAAAATGTATACTTTATGGTGACTATTTCGTTAATTTCATTACGGTAATGTAAAACCTTCACAAAACAGCTAAAACGCTATCTACATAAAACTTTAATAGGTTTTCATTACTGAAAAGTATTCTCTTGGTAGATCTTTTAATTGCATGAAAATGATTTCAACTTTTTAACCATTCACAATATTTACTCTATCATTTTCAACTTTTGCTATTACTGCTCAAAATTTAATTTAAGTTGATATTCCTTGGGTTTTTAAAAACCTGCTTTTCAGTTTATAAATAAATTGAATTAAAAACACATTTCTGCTTTCTTGAAAAGTCGAGAAATATGAAAAATTATTACTTCGTGCACGTAGAACTAAATATATATTTTTACTCCGCCATCGGTAATTTCTAAATCTTAAATAAAAACATAAAGATAAACAACAATGAAATAAGGCGTTTTATTTTATTTAAAAAAATGATTAAAGTTTGTTATGTTATTTAAAGTGATTTGGTTTTTGTATAAAATGTTTGAATAGGGATGATCAGCTGTGGAATTGGGACGATCAACAAGTGACACAAATAAAAATATTAGAACTGGAAACTATGTTACTGTAATAGTAGCAACAAGTACGTCTTACAGCATTAGAGTAATCGAAAAAAAATAGAACTATACATAGCTGATAGAAGCAATAAAAAATTAAAAACATTTAGTACAAACTGCACTCTAAAATATTAAAGAAAACATTAATCGTCATTTATAAAAATTTTAGTTTTATTAAAACCAGCTCAATATTAACTCGTTTTATAACAATAAAAGTGTTTTAAATTTATTAGCCCGAGATGTTAATGGGAGGACGCGAATGAGTTACTGAAGATTATTAAGTAAAAGTTAACTTCTGTAATTTTATTCGCACTTTTACAAACTTGATATCGCCTCGTTGAACTACTATGATAGAAATACTTTTACAAGAATATTTGGAAGCACGTTCGCGAAAAGTAATTGAAAACGTACTTTATCGTAGTTTAAATAAGTTAGTCAGTTTAATAACATTTAAGTACTTTTTCAAAAATATTTTTTGACGCAATTCGCGAAACGTTGTCGTGAAGAGATTTCCAAAATTGTAGGTTTAGGGAAGGGGGCACTATGCTAATTGATATAGCTTCATTTGAACTTTAATGAGCTGCTGTTCTCAATGTTTGGACTGCATCTCATGTTCGTAAAATCGTACTTTGAACACTGCCCAACTTTGTAATAAAATAATATAAAATTAAAATATTGACAATGCATATCTATTTAAGTTCAAATGAAGTATTTGAAAGCGTCGTCAAAATCTTTGGTCTGAAGGGGAATGGTGTGGTGCGTGGTTTATTTGTATTTTCTTTTTCAATCTTTTTGGTATCGATTCGTTACTTACTAATCAAATCAACTTCGTGTAATCTTCAATAAACTGCTATTCATATCCTTTCAGCATTCGCCACTGTTAATTATTCGCAAAATTCTTGGGACTGAATTGTGAAAATGTTATTTATTTTACTTATCTTTCCATTATAAAATATTTATATAAAATTGAATGTTATTTAGAAATGAAATTCTAATGAGATCATTTTCATAGGTTAACCTAGGGCGCCAACGCGTTTTTAAGCCGCCCCCCCTTGATGATTTTGCAAATAATTGCGATATTGTGAAAGTTTAAACGATTTAGATTAAGCTTAAATGAAGATCGATCGATTAACATTGATTACATTCCAAAATTTTAGTAGAACGTAAAACAACATGTTTATGATAAGCCCTCTCCCTAACTAAATATTTCTTGATTAACTTCGCGAAAGCTAAAGTTTGAATAATTACAATAATAATAATAATAAGCGACGATTGAGGCTCAACCGACGGTAATGGAATTCCCAAATTGAATTTTCAAATGAAAAACCCAAAAGTTTTACATATTTTTACAAGTTTTACAACGAAAGCTTTTCAGCTTTGAGACATGTAAGTACCTTGAATTGTGAAGACATTGAGATAGATATACTTAATAAGCATTTTGTTTGTTTTTGTTTGTGGATTTAAAATTTTGGATAGCAAGCTAATTGATGCTATTAGAAAAGAACCCAACAAAAAAAAGTTGCCACTGCTTGCAGGTTGCCAACCCTACAGAATTTCGACATCCTAGCAGTGTCATCCCTTAAATATCGACAGACATCGATTTCAAACGAGTAGTTGTCGCTTTTAATCTAATTCTGATGCGCACGAACACAATAACGGGGTGCAAGCTTTTCCCCTACGTATTAAATTAACAGGTTGTAAAACTTTCCAGATAGCTTTTCTCGAAAAATCAGAAATCCTAAGTAGAAAAATTTCTCTAATGTAAAAATGGAAAGCAAATCGACGTGATACTTACTTACCTTAAAAATGTTAATTTTAAATACCATTAACTTTTATACAATTTAATTATTATAAAATCCAAATCATCATCAAAATTTAAATTTGACTTCAAAATCTTCCATTTACCAATCCAAATCACTAAGCATTCAAAAAAATTCACACTTAGTTTAAAATGGGATATTTTTATGTTCAAAAATAATTAAAACACTACCTCAAAATCAAAATCAAAATTATTTGCAAATTTTAAACTCAAATCAAATCGCAAAAAGATTAAAAAGCGACCGTTACCCTAACCGCAGGAATTATTTTTGGCAAAATGTCCCGTTTTCTCTTCCCACTTCGTTATTGCCACCTACCTTAACTATATAGCTGAGCGGGAAAAAGAAACAAGTTTAAAAATATTTACAAAATTCAAAACAACAAAATATTTACATAAATATGATAAATCTATAATTTAAATTTAAACAAAAATTTAAAATATTCAAAAATAAAATAGGGACTTTGGAACACGACAATGTAAATATATTTCGGTTGTTTAAAAAAAATTCAACCAATCAGGGTGTTTTTTTTTTTCTTTGGAAAAGGACTATCGAGTGAGTGAGTTTTGTATGTAATTCTTAATTTAAACTTATCAAAATTTTCTTAAAATTGTATTTTTCACTTTTTAAATGCAAACTATTTAAATAGTTTTCTTTACTTTAATCACTTTATTTCAGAAATACTACAAATTCTATAATGAAACTGAAGAGATTCAAATTTTTAGACTTTTGGCTTTTCCGTCATATTTGACAAAAGTCTTCTAATTATTATCTGCTAAATAAAATTTCTTAAAATTTTACATATTATCAACGAATAAATATATAATAATATAAAAAATATTATAAAATTATAACCTGAACAATCGAGTTGCACACCAATCAAGTTGAATTAATGATTGATTCTTACCTAAAATTGATATATAATTATCTTCTATTTTTACAAATTAAAGCTTATGCCATCAACGAATTTAGTATCAGAATTTTATTTGATTTCGTATGTCGCTGCTTTCTGAATTTATTTTCTTCGTTCTTTGTTTTTATTTCTTTAATTTTTAACTCCTCTTATACATATTCTACGTCTTTACCTTCTTATATAAATTTTAAATGTTAAGTTTTAAAATAAACATAAAAGTTATTTATATTAGTGTCACCCATTTCGATAATTATTCTTTCAACCCTTAAATTTAAAATGTTTTCAGTATGTAAGTATAACATTAATATTAAGAGTGCAGCTTGTCACGTGCCATGGTTTAATTTCGTAAATTATGAATAAGTGATTGCTACTTAATAATTATTTAACTAAGTTTTTAAACTATTATTCGAGTACAATTATTATTATTATTTCCTTTTTTAGTTAATATTTAAAAAATCAATGTTTGAACTGAGTACTACTACTAACTTATATTAATTATTTTAGTTTTCGATACAAAATAATGTTCGTTAATTTTCTATTTCTTTAACGGTAAAAGAATTACATTACAATAAGATTTCTTTAAATCGTTAAACCGTTAAATCACAGTGTATGTGGGATATTTTGCAGTCTGGATAAAGCTCAAGCTCTGGTGCTAAAAATAGATAAAAGTTTTATCTAAAGAAAACCTTTCCAACAATACATTCTGGTGCATTTTTAATAAAATTGGATAAAGTATTTTCTAATAATTAATAAGTGAACGCGAAGCTTTTAATGAGCTAAAAATCAATTTTTCAACCAACGAGTGTTGTTTATGTTAGGTAGTTGAACTTGTTTGTAATATTTGCTTGTTATATATCAAAAGTAAAGTAGAATCGTCCTGTACAAACATAACCATAAATATCTAGGTCCGGTGCTTATTCAACTTTTAAAAAACTTTATGAAAAATTTCGAATTAGCGTGTTTCAATATTTTCATAAAAAAATTAATTTTAAGATAAACATTTTTGGTAGAATTTTAATAATAAACGCATACTACTATACTGTAATAATAAATATAAATACATAGAAAGGGAAGGAATTTTAGTTAAGCGATCAATTTTGGGTTGACATGTGTCACCACCGGAAAATCTTTAAAGGTAAACGTGGGTAGCTTTTTTACCCATACGCACAGCTACCTATAAAATACGTTAATTAGAATTATGGAAATAATCAACGTTTCTGCCTAATTATCAAGTTCCTAGTAAATTCTATATTATAATGAAATAACCGACTTTGGAGTTAATTATAAGAGAGCAGGATTTAATTTTTGGCAAATTCTTTTATATTTGTCGTAATACCTGACAATTGGATTTCCATGTCTAGAACTGCGTTAAGTCGATTTCTGTGCTTAGTTTTTGTTCCCGAATATATTGAGAATCCAATTTCGCACGTAAGTACGTGCTGGCGAATGGCAACAATATCTCGGGATATTTTTTGCGAAATTCACTGCAAAAAGCAATAAGAAAAGCTTCTTTAAACATTTGATTTAATTGGCTGCCTAAAATAATTTCAAGTAGATTTTATAAATAAAGTATATACTGAAGTAGATCTGACTGGTTTGTTTTGGCTAAACGAATTTTGAGCGGAGTTCTATATTTTATCGTTTAAAAATGATAAATACTAAATAGATGTGTGTAAATTACCCAACAGCTGAGATCCAACAATTTAACTTTTAAATGAGATAGGTAGTAACTAGTAATAGTATTTTATCTCTCGCAATAAAAATGTAGTCATTTTTACTTGAAGGAATAATTTTGAATAGCAACGAAATATTTTTTAATCCAGCAGATAATTTAAATTTATTAACCAAAAATATACCAATAGATCTCACTAATGTATTTTACTTGCCTTAGGCACCTGTTGCACGAGTTTAATAATAGAATAATACTTGCACTTTCTATCTGTAAAATCAAATTTAAAAAAATATTTGCAAAAATGAAAAGTCTGTTCTTTGCCGTTCGTAGTAATTTTCGAATGCTACCTATACATTCCAAAGTGACTTCACTTTTTTACATCCTGATGTCACATCACGAAGAGTATTTGAAAGCAGTCATTGAGCAGTCAATGGTTGAAAATCGGACGTGGATGTATTAATCGAAATACGTACATGTACATATAGAATGCTCAAAGATACGACCGAAGAGATGAAAATAGCTACACAAATTTTTATGAAGGAAATTAAAGTTGCTCGACATTTTTAGAAATTATAAAAATATTTAAAATAAACTTAACGTTTAATATTGACCAATAGTTAAAAGCATATACATTTTTTGTAAGGACTAAGTAATAAAATATATCTTTTGAATTTGAAGTCAACACAAATACTTACTCGTTCTCGTGAGGTCATGGAAGTCAACAACACAAATAACCTGTGACGGTTAGCTCATACAATTTTGCTGATAATTTAAACCAAATCAAATTTATGAATCGGTTTCCTGTTTCTCGTTCCAAATAAACTTAAATCAAAGTCTATATTATGTAGAGAGGAAAATTGCAGCTTCTCATTGAAGTACAAAGCAACAGGAACACTGCAGCATCGATTACGTTTCTGTAGAGAGTCTTCACTTGCAGCCTGGTGCCATTGCACACAGTCGAGGCTATTCAGCTACATCGCTGAGGGTAAATCAGGATGATTGATGGTGTTTAACCCTACTGTAATAGTTCTTCTTCGAACTATTTTAATTGAGAGTCAGTGATGACGGCAGCTTTGTCATTCTTAGGGATGAGATTGGCACGTTTGTACAGCTACTTTATTTACTTATATACCAGATATTAGGGGTATAAACTCTGTTAGAGTTGGAGTTTGATTTGCATTCCCATTCAACCTGAGATCCTTTTTAATTTATCATACTTACAAGGTGAGAATTTGGTATATGTCGTTACCACTAAACCTAGGCTTGCAGAGATGGAAGATGTCCATCGAACTTAGGATACCCCCATTTTTATATTCTAAGTATGAGTTTGGAAAGCTTTTGAGCGGAGTCATCACTCCTCAATTAAACTCTAACTATCCATTAAGATGGAAAAAATAAATGTTTCTGTATGCATCGAAGCGGAACTTTCTCGTTGGATAGACAAATTGATCCTCTGAATTAAGAAACTCTTTATGCGTCTATCCTTCGATACATCGATTAGAAGACGTCCGATGCAAATGACTAAAATCTTTGCATATCTACTTCAAGGACCCAAAGCCTCTACAGCGAAAACTGAGAAATCATATACATTCCTTGTTGCCAAAATTGCCTTTTGCCAAGAGTTTTCTTAGAGACCAAATACGCTTTGAGAGATTTGAGGTAAAGTCAAGTTAAGAGTAGATTGATGTAATGCAGGGATCGGCAACCTTTTTATCCAAAAGAACCGAATATCAACATTAGATAGAAAAATTTAGATTTCTTTCTAGGCCCAAGTCGCAACATACAAATAAGAAATAAGCTTTTTCTAAATTTTTATTTTTTCTAAAACTTAAAGGCAAACATGTTCAAGGATGATATAAATAGTACTAGTACGGAAGCATTGTGCTTCCCGTGGAAAAGTTAATGAAGGGATGGTATTAGTGGTACTATTTAATAAATAAAAACATGGGATTTAATAATTTCGATGGTGACATTTTTACAGATGATGCGTGTGGATGTGATGATGTCAATGATGAAGATGGCCTCAGCTTCATTATGAACAAAGTGACCTATCTCGGTCCCTGTCACACCGATTTTGATTTTTATTATTTTGTTCGAAAGGTATTTGTACTAGCTAAAAAAGATATCCGTAACATGTATTGGGAAAAATTAATAGGTTGGATGATATTTGGTCTATTTAGTCAATGATACGTGCAATTATTGGAGTTGTCATTGATCGAACTGGAATTCCTGACTTGTGGTCAGTGCTGTATGGTGATAGCACAGTCAGTCAAATTATTTTAGGTAAAAAGTTTAGACGTGCGGTAGAAGCATATATCCGTACTCCGGTGCCCTGCGAGACAGCTACTTTTAATATTTTTTAAAGAACATGAAGATTTGTACAATAAGTATTTATAATGAAATTCAAAAGATACGAGCTAGATTCAATGAAACTGGTGCACAAGAATGCCTTACTAAACTCTTCTTGGCAATGCAAAAAGGTGATCTTTGCGATCCAAAAGAAATACTGCCAGTATGATAAACTTCATGTTTTTTTTGACAAGTACTTACATTAGACGAATCAATAAAAACTCTTACTAGAGATAAGAGGCTTTATGGAGGTATCGCAACACAGTACAAAATATGTGACAACACTGATATTTCGAAGATAAATTTGAAAAAGAAAAAGAGTCACACACTCGCATTAAAGTTGAATTAACCTCCTATCTTGCACACACAATTCTAAGTCATCCGGTGTTGTTTCATGGCGTACTGAAGTTTCGGCAAGAAGCCTACACAAAAATTGTACTACATGTCATTTACGTAATAGATACAGATGCAGATACACTACTGGTGTTTGCTCAAGACACAGACCATCGTCTTTGTACCATCGTCAAACGAAGCAATATCAGTAAAAAACATATGCATATGTTTCACTCGGATCACTAAAAGCTTTAACATTGCCCGGGTTTCATGCACTATCAGATTGTGAGACTACAGGAAGTTTGTTTGGGAAAGAAAAGTTGTCATATTGGAAATCTTTTATTTCAGCGAGTGAATAAGAACTTATTGCAATGTTTACAGCCAAACAAGCCCTTGGAGATATATATATATAGGCGTTTATTTAGTCTTAGTCGACTATTCGGCATACATACAGGTACAATTCACAATACAACGTACATACAAATACAGCATACGACCTACAAATACAGCACACAACATACATATACAGCATACAATACACACACATACAGCACATATATAACGCAACATACAAACACTTGCAAAAAATAAACACATACAGATAGGTACAAAGTCCAAACAAATACAGTATACTACATATAACATACAAACACATACAAACATAAACACATACAGACAAGTACAAAGTCCATACAAATACAGTATACAACATACAAGTACAGCACATATAAATACAACATACAAACACACTATGCACATTATTCATTTCCGTCACTGCGTTCCATAAGGTATCTCTTCACTTCCCGCTTAAAACACTCTATGTTTCTATATTCACGAAAAACACTTGGTAAATCATTGTAACACATCACTCCTTTGAAAAATATTGAGGTTTGGGCCGCTCTGGTGTGCACTAGATGCAGCACAAGCCTTGTACTGTGTCTTGTTTCGTAATCGTGGATTTCCCCAAATGATGTTATTCTTCCTTCGAAATATTCAGGCATCATTTTTAGATTAACTTTATGGATAAATACCAGTACCTGGTATTCTGCTAATTTGTTTATGTCCATCCAATTCAATTCTCCAAGCATAGCCGTAATAAGTTACCTCCCACTAGAGGCTCCCTTTTATCCTCAATTAAGAGAGCGGTAACTTACAAGTATTTGTGTGGTCAAAAGATGATGAACCGAATTGAGTCATCCCAAATCCAGTTGGACTCGGCTGATGTTTGGAAGAGGTAGTGCTTACTCTTATAATGTGTGAAGAACCATGTGCTCCAGAGTCCATTCTCAAGCTGATTATATGTTCATGTCTAAAAAATCGATGTTCAAAATGTTAAGCGAACATTATGCCTTGTAAAGAAATGTGTAGTTATCATGCCAACTATTGAACTTGTGATAATTTTCATCCACCCGATTATACCGACGGAGATAGTGATGAAGATGATGAGGCCGATTTGTAATGTTATTAAAAAATATTTATTTGCCAATATAATACTTAAATTTGTTGAAATACGTAAACTAATCTAACGTAGATCATATTATTTTGTTTTGGTGTAAAAAAGAACACCTAACAACAGTTTTCCATGTTTTAACTTTAAATCCAACCAGCAACGAAAATATTGCTTTTTCGCAATACTTGCAAAATTATTTTGTTTCGCTCTTTTCATTGCCTTTCTAACAAGCTCAAAAAAATTAAAATTGGTTAGATAGCTGCGATGAGAAGGCACATTGTTTATACTGCTATGGTGGTCATCTTGTGTGAGTCACCACAGACACACACAATACCTGTGACGGTGTCACCATAAAAATTAACAAACTACATAATTTTTCTGATAGAATGATACTTTTGCACCTTCCCTTCATTAAGATTGCCACGGGGAGCTATTTTTGTACATTGTGCTCCCGAACTATACTAGAAATAACCAAAATAAATTAAATTAATACCAGCAGTATCGGGTAAAATCTACACCGGCCGACTGGGAAGCGGGCAACCGCGAGTGCAGATTACGTAAATGGGTTCGAATTATCGGTTAAATTCATACCAAATGATCCCCAACCAAATAATCTTGGCACAAATGCACAAATCCTAAAATAAAAAAAATTTATTTCAAAATTAATTTAAAAATAATCATTATTCACTTTGGGGATTATTTGCTGTAAGGATTATTTGTTAGAGTTTGCTCCCCTATACGATATTCATTAACAATTACTCCCAGATTTTATAAATCCAAGATTTGTGTGCATGCTTTGTGATTAATTTTATTACATAGCAGCCTTTCTCTCTTTTAGACGAATACATTTATATTGCACTGGCAATAATTTTATACAATCAGTTGGATACTGGGGTACTCGGTACTACTCAGTGCATATTGCTTAAACCTACAAATGGACTTATCCTCAAAAAGTGATAGTTTCTTATTAAGTAAGTAAGATCAATCACAGAAAATATACACAAATTTTCAGTTTTTGAAACCGGGGGGTCTGGGAGGTGTGGAACACCCTCCAGTTCATCTAAACAAAATTGGTCCATGAATTTAGCTTAATATAGATTTTTCCAAATGTCTTTTGTAATCTAGATCCAGTAATGCCCATCAGTGGAATCACAACTTTAAAACTGGAATCGAAATCTGTTTGCTATTTGGAATATGTTACAGCGTTACAGGTATACTGGAGGGTGTTCCACACCTCCCAGACCCTCCGGTCGTGAAAACTGAAAACTTGCATATGTACATGTTCTGTGTGATTGCTGCTATTTTTTGCTGAAATAAACAGCAAAAATGAGTAAAGAAATTAAGCAAAAAAACGGAAAATTTGATCATCTTTAATGATTTTTGTTATAATTTCAGAGGACAAATCTTTTTTCAAATCAACTTTCTTGCTACAAATATTAACTTTTCCCCTCTCTAGTTTACCATGTAAAGGCTAAAATAATTGTTAAAAAAAAATAATAAAATAGATAGGGGGGGGGCATCCCCCAAAAGCGGTGGATGATGGGGGAAAGCGGAGATCATATTCAGATTCAAGAGGTTAATTTACATAAGAATCAAGAGGAATAGTATCAGGGCTCAAAAAAAAAATGTTATTTGCAGACCTGCTATCATTAGGGGACGTCCATTAATAATTACGTGAGCATTTAGAGGTGCAGGGGGTCGAACCGAATCTCACATGGGGGAGTCTTGGTAAAATCACGTAATTTTTTTTCGCATGAAACTGTAAAATTATGAGAGAACTAGGTTAAATTAAGTAAAATAAACAATTTCACGTAAGATTAGAAGGAGAGAGAGAGGGTTAAACCAAATCTTACGACTTCTCACCAGCAGGAGAGGGAGTCGAAAAATCGCCTCACGTAATTAATGGCCGCCCCCCACTTATTTTACTGTACCAATTACATCAAAGAAAATATGAATGAAATCACAATTAGTGACTTCTCACTTAGCGTTTTGTGAGTTATAGATTTGATATTCTTTTTATTCAAAATTTAATATTTTATAGAAACTTAAATTAAAAACGCACAATTTTGGAGCCTTCTGAATTTTTCCGCTAAGTGCGGCACCGGCGGCTCCATTGCACCCATGGTTTATCCGGCCCTAATACCCCTGATGTAATGAGCACTTCTTGCTGTACACATTGTAAGTATAGGGTATATTTTACATACCTGTAAAATACTCAATGGAGTTGATATAGTTGAATCGGTCATTTCAAATTATTAATTTATTAATTATTTGAAAATTACTACTTTAAAAATAATTTAACATATAAAAATTAACAAATTACATTTTGTGACTTATGCTGTTTTTACAGGGAATGGGATTCATTGCTTAATAAATTGATTAAAAAGCAGGGACATATTATGCACTAGGCTGACTAGGCTATAGCCTAAGGCGCCGTTTTCGGAAAAAGCGCCAGCCTCCAAAATTACAAGTTTTATTTTTATTAACACATTTATAAAAATATTCAAAAAAATATTACATTACTTAGGTCGAACATCTGTAATGCAGTTGGTTTAACAATTTTGGAAATTTTAAAGTGTTTCCGGTAATAAGGAAACACTCTATAAAAATGTCATCCCTATTTATTAAATCGGCTTTTAAAATGCTAGGTACTACAAGTTATTAAGACAACAAATTTTACAAAATTCAACCCAATCCAGTTTGTAGGGGTGGGTTTAAATAAAAAATTGGTCATTTTTATTTTAAGAAGTATATGCAAACACATTTTGTAATTTGTGCCTTGTGCGTAGTTTTTATGCGTTCTTTTAATCTTAATCAGTTTTTGTGTTTTTGTTAAAATTGGGAACCAGTAAGTGTCCATATTTCCGTAAGCAGCAGTGTAAATAATTGCATTACAACAAATTTATTAACTTCTTGATAAGTGTGTGATAATGAGTGCAAGAGGGAAAAAACTCAGTGGGTGGGATAGGAAGAAAGTTTCAAAAGATTGACAAGAAAAAGATACCGTCAGAGATTATATAATTAAAAATCCTTTTGTACAAGACATATCGAAAATGGATTTTGAGAAGTCTAAACGAGTATACGGTACGCAAAGTAGATACGCCTCAAAAAACATTTTTTTTAAAAAGCTTTATAACGGGGAAACTATAGGTCGTAAATGGCTCTTGTATTCACCAACAACCTGCAATGTATACTGTTTATATTGCAAATTATTTAATAATAATGAAAAAGTCAATTCGTTTCATGGGTTTAATGACTGGAAAAATATTTATAGAATTTTGGAACATGAAAACTCTCTGGAGCATTGCGAAAATGCCAAAATGTACATTAAGCGGTCCAATACCTTGGGGAAAATAGACACAAAACTTCATCAGCTGTATCTGGGTGAAAAGGAATATTGGATCAACGTTGCTGTCATTTAATTTTTAACATCTCGAGGTTTAGCGTTAAGAGGAACGACTGAAATATTTGGAGCTACCAATAATGGTAATTAATTAGGCTCATTAGAATTGCTAGCAGAATTTGACCCTTTCTTAAAAACCCATATCGAAGCAAAAGGCAATCCAGGAAAGGGTCATATTTCTTACTTGTGGTCTACAGTTTGTAATGAATTTATCAAACTTATGGCAATAGCTGTGAGGGAAAAAATTTCTTCGGAAATTAAAAGCACTAAATATTTCTCCATAGTAATTGACTCGACACCCGATATATCACATACTGACCAGTTAACGTTTGTTGTAAGGTATGTTCTCGGAAATGATTGCCCCGTAGAAAGGTTTGTTACTTTTGTAAGTAAAGTCGGGCACAAAGCAGTCAATATGGAAGCAACCGTTTTAAATGTTTTAGAAAACATGTCTTTGGATTTACTAATTCATTTAACGAAAAGTCGAAAAAGCGAACATTTGGCCATAACTCGAAAACGAAAAAAGATATCGAATTCCGGTTTTCACCATTAAGCTTTTCTTAAAAAAAGAGATTGAGGATGCGCCATCCATTTTTCTATAGCTCTTATGGTTACCGAATTCCCTATAAGAACATTCCAATTTTAAACCACCCTGTACAGGAGAGAGATCTTTTTCAACTCTCAGACGTATTAAAACGTACTTGCGAAATTCTTTGACTGACGACAAAACTGCAGATTTTTCGACTTTATCTATAGAATCGGAAATAGTAAAAACACTGAACTTCGAAGAACTGATTAAAAATTTTGCGAGTTTAAAGTGTCGAAAGGTAAACATATAAATGCAATGATATGCAATGACTTTACATATAAATAAGATTCGTTTAGTTCCATTTTTAATTTAAGATGTTATAACTTATAAGTTTAGTTAGTATTTTCTTACCTACTATAATGTATCTTGGTTTTTAATAAGAAAAATTTGTAAGCACGTGTTTTATGTTTTAAATTATTAATAGGTAAATTAAATAGGCGCCAAAGTTGTATTAGCCTAGGGCGCCAAACAGACGTAATCCGGCCCTGTTAAAAAGTCGGTTATTTTACAATAATATTTTATTAAAATGAAAAATAATGTTTCGAATTCCAACATTGAAAACATAAATACCTAAACACTCACAAAATTTACAATAAACTAAGTAAGTAAAATGCATCTTGCCATCTATTGCTATTGTTTTTGCAATGAACGGTCGTAAACAGCATCATTTTTTATGGTTAGCGTAATGTTACTAACATAATTTTTACAAATAATATGTGACTACCCTCAAGGATCAAATTTCAACCAAAAAAGCAATTTTGAAAAAATACTGACTTATGCTGTTTTTGAAATGACCGATTCAGTTGTTTCCTTCATTGTCGTGGGACATGATGGAGAGAGCTCTTTCCAGTTGTCAACAACATGGTTTACAATTATTTACATTTGATATCTTCCTACAGCGATTACCTAGGTGCGTACATAAGATAATAAAGAGAGATTTCCTTGAATCATGAGATTTTGTCCGATATTATCCATAATTAGATAGGAAAGGGACTGGAACGATTCTAGGACGTTTGGTCCCCGGACGTTTGATCCCCGGACGATTGGTCCCGGACGTTTGATCCCCGGACGATTGATCCAGCGGACGTTTGATTCCCGGACGATTGATCCAGCGGACGATTGATCCAGCGGACGATTGATCCCCAGACGATTGATCCTCGGACGATTGATCCCTGGACGATTGATCCCCGGACGATTCGTCCAGCGGATGATTCGATATTCAAAGCAAACCTGATCACAAATGCAAACCACGCCATTATTGGAAATCAGTCTCCGGATCACACTCACGGGGGTAATATTGCCACAGCACGTGCACGGAAAGCCGTTCATGATATGAAGATAAAAAAGTCAGAAACTATAGCAACACCAAGTTCGTCTTCTGCTGCTGTTATGGCTAATCTGGGTGAAGATGTATTGATGGCCTTGCCGAAGAAAACTTTTCTACACCGCGTTCTCCATCGTCATCGTCAAGTCGCATTGTCAACCGATAATAACCAGCAGACCTTGCCACCACCACCAACTGATCTCGGCTTTGAATTTTCGTTAAGATTTGCGGACTTCTTGCTACACGATTCTGGACCGGGAGATGATCGAATCTTCATATTGGGCGATAGAATACTTTTGGATGGTCTTGCCAGATCCGATATCTGGTTGACCGATGTCACTTTCAAAATAGTGCCATCCATCTATTTTTAGTTATACAGTATACATTTCCAGTTTATGAACGGAGTTAATCCAGCAGCAATATATTGTCTTTTACCTAGCAAGACTCGAGTAATCTACGATCGTGTTATAGTGGAGTTGAAGGTACTTATCCCTAATGCATCACCCCAAAGGATCTTAATCGATTTCGAGATGGCGGCAATGGGAGCATTTACTGATAGTTATCCAGAAGCAACAATAACAGGATGTTACTTTCATCTGAACCAAAGTGTTTTGCGCAAGGTCAATGAGTTGGGTATGAAGGCCGCATACGAAAGCAATGATGTGTTTCGAAGCAGTGTTCGATGTTTATCGGCACTCGCACATGTACCAGTTGACGATGTTGGTGAATCATTTGTGTCTTGCTAGTTGAGGAAATGCCAGAACACGAAAGAGTGAACGAGCTTTTGTCCTACTTTGAACATACTTATATTAGAGGTCGACTATTACGAGGTAGAGGTGAAACTTATGGTGCAGCAACGTTTCCAATCCAAATGTGGAATCAGTACGAGTCTGCACGAACCACAAATATCGTCAAAGGCTGGTATCACGCACTTCAATCTATATTTATGTGCAGTCATCCTACAATGTGGTTGTTCGTCGAAGGGCTGGAGAAAGACTTGAGAAACAAAAGGCAGCATTCCTGCAAGGAACTGCTGGAACTCAAGAAATGGGTGTCAAAAAATATCGTAACTTGGTCGCCAGAGTCAAACGTGCTGTTGACGGATACGGACGAACAAATGTATTGACTTATCTTCGTGCAATTGCGCATTTGTCACACAACTAAAATTTTTTTGTTATTTTAAATATTGTTACTTAATAAATATAAGAGTGGAAATCGTTACAAATTTTATTTTTAATCGAATAATAATCATAATCAAAACATTCATAATGGAGGGGGGGGCAATTTCTGGAATCGCCCGTAGATCAATAGTCTGGGGATCAATCGTCTGGAGATCAATCGTCCGGGGATCAATCGTCCGGGGATCAATCGTCCGGGGATCAATCGTCCGCTGGACCAATCGTCCGGGGATCAATCGTCCGCTGGATCAATCGTCCGCTGGACCAATCGTCCGAGGACCAATCGCCCGGGGACCAATCGTCCGGGACCAATCGTCCGGGGATCAAACGTCCGGATACCACTGGAACAGTCTAGTTGTACGTATCGTAGACCACTATTGTTTCAGATAAACGGAAAAAATTGAGGTGCTATATAAAAAGCAATATCTCGGAAACTAGATGGACTATAGAATAATATTTCTTTTATATGTAATTTTCGGAAAAATTTTATCTATTTTAATTTGTATAAGATTCTTAACAAATTTGTTTTTGTTTCAATTCGAACTTGCTGTAGAAAACTTTGAGTTTTTTTTCTGAAAGATTTAAACAAAAAACTTCATTTTGATTGGCTTTACTTTGCTGTTACTAGTTTGTTAAAAACCATTTTTGGGTTTTTACCCTATTGTTGAAATTTTAACCCTTCTTTTGTCGACTTATGTCTGGCGACAGTTTTTAATTGCTTTTTTTGGAAGTTTCTCCCTCCTCCTGTTGGGGATAATTTTTGTATTTTAGTTTTAAGATTTTGAAGTAATTTCAAGATCAGTTGGTTGTTAAGCTTCGCAGAGAAAGCATCTTTAAATAAACCGCCGAACTCCGGCACTTGTACATAATATGTAGATAATAAAACAATACAGGTGACGGCTCCAATAAAAGAATTGGAGCTCGAAACATAGTTTGTTAACATTATTGTTAAGTAATCGTTTATCTGTTGTGGTACTAACACATCTTGTTGAAAATATTTCCAATAGGCATTCAATATTAGAATTCTTGAACAGTAATTTTCTCAAAATTTTTGTTTAACAACTGACTTAAATATTATCTTCGTTGGTAGATTAAACATTTTTATTTAGGTTCAATAGTATAAATAAATTCATAATATCCATCTCAACAACTAAAATTTTTGAAATTCTACTGAAATTCTACTAAGCAATTGTATGTTTTAATGAGACTCATGTCAAGTCACTGTTATATAGTAAAATTCAATCTTTGTTCAAAAATTGTTTTTTTGTGAACTTTGAACTCCGTCTTAGCATCTTATTTGTTTAGATATTTAAAAATCTTAAAATAGAATAAGCGGAGGGTTTTAAGCATTGCTTTGAACATTTACTTTACGTACATTCTTAGCTGAAAATCCTTAATAGTATATATAAGAACATAACCTTTTAGGTTTGTTGTCCTTTCACTGTCCCTAGTTGTCAACAAGGGTTACTCAATACTTATAGCGATGACAAGGGAAAAGTAGTTGACGTGGAAAATTTAATTAGACCTTTTAGAATTCAAAATCACTATCAGCATCAACATTCATGATCAATAATTTTGCACTGTACACTGTCTAATACTTGGGCTTTCCATAACTTATAACCGAGTTATAAGTATAATTTATGAAAGGGCAGTACGTAATGTACAATAAATCAAAAGTTTCAAATAAGTTACCTCAATGTAGTTATAGATTCGGGGTAAAATAAAGTTACAAAATTTCATGTTTCAAAAATTAATTTATTTACTTCCATTAACTTCTTTTTAACATGTTTAGGCTATATTAAAATATTTTTTTATCGGTTTAGTTTGACAAATTTAATCTATGGCGTAGATCTGAAACTTTACATAGGTATGCCCAATATTGTGTTTGCCCTTTAAGAAGCCAAAGCATATCCCCTGAAATTGATTGATTTTTTTAAGTATTATACAAAGCAAGCTCTAGTTTTTTTGCTTTTTTTTCAATTATGTGATAATAAAACAACTACCTTACCTACTGGTGAATTTATTTATACAGAAACTTTTTTATAAGAATAATAAAAACTTTGTAAATAAATAGCCACATAAAAATTTTTTTATTAGCATTTAAGATGAGGTAGAGCTGTGGTAGCGGATTTTCATTCATTTAAAAAATGGCTCAACTGATTAACTTCAAATTTTGGAATTATACGTAAATGGTAGGTTGTTTATTTTAACAGTAAACGTTTTTCGGGTTTATTCAAAATATCACTTAAAAGATCAGTTTGAAATTTATTATAGGGAACATTTTTGTTGTTGTTAAGAACTGAAAGAACAATTTTTAAATCTCAATGCACACAAGAAGCTTTACCTTTAGGTTTAAAATATTTTTACATTACATAATATAATAAATTAAAACTTCAGTGTAACAATTTTATTGTGAATATTGAAGTTTTAATTTATTATATTTTACAAGTTAAGAATTTATAATATATTAGTATTAGGTACAGGTTCTTAATGTACATACACACACACGCACAGTACATTTCTAACATGTAGTACCTTCGCCAGAAAATTTAAGGTGACCTTAATTCCCTTGGTAATGAGACAGTTAATTTGCAAATTTACATAACACCAACTTGTAATTTATAAAGGATAATTTTAATAAACAATTGCTTCGGATCATCGGATGAGTGAATATTGTAGTTCAAGTGTAATACTAATTGAGCCTCTTCAGAACTTTAATCAAATTGTAATGGTTGTTTAAAATTTATCAAATTAAATTTGCAAGGCTTAAATATTTTCTAAAATAATTACTGTTGATGAGTTTTTAGACACAACAACATGTTAACATATTGTTAATCACCATTATTTTAAATATTAATAGTTTTGTTAAAATATTTAATGGACCTGACGAACAGGAGTTAATTCTCTTCTAAAACTAAATATTTTATGTAAAATGTTTTTGTTAGTTATTGAAGTTTTAATTTTGCACATAGAAAAAACAGCTTTAAAGACAGAAATTTATGATAAATCTACGCTTTCTCAAATTTTAAAAGTTAGCTCTGGAGGTTTAAAGTTTACCCTCCATTTTTATTCATGTGGTGAAAATAAAGATCGTTATGCTTTACATAAAATCTGCTCTTCCATTTTCTGGTGCCTCGAAATATTTTATATTCTGTCGAAATCAATTCACACTTCTCTCAAGTGCCATTATTTTAATAAAAACTACAAACTCATTAAATATTTATAAGTCATTTTCAACTCATGTCGGTTTTTCAGGTTTTGTAATTTAAATAATTTGTGTAAGTACTCATTTTTTGTAAACATTTTTTGAATATAAAGTTACGTCAATTTAAAATTTCCTTTTTTAGAAATACAATTAAATGTAACAAAATACAAAAATCTTTTTGCAAAGTTGAAACTTTTAATTAGAGTTATTTACGTAGTCGAATTGTTAAGTAAGATAAATTAGTTAAATTACAAGGAATTAAATAAACAATTCAAAATAAACCGATAGCAGTTTAATTAAATTTTTCGTAATGAAGTAATTTCTATACCTTAAACTTAAATAATATTAATTGTCTGGAATTTCAAATTTTTCAAAAAGATATACAAAGAACCCAAAATTTAAGTTCATATTTTTTAATAGAAAATATGATATTTTTTCAATATGGAATTGAAATTTTTCTCATTAATTAAAACTCCAATTTTATGTAAGCAAAAGGCGGCTAAAGCAAGGATAATGTTT
Organism: Cantharis flavilabris; assembly: GCA_949152465.1. NCBI lineage: Eukaryota > Metazoa > Arthropoda > Insecta > Coleoptera > Cantharidae > Cantharis > Cantharis flavilabris. Next base: position 15,302,536 of record OX424436.1, read on the forward strand.
ATACAAGTCAGTTGAAAGTAAAACCAGCTTAATTTTAATTTAAAATATGTAATTTAATGAAATCTTTGAAAATAATTTTATATTTCTTTTAAAGCAATTTTAAGAGGTTTAAAAGTTATACTGGTTATACAGATTATAAATAAAGCAAGATTTCAATCGATATAGCACAATTAATTTACAATTCTTTCAGTAATATAAAAATAATTCGGCTTCAACTTCTGGTTAAAACATGTATTATGAGTAAATAACTGAATTTATTTTTTATGAAAGGATTCGGGTTGATTTATATTTTATGAAAATTCACGCATACTATATCGTAGATGGTTCAAGGATCGGATTAGGAAAAATAAAATTTTAATTTAAAAAAGAATAAACTGGAATATAATTTAATGTATTGATTAGTTCGGGTACTTAAATTTGATAGCAACCATATAATTTTACAGTCGTTCAGAATAAACAAAATGTAGAGAAAAATATTTGAGAGTTGTTTGGAAATACCGATATTATTGATATGTAGCGAATACATAAATAACAACAAATTGACCTTTTTTAATTAAAAAAAAAATTATTAATGAAATAATGCTGAAAATTTTTAAACGGCCTAAATTGGTTCAAAATAACTTCTAAAATATTAACTTTAGGCATAGGTATGTACATTTGTACATTTTTACCTGTACAGCAGAAACCCAAATCGGAGCAAATGAGATTTTAACTCCGCATTCAACTTGCAACATATTTATAAAAATATGTACATACATAATACTATACGATGCCCATTCCATTTAAAATACTGAAATCACATAATCAGATAATTTCATAACAAACCGTAAAAGACTTTTAATTTTTAGTATATAAAAAAGAAAATTATAATTTAAAAAAAATGGGAGCTAGCGCAAAATCTTATTTCGCAATTTTCCCAGTTATTCTTAAGCTTCGAAATTTTATTTTTACTGAAAAATAATTGAGAATAAATGAAAAACAATCAAAAAAATTTTAATTTCAAAAAAGAAGAGCTAGCTCGCTATCTTATTTCAGGATTTTCATGGTGGTTTTTCTTTTTAAATAAATTTTATTTATACTGAAAAATTGAGAGCAATCAAAAGTATTTTAAATTTCAACAAAATAGAAGCCAGCACAAAATCTTCTTTATTATTAGATTTAGGAACTTCATTTTTACAGAAGAAAAATAAATAATTTTCAAAATAAATGAAATAAAAATGCACTAAATTGTAACAAATTTTGAAAAATACCTTTTTATGGTAAAATGTATAAATCAAATAAATAACTTATAAAGTTTTAAAGTTAAAAACATCAATATTTAATAATAGGTCCCCAAATCTGCCCTTGCTCACGGGCCTGGAACTTATTCATATTATGCACAGCAGTTTCCAAATATAAGTTATATTATTTTTTTGTTAGATTGAATTGTAATTATGTACAAAAGATCCACCCCACCATAAGTTAAAAACTTTAGTTCGACTCATAATATCACATCAAAATATGTAAATGCCTTGATTAATTCATTTTTAAAATTTTCAAAATTTTTTTTCACAATTAAATTTTAGGGGGCGTCCATTATTTACATGCGGCGATTTTGAAGATTTTTCAACCCCCTCCCCCCTGTAAGCTTGTTTGTTTTACTTAATTTAACCCAGCTCTCTCACAATTTTACAGTTTCTTGTGGAATAATAATTACGTGATATTTGCCGAGACCCCCCTCTCCCTTACGTGAAATAGAGTGAGATCACAGAACATATTATTTGAGATTCTGCTCTACCCCTTCCTCTCTCAAAACGCCTCACGTAATTAATGGACGTCCCCTTATAAGTTGATTTTCTCAAAAATTCACTTACATGGAATAAATAATTCCTGCATAACTGAGACTGCATAATTGGCATTAAGGAAAGAAATACATTTAGATGAACTTTTCTGGAGGAAATTTAGTTGAGACACTGAAGAAAACTATTGTATGGTTCTAGAATTGCAGACTAATATTGATAAGTCACTAAAATCATTGAATTTTCATTTATCTAAACTTAAAAATTAATTTAAAAAAATAAATAAAATGCGCGTTTTTGTTTTCAAAACTACATTATCAAATTGGTGTAAGCTATTGGTGTAAACTCAAAAATTGTTGATTGATTCTGCTGAAATTGTATACACATTTGAATCACAATATTACTTTGTATTTGAACTTTTTTTTAATTTCAAAAATAACTAAAAATATATTGTATAAATAGAATTATCAATTTTGAGCTACAGGACACAAAATAAAACACTTGTTTAAACGAGCTTTTGAAAAATGTCTTTTTCATGTTAAACTTGAAAAAGAAAAAAACATTTTTCGAAAGCTCGTTTAAACATGTGTTTTATTTTGTGTCCTGTAGCTCAAAATTGATAATTCTATTTATATTATTTTCAAGAGCTAATAATTTTAATTAATAAAAATATATTGTGTAAAATTCAAATAATTCTTTAAGTCCTCCCCAGTACTTGACTTTTTGGTTCACGCACATCATATGAATGTTAATAATAATATAAAATTTTCCTGTTTGTTTTAGATTAATATAGCAGACTAGAGATTAGGCCATTGTACAACTCGTGTCACAGTCTTCCCGGAAGATTGCTGCACCATATGAAATTCTATTGTAAAAAGAAAAATGCGTTGTAATAGTTAACAGTAATAATAAGTAATGCCCAAAGTTTTAAATAAACTATTCTTCATAGAAAAAACAAAAGATTAAAAACTCATAAAATTGAATAATCGATTGATACGTGGTTCAAGTAGTGTAACTCGATTCGCTAATTTATACTATAGGCGAATTTATACTTACAGTGTATTTTACATGTGTTAACTTAAAAACATTTTAGTTCTAAAAAGTGCTGTGCATTTTTTGGGTTTTCTAAAATATTGATATGATTCATAAAATTAACCTCGTATTCTCCAGTCTAAAGATATTTCATCTTTGAATGCAAGCAAATTTAAAATTGTTTTTTCCAATCTGTATCGCAGACATTTCAATTTGTTTTCTTATCAACCTTATTTGTTAAATGCTTCTATTTACAAACTTTCCACTCCTCCTTTCTTAAATTAATCATTTAAAATATTGAAAATACCTAAGATTTATTTTATAATATTATACATTGGTTAATGTAGTAACAAAATAACAATAAAAAATATACATATTTTATATTATGTACACTAAAGCGAAAAAGAAAACAAAAATTTCAATAAGAAAAATAATATCTAGGCAAATCAAATTTATTATTTTTTACTTTTTTTGATTTTTTAATTGATTTCCAACAATATTGTGATGATCGCAATAAAATAAAATAAATTACACAGTTGTATAATGTATAAAAATTCATTAAGAAATGAATAAAATGAAAATAAGCAAACACCTAAAAAAAAAATATATAATAAAAAATCAATCAAGTTATAGTTTCATAAAAATAATTATATTTTTATTAAATTATGACTTGAGAAACAGATACATTTTTCCTTTAACTGTTTGCTTAATTGGATTAACTTTTTTCAAAATACCAGTCATGGTATTTATAAGTTGCTCGCGTTTCACTTCATCTGATTTCTTGATCTTGAACTTGGAAATCAATTCGGTTGGAGTAATAGGCTTCCTCATCAAGTATTTTCTCACAGCTTCTTCAGTGATACCAATTTCACTACAACAATTTATGTTAGTTATGGGAAATTAAACAGCCTAAAAAATAACTTACCTAGCAGACAAATAATTTGGCATAGGATCCAACTTTGACCTTTTACTAGATGGTCCAGCAAGTGCATCACTGACAAGTTTTCGCTTATTATCAGTAGGAGTTACTGACCTTGAACTTCCGGCACTAAAGTAAATAAATTAAAATACACCCATTACAACTAGAGCTGGTAATCCTGAACAAAATATCAATATTACCAACGTATCAAATATTTTGAATTAAATCAAAAAAGTAAAAAATGGATTTTTCATCATGAAGATCTATCATGAAATATAGCAATGAGTAACGTGAGACTACTGCATGAACAACATCCTCTGCCAAAAACATATATGAACCAGTTTTGGAAAAAGTGAAAAATTCATATTTTAGTTACTTTTTTGGTTTATCAATTATGGTCGTTTTGATATGTTCAAGTTTGAATAAGTCTAACCGGAACATAGCGTTTTCATTCAATATATTTAAAAATATTTCGGGCTAAATTATAATTAATTGCACTATTTACCTATTACACATTTTGTCAATATCATCTTTCTTTAGTTTTTTATCGCCTTTTTTCTCTCCTTTCTTTTTTTTGACATCTTCATCTGTACTACTATCAGAGCTGAAGTCACTATTTGGATCTAAAATATTACTTTCAAACAACAGAAACAAAACTTTTCCTAAACACACACCATGTTTTTCTTTCTTAACCTCTTTTTTATCTTTAGAATTTTTAGTCTTCTTTTTCTTCTGATCCTTAGTTTTCTCAGGAGAAGTTTCTTCGTTTTTCTCCTTCTCTTCTTCATTGTGACTTTGTTCCTTATCTGATTTATTCTCATCATCATCAGAATCTTCTTCATCGGAGTTCAATATATTTCTAAAAATATAAAATTTTGTTCATAAATTGAACAAGTAAGAAAGTTAGGACTACCTTAAAGCTTTTTCTTCTGCAACACTAGCGATAGCAGCAGTTTCAGGTTCACTGTCGCTACTGTCACTTATATAGTCAAGCTCTCTACCTTCATCATCACCATCGTCGGAATCTTCAAATGCTTCTGCATCAGAATCATTCTTTTTCTTTTTCTTTTTTTTCTTGTCCACGGCAGCTACACAAAAACTACAATGAACACCAAAAGCAATAAAACACAACTTTTACTTACCCTTCTTAATCTTTTTATTCTTCTTATCTTCCTTCTCCTCTTCATCATCAGGCTTTTCTTGTTCTTCTTCTGATGACTCTCCCTCTGTACTCTCCATCCATTCATCCATTTCAGAAATTTTGAGTTCTTTCGATTTCTTACCTGAACTCTTTTTATTATCTTCCCCTTCATCTAATTCCGCTTCAGTGTCTCCCTTCAATCGCTTCCGCAACATAAGCGAGAAATAATTTAAATGTTTATTACGTTTACTAAATTCTTGTTCAGCTTCTTCAGATGACAAAGCCTTATAACGCTGAATTGGTTGAAATTTATACCTATTAAATTAAATAAATAAATATTCATAATATTATCAGATATTCCAACTCACCATTCGAGTAAGGGAAAAGCTTCGATAGCTCCATCAGCGGCATGTGTAAAAACATAATAAGCAGCATTTTCACCAACACCGCCTTCACGAATACCTTTAAATTTTTTCACTGTACTACCACAAGTTTTCAAAATCCATGGTTGATCGTTTGGTTTATATTTCTTCTGAATAATTCCAAGCTTTTTACGCCTAGCTTCTTCTCGTGCTTCCCGTCCAAATTCAGATCCAGCACCAAATCTACAAATCAATGTAAAAATGTCTTAGTTTGAAAAAATTAAATAGTTACTTAGGTTGGTCTTCTTCGACCATTTTAAATTCTCTCATGTTATTCTCTCGCTCCATTTTAACTTGATTCCATTGAGTAAAATCGACATCCAAGGTACCATTAAATCTCATGACGTGGTAGTTTTTTTGTGTATTTTTCGGTACACGTATACTGTACTCTTGAATAGCGGGCTAAGATTTACAGCAAATATAATTTTTACATAATAAAAACTTAAATGTTTACATACGGTTAGAGATGACGATTGAGATGAAGAACCTGGCTGTGCACTTAAAGATCCTACTGATCCAAGAGTATTTGAAGAAGCCATGGTTCTCGCTAATTAAATTATCAATCACAAATTTTTAGAACAATAATCGGTTTTACACACTCCTAATTCTTACATTCACTTTCTTGCAAGTTAGGTAGTGACATAAAGGTTAGTTAAGTTAATGTCGAATCGAGTAGTACTGCTCAAAATAACTATGCGACATTTGATCTACTCTTATTAGTTTATAACTTAAAGCAACGTCTTGACTTGTCTGTTTTCAACTGTAGAATAATTGGGATACAAATAGTATAACTTAACCTAAAAGTTATGTTATTACAAATTATTGTGAAATTTTTGGAGCAATTTTAACAGAATTTCACCTCGTGGGTGTCCAATTAATACGATATTGGTTAACTTACACGCAATTCACATAAATATCAGTCATTCTTCGGATAAAACCTGTTTCTTCACGAAGACAAAATTAGATTAAAATCAACTGACAAAATTTTCAGAGCCACCCTCGAGCAGATGTTTTTTTCGTGGTTATATAGGTGGAGGGTAGAGGACGAAATAATATTACTTAAATTAGAAAATAATTTTCGAGGATAGTACGATAACCTTGTCCAGGATTTAAAAAATTTTACTAATAAAATTATAGTAGTTCATAGCGTAAACTCCAAATATAAATATTCAAATTTATGGATAATTAAAAAATTCTGGTAAAAAAGGCCTAAAAATTAAAAGAGGTTATTGGCTACTGCATTGGCTGTTTCCATCAGGTAAGCCCCGCCCAT